>JANAVB010035820.1:3804376-3961876 GCA_029216955.1 Iris pallida | reverse complement strand
CATATTGTCACATAAATGAACTGCAAACCCCACCATGTTAAATGCTGATCCTTGGGGTAGCAAGTTAGATCTTTACATATTGTACTTTCAGTTACTACCATGCTTAGAACAGTCTTGATGTATCTCTCACATGATTAGAATATGGGTTATAGGGAAACTGATAGTATTGTACGTGATCACGACCCCCCTACAGTAGCGAGCTCGGTCGCATTCTATATGCATACCTTGCCGCAGGCCATTACCCCGCATGTCTGTACGGATGTACACTTATGCTTGTTAACTTGTACGTATGTACATTTCATTATGTGCCCGCCAGCACATTGTGTTGGCACATTTTATTTTGAGTAATTAACAGCATCTTCGTAGTTTAGTCTTCTGTTCTTCAGATTCAAATATTCTCAGAAGATGTACTACTTGGAGTTCTTCACTTCAAGAGCTTCCTCCTTCTTCCTTGAAGACTGTAGCAGTTACCGGCGTTCCCTGCTTAGAGTCTTCGTGTCTGTACTGGTCTAGGTATATCTGTAAACACTAAAGGATGGATGATAACTAAAAGCACAAATCGAAAAACATGTCATTCAGAGCGGCATACCGGCGGTATGCTTCGGCATACCGGCGGTATACCGTTTTCGTGTCCAGAAAAGGTTTTGTGACAAAAAGCGGCATACCGACGGTATGCTTCGGCATACCGGCGGTATACCGTTTTTGGACTCTAGAAAGTTGCTGTCTCGAAATGTCGGCATACCGACGGCATGCTGCGGCATACCGGCGGCATGCCGTTTTTAGCCACACAAAAGTTGCTGTGATCAACTGTCGGCATACCGACGGTATGCTGCGGCATACCGGCGGTATGCCGTTTCTAGCAGCTCTAAACTTTCTGTGACATTCTATCGGCATACCGACGGTATGCTCCGGCATACCGGCGGTATACCGAATTTCGAATACTTAGTTTTCGATTTGGTCTGACACGCATTAATGGCTGCATTTAATGCTCTTGAACGGTCATAATTATGATCGTTACTATTTGGCCGGCATACCGGCGGTATGCCGCGGCATACCGACGGCATGCCGGTCTGCCTGCATTTCAGAGCATTAAATGCCACCTACTCTTGGTTTTCTTATAAAAGGAAGCTCTCTCTCTCTTGAGCTTCCTCACTAACTCTTCCATAAATTTTCCAACAACCAAGAGCTCCACCATTAATACTCTTCAAAGCTTTTTATTGTCATCCTCTCCCAAAGTGCTAGAGTATTAAAGAGTTGTACATTTCGATCTTCACGTGTTAGAAGATCAACAAGTTCTCATTCTTTTTTGTTTGAAGTTGGCGAGCCTTCGTAAGAAAACTCGTGTGTAGAAGTTGGCGAGTCTTCGGATCCAAACTCGTGTTGAAGTTGGCGAGTTCTTCGGATCCAAACTCGTGTGTACTATTTGGATAATAGTGGATTAAAGCCGGAGAGAGTTCCGGGACTGGATTGCCTCAAAAGAGGATACCAGGATACATCCTTGCGTTTGCGTTTGATCTTTCTACTCTTTACTTTCAATTGTCTTTATTGCATCAATTGTTGTAGTTTATATTTTATTTCCCTATTCACCCCCCCTTTAGGGTTCAACAATTGGTATCAGAGCCTCGTTCTCTTGATTTGGATTTACACCCTTGAGTGATCCATGGCCTCTAACCCTAGCATCAACACGTTTCACAATGAGGGACACTCCACAAATAGGCCTTCCCTATTTGATGGTACCAACTATAACTACTGGAAGATTAGGATGGGCATTTATCTCAAGTCCATAGATTTCGATTTATGGGATTGCATGATAAATGGCCTTCCTACTCCTTCCAGAGCTATTGAGGATATTGCTTCTGACACCCTTCGGGAAATACTTGCCGAAAACATTAAGAAGCTTGCTTATCGAGATGCAAGGCAATGAATGCTCTTTACTGTGCCCTCGACAGTAGTGAATTCAACCGGATCTCTACTTGCAAGACTTCCAATGAGATTTGGAAGTTACTTGAAGTCACACACGAGGGAACTTCACAAGTGAAGGAATCCAAGATCAGTAGACTCACACAAGAATATGAGTCTTTTAAAATGAAGCATGATGAATCTATTGCTAGCATGTTTACTCGTTTTGGTGACATTATTAACCCTCTCTCTTCTCTTGGAAAGGAATATCCCGCTCATGAAAAGATAAGGAAAATTCTTAGAGGATTGACGAAAGCTTGGAGTCCTAAAGCTACCGCAATCATTGAGGGGAACGATCTAACCGTCATGAACCTAGAGACCCTCATGGATAAGCTAATGACTCACGAGCTCGACATGAAGGATCAAGAGGAATCCTCCATTCAAGAGAAGGAGAAGGAGAAGACCAAAGAAAAAGAGAAGACTCTCGCTCTCAAAGCTTCAAGGTCCTACTCCAAGGATAGCTCCGACGACAATGAGTCGGATGACGATGAAGAAATAGCTCTCACAGCTAAGCACTTCCGGAAGTTCTTAAAGTTTAACAAGGCCAATCGCTCTAGACGGGACAATGAAGAAGAGCCGGCGTGCTATCAATGCAGAAGACCCGGACACATCAAGAGGGATTGTCTGATGATACGAAAAGACTCAAGCAAGTACGAGAAACCTAGCAAGGGAAGCTCATCCTCCAGAAAGTTCGCCAATACTAGCATTTGGTGTGAAAGCGACACGAGCGACTCCGACAACGACAAGGAGTGCAAACACAATGCCAACGTCTGTCTCATGGCAACCGATGAGGTACTTGATGATTTTTCTTTAAACACTCTTACCTATGATGATTTGGAGAAAGCCATTCTTGAGTTACATGAAGAACACAAAGGTGTTCGGAATAAATACAAGAAATCTCTTAAGGAGGTTGAGGCTCTTCAACTTGAAGTAGAGAGGCTCTCAAGCATCATCATTGATGTGAAGGAAAAATCTCCTATTTCCGACACGGATGAAATAGAGTCTTTGCGACTCAAATTTCAAGAATCTCTTGACACCATCAAGAAAAAGGATGATGAGATTCAATCCATGAGAAGCTCTTATGAATTTGCCATACGCAAATGTCAAGATGCTAATAGAAGAGAATATTCCACCTTTATTAAGTATAATAATCTTCTTACACGAAGTAAGAATTTAGGTAATAAGAATACCACTCACATGCATGCTCCAAGACACTCTCACACTCATCACAATGCTAGGCATAATCATTACATGAACACTACACACAACTCCTTTTCTAACACAAGAAAAGGACCCTTTGTCAAGAAGAACACCTCTCATCATGCTTTTTACTATCATCATAACACTTATGGTAGAACTTCTCACACTAGAAACTCACACATGCACAACACTCACACTTCTTCTTCTAAATCTTCCTTGATGTACAATTATTGTGGTTTGGTGGGTCACACTTCTAACTTTTGTTATACAAGAAAATAAGTTGACATGAGAGTTCTTAAGTGGGTTCCTAAGACTAACACTCATGGACCCATAAGATCATGGGTACCAAAATGTTCATCTTCAACTTATGTTGTAGGTGACGAATCCTTCTCATGCTAGAAGCAAATGGATTCTCGATAGCGGTTGTTCACGGCACATGACCGGTGATGCTTCACTTTTTACAACGCTATCGATGAAGAAAGAAGGACACGTCTCCTTCGGTAACAATCTTAAAGGTTATATTATTGGAAATGGTAATATCGGTTCTCCTCCTTATCCTTGTATTAATAATGTATATCTTGTTACTAATCTCAAGCATAATCTCCTTAGTATTAGTCATCTTACCGATAATGGCTATGATATCAAGTTTGTTAAACTCAAATGCTACATTACCGATAGCTCCAATGGAACTATTGTGTATGAAGGCATTAGAGAAAACAATATTTATGTTCTTTATCTTGTTGAAGGTACTAACAATGACAGGTGCCTAGTTGCAAAGAACGATGAGAGTTGGCTTTGGCACATGAGGCTTGGACACGCCAACATGGATACCATCTCTCGCCTCGTCTCCAAGAAGCTTGTACGAGGACTTCCTAGTATCCCCTTCAAAAAGGATATGGTTTGTGAAAAATGCGAGAAAAGTAAGTTGACCAAGTCATCCTTCAAATCCATCAACTCTGTGAGTACCACTAGACCCCTTCAACTTATTCATATGGATCTTTTCGGGCCTAGTAGAGTAGCTAGCCTTGGTGGCAAACTTTATGCTTTTGTTTTAGTTGATGATTTTTCGAGATTTACTTGGGTTATTTTTCTTGCTTGCAAAAGTGATACTTTTCGTAAATTTGTTACTTTTTGTAAACGTGTTCAGAATGAGAAAGGTTTTTCTATCAACAAAATTAGGAGTAATCATGGAGGTGAATTTGATAATATTGATTTCAAAAGATTTTGTGAAAAGAATGGTTTTGGACATGATTTTGCTTGTCCCCGTACTCCTCAACAAAATGGTGTTGTGGAGAGAAAGAATAGAACCCTTGGCGATATGGCCCGGGTCATGTTAAACCAATATAAGCTTCCCCAATATTTTTGGGCGGAAGCCGTTAATACGGCGTGTCATGTTATTAATAGAGTCTTAATTAGACCTATTACTAAGAAGACTCCTTATGAGCTTTGGTTTAACAAAATTCCTTCTATTGAATATTTCAAGGTTTTTGGTTACAATTGTTTTATTTTGAATACCAAGGATAACCTAGGCAAGTTTGAAGAAAAAGCCTATGAAGGGATATTCCTTGGATACTCTACTCATAGCAAAGGTTTTCGTGTTTTTAATAAAAGAAGTCTTGTTGTCGAAGAGTCAATCAATGTCTCTTTTAACGAACTCAACTCTTCTATATTCTTCTCCTCCGAGGATATTGATGACATCTCATTTGGGTTGGAGAACTCCTCTATTGAGGATCGTCCTTCTTCATCTAACAATGAAGTCGTGACCCCATCAAAAGAGTCTCCTCCTCTCGAGCCTCCTCCAAAGGATCTCCCAAGAGAATGGAGATTTGTCACCAATCATCCTAAGGAGCTTATCATTGGGGATCCTTCCTCAAGTGTTAGTACAAGATCCGCCACTCGTGATCTTTGTGCCAATGTGGCTTTTATCTCTCAAATAGAGCCTAAAAATGTTCATGATGCTTTCCTTGATGAATTTTGGATGATAGCTATGCAAGAGGAGCTCAATCAATTTGAGCGAAGCAAGGTTTGGGAACTTGTCCCAAAACCAAGCAATCATCCCATTATTGGAACTATATGGGTGTTTCGCAACAAGCTAAATGAAGATGGGTTAGTGACTCGTAACAAAGCCCGATTGGTTGCTCAAGGCTATAACCAAGAGGAAGGCATTGACTACGACGAAACCTATGCTCCGGTTGCACGTCTTGAATCCATTCGTATGCTTTGTGCCTTTGCTTGTTTTAATGACTTTAAGCTATTTCAAATGGATGTTAAGAGTGCTTTTCTTAATGGTATTATTAAGGAGGAAGTTTATGTTAAACAACCTCCCGGTTTTGAAGATTTTCAATTTCCTAACCACGTTTTCAAACTCCATAAAGCCCTTTATGGCCTCAAACAAGCTCCACGTGCTTGGTATGAGCGTCTTAGCTCTTTTCTTATCTCTCACAAATTTTCAAAGGGAAAAGTTGACACCACACTTTTTATTAAATCACATGATGGGACTCTCTTATTGGTCAAATTTATGTTGATGATATTATTTTTGGTTCTACTAACAACACACTTTGTGTAGAATTTGCCAAAGTTATGCAGGAAGAGTTTGAAATGAGTATGATGGGTGAACTCTCCTTCTTCTTTGGGTTACAAATCAAACAAGGGCCTAAAGGAACCTTCATCAATCAAGCAAAATATACAAAGGACCTCCTCAAGCGTTTCGACCATGACTCATCCAAATCAATGAGGACCCCTATGGCTACAACGACCAAGCTTGACAATGATGAAGATGGCACATCGGTCGACATTCGTAAGTATAGAGGTATGATCGGTAGCTTACTTTATTTAACGGCTAGCCGTCCGGATATCATGTTTAGTGTTTGCTTGTGTGCACGATATCAAGCCAATCCAAAGGAATCACATTTGAGTGCCGTTAAGCGCATTTTTCGTTATCTCAAAGGCACCATTAACATGGGTCTTTGGTATCCGAAATCCTCATCCTTTGAGCTTCACGGCTTTTCGGATGCGGATTTTGCCGGATGCAAGATTGACCGAAAAAGCACTAGTGGCACATGTCAATTCCTCGGGAAGTCCTTGGTATCGTGGTTTAGTAAGAAGCAAAACTCTGTTGCTCTTTCCACCACTGAGGCAGAGTATATTGCGGCTGGTTGTTGTGCACAAATTCTTTGGATGTCACAAACACTTTTAGATTATGGCATTTCTCATTCTTGCACCCCTATTAAATGTGATAACACTAGCTCTATCAATCTCACGAAAAACCCGATTTGTCACTCACGCACGAAGCACATTGAAATTAGACACCATTTTCTTCGTGACCATCAGCAAAAAGGAGATATCCATCTTGAATTTATTGATACTACCTATCAATTAGCCGATATTTTCACTAAGCCTCTCTCGGAAGATCGCTTCTCTTTCCTTTGCCGTGAACTAGACATTTTATCTTTTGATCCTTAGTCCCAGTCGACCGGCACACCGACGGTATACTACGGTATACCGGCGGTATGCCGTTTTTCAAAGCAGAATTAGGTTCTGTTTCGAAAGACGGCATACCGTCGGTACACGTCGGCATACCGCCGGTATGCCGGGCAGCGGCGGACAGGCTTTCATTTCTAGATTCGGGCCCACATTCTTTCACTCCTTCATTTATTCCTTTTTACCCTCTTCTATTCTCTCTCATCCATCCCATCAATCTTCAACTCCCATCCCATCACCTTCCTTCTCATTTACTATCCTCTATCTCTTCACATTAACTACCCATCACTACCCCCCTTTTTCTCTCCTCTTTTTACTCCACCATCATAACTTCCCTCCACCTTTTCAACTCCCTCTCCTCTCTACTCCTTCTTCCTCCACACCATAGCACCAATCCCTCTCCATGGCCAATCCTAAGCGCCCCCGATCCTCCTCTTCCTCCGGGTTCAACCCTTTCGTCCCGGTGGCGCTTCCTACCGGCTATGACCAACGCGTCTTCTCCAACTCTCTGGCCGCCGAGCTTTGGTTCCAGCACTTCGCCAATCACAACGTATTCAAAGGACGGGCGATCAACTGGAACCTCTTCCCCGGTCATGTCCCTTTGTTTGACGATGTCGGTCTCTCCTCTCTTCTAAGGCACCAAATCCCTGTCTACCCTGCTGCTGTCCGCCTTTTCTATTGCAACATGAGAGGGGATGACGACGACCCTTCCGCCATCCAATCTATGGTCAATGACCGCCACTTCCGTCTCACATCTCGGGAAGTGGGGGCCATCTTAGGCATCCCAGACAAAGGGGATGCGTTACCTCTTTTGGGTGCTCTCAACTCCTCGACGGCGTCCCCTTTCGACGAATTCTGCCGAATCATCTGCAAGGGTCCCAACCCTCCTGCCATCCCGGCCCTCTCTGTCCAGCTGGAGCCATTTTATAACGAGCTCCATCGGATCGTGTGCCACACTCTCTTTCCGAAGGACGGGAACTATGACGCAATTACTGGTGATGCCCTCGTCTGCATGTACCATCTCTATGCCCGGAAGCGATTCTCCTTCCCAAAGACTCTTCTTCTACAATTCCGACGTACCATGCCTTCGGGGAAGCAGAATCTCTACTATGGCTCTTTCATCACTCTGCTTATGGAGGCCAAGCATGTTGACCTGTCTCTCTGTACCACGAATGGCGTCCCCTCATATCTTGCTATCTCCCGTACCCTTGCTGGCGGCTCTACTTTCCGTGCCTCATCTTTCCAAGAGCAACCGGCATCCACGCCTGCTGCTCCCACATCTACCCCTCCTCCTTCGGGCCGTTATATGCCGCTCACTCAGCAGCATTTTGATATGCGGATGGCCCAGGCGGAGGAGCAGATGCGGGCCCACACTCGTGGACTTGGCGCCCTGATCCAGACTCGTTTCCACGATCAGGGGTACTTCATTCAGCGCACTCTTCAAGACCGTAATGCTTTTCTGGATCTTAATCTTCAGGATCCCATGTACACGGGCCCGCGCTTCTCTGACCCCAATGCCTATGGGTTTATGTACCCTGACGGCATTGATCCTTTTGGCGCCTTCCAGTAGGCTCAGGGTGATGATGATGATGATCCGGCTGAGGATTAGGGATGGTCTTCCTTTTGATGGTGGTTTCGGTTCTTGAGTGGTTCTAGTTTTTATGTGTGTTTTCTGTTTGTTGTCATTAGTGGTCCTTCAGGGACCGGTTTATGGTTGTTTTAGTTCTTTGCTGTCCTTCGGGGACATTATCCATGGTTGTCTTTTGTGTCTGGCTCTCGTTGTGGAGAGTCATTTATCTTCTTACTATGAAATGTATGGGTCCAACATGTATTCACTTTCTCTTTAATATATTCATGCATGCTTTTTCTTTATATACTCATGTCTTTTCTCTTGATTATCCCCATCTTTGACTAAGTGACAAAGGGGAAGAAATCGTATTGAGGGGGAGCTGTCTACCTACGGGGGAGGAGCTACTCCCTGAAGATGATATCTCTCTCTATTTTGTCAATTATCAAAATGGGAGAGTTTGTTGGCACATTTTATTTTGAGTAATTAACAGCATCTTCGTAGTTTAGTCTTCTATTCTTCAGATACAAATATTCTCAGAAGATGTACTACTTGGAGTTCTTCACTTCAAGAGCTTCCTCCTTCTTCCTTGAAGACTGTAGCAGTTACCGGCGTTCCCTGCTTAGAGTCTTCGTGTCTGTACTGGTCTAGGTATATCTGTAAACACTAAAGGATGGATGATAACTAAAAGCACAAATCGAAAAACATGTCATTCAGAGCGGCATACCGGCGGTATGCTTCGGCATACCGGCGGTATACCGTTTTCGTGTCCAGAAAAGCTTCTGTGACAAAAAGCGGCATACCGACGGTATGCTTCGGCATACCGGCGGTATACCGTTTTTGGACTCTAGAAAGTTGCTGTCTCGAAATGTCGGCATACCGACGGCATGTTGCGGCATACCGGCGGCATGCCTTTTTAGCAACACAAAAGTTGCTGTGATCAACTGTCGGCATACCGACGGTATGCTGCGGCATACCGGCGGCATGCCGTTTCTAGCAGCTCTAAACTTTCTGTGACATTCTATCGGCATACCGACGGTATGCTCCGGCATACCGACGGTATACCGAATTTCGAATACTTAGTTTTCGATTTGGTCTGACACGCATTAATGGCTGCATTTAATGCTCTTGAACGGTCATAATTATGATCGTTACTATTTGGCCGGCATACCGGCGGTATGCCGCGACATACCGACGGCATGCCGGTCTGCCTGCATTTCAGAGCATTAAATGCCACCTACTCTTGGTTTTCTTATAAAAGGAAGCTCTCTCTCTCTTGAGCTTCCTCACTAACTCTTCCATAAATTTTCCAACAACCAAGAGCTCCACCATTAATACTCTTCAAAGCTTTTCATTGTCATCCTCTCCCAAAGTGCTAGAGTATTAAAGAGTTGTACATTTCGATCTTCACGTGTTAGAAGATCAACAAGTTCTCATTCTCTTTTGTTTGAAGTTGGCGAGCCTTCGTAAGAAAACTCGTGTGTAGAAGTTGGCGAGTCTTCGGATCCAAACTCGTGTTGAAGTTGGCGAGTTCTTCGGATCCAAACTCGTGTGTACTATTTGGATAATAGTGGATTAAAGCCGGAGAGAGTTCCGGGACTGGATTGCCTCAAAAGAGGATACCAGGATACATCCTTGCGTTTGCGTTTGATCTTTCTACTCTTTACTTTCAATTGTCTTTATTGCATCAATTGTTGTAATTTATATTTTATTTCCCTATTTACCCCCCTCTAGGGTTCTACACATTGTACATCTATTAACCGATCACGTACTTGCTACAGTTTTAAACATTACATATACATCTGTCTCTATGATACGTGTGTCCTTGCCATGATAGATTGAGTGATGCCATGCTTTCCAGTTATTCCTCTCATGTTCATTTCCATGTTTCATATGCTAGTTTGCTAGATTTAGTACTTGCTCCCGTCCTGACAGGATAACGTTGTAGGTGTCCTTACTGAGGAGGAGTTACTCTGCGACACATACTATGGAGATACTGCCGAGGACCCGGCTCTGCTTTACGAGGATGTTCCTGCGGGGAACCTCGCCTAGTTGTCTTTTGTTTACTTAGACTTTTGAGAGTAGACATGTATTAGACTACATCATTTTGTAACTGGACATGTATCCAGTTTTACATTTCAGTTTACTTGTACTTGGACGTTTACTATATACGATGACTTTTGTGTTTGGAGCATTTATGATTCTTCTTCACTTATAGAACTGTTAGTACATTTAGTCTTATCCTGTTGTCTTTAGAACAGCTTACTACGTTTTATCTCAACGTAGGCTGGGCATGACTCGGCCTGGCCCAACAATTTAGGTAGCGGGTCGTGACATATTTTTAGTGGTGGCCCATGCAGGTCCTGACTAAACTGTTTGGTTACGTTATTGTACCAAGCATGCCTGCAATTAGGAACTTAAGGTAATTAGACAACATTAGGAAAGACGCTTAGAACACCTAGAGGAATGCTAGGATTGCAACATAGGAAATATGTCACATGTTTGCTATTATAATTAGATTTTCTTGCATATGATTGCTTACTTTAAACAAAGTCCTTATAAGTCTTTTATGTGTAATTTAGATGGTGCTTACTCGCTCGTCCCAGTATGTTACCCTCGAGAATGGGGCCCTCCATATCCAGTCAGCTGACCAGTTGATTGATACACCTCCACCTACCACATTCTCCCACTCCACAGATCCACAGACCCAGATACCTCCTTCCACATTCCAGTTCCAGCAGGCCCCGATACTTCCACCACCCCCTATCACTATACCCACCCAGGCTTCCGTCACACTCGACGGGACCTAACTGCTCACACTGATCCAGGGGTTCCTAACAACCCATCTGGAGCAGACTACCCTACTCCGCCAGAGCATGGAGCGTTCTGAGGGACGTCCCGTGGTCCCACCACATGTAGAGCCACGGCAGAGAGCGGGGACGGTCAAGGACTTCATGGGTCTGAATCCCAAGGAGTTCTCAGGGACTGAGGGCATAGTAGTAGCTGATGACTGGCTAGATTCTGTAGAGAGGAAGCTTCTGGGAGTTAGGATGCCGGATGACCTTCAGGTCGAGGCAGCAGGATTTCTGCTGATAGACTTAGCCGGAGTCTGGTTCAGGAATGAGCCGTTGTTCGCGAGAGGTAGACAGCATGGAAATTCTTGGAGCATTGTCTTGTGTATTGATCATATTTGGTTGTAGACAGCATGGAAATTCTTAGTAAAATTTACAACACTTGGGGTGTTTTTATATACTGATATGATATATACTTCAAACTGACATATCTAAATTGTGACAATATTGTCCAAGACTCCAAATCTAACAAGTAACAACACTACAGCAGAGAGCAGTGTATATATAAACATGAAACATACTACTAATTTAAACTAAATTGAACTCTACATAGAGCAGTATCTATGTTGAACCACTACCAGAATAAGTCGTTTTAGCGACGCCTAAAGACGTCGCTAAAACGACATTTTTTGTCGCTAAAAATATTTAGCGACGAAATTACCGACGTTTTGGGCTGGTCGCGAAAATGTAAGTCGCTGATCTTCTAAACGTCGCCAAATGTCGCAATTACCGACGTTTGCCGACGTATTTATACGTCGGTCTATTGCCGACGTCTACCGTCGTGTCGTCGGTGGCTTAGCGACGTATTACTTCGTGTCGCTACGCGTCGGTAACTTTACCGACGAATTACCGTCGAGTCGTCGGTGGTTTAGTGACATGTTCAAAGTCGCTAAACGTCGGTAAATCCTGGGAATTCCTGGGATGATTACC
Organism: Iris pallida; assembly: GCA_029216955.1. Lineage (NCBI taxonomy): Eukaryota > Viridiplantae > Streptophyta > Magnoliopsida > Asparagales > Iridaceae > Iris > Iris pallida. The sequence continues at coordinate 3,949,888 of JANAVB010035820.1, read as the reverse complement.
GACGTTTACCGACGTTCTCTGACAGATATTTACGTCGCTAAACGTCGGTACCCTGGATAATATCGCATATCTACCGACGTTTACCGACGCAAACTTACGTCGGAGGACGTCGGTAAACGTCGCTAAATCTGCAAAAAAATTAAAATAAAATAAAATACAGAATGTCCATTTCTCCCTGCAGTTTAAAAAGCTAACCATTTTTCACTGTAGAATAGGATCCAAACAATCACAGAATTTCCATTTCTCACTGTACACAGGTTTCAGTCCCTATAACCAAGTCTACAACAATCACACAATGTCCAGTTCTCAGAATATCTATTTCTTACTGTACACAGATTTCAGTCCCTATAAGCAAGTCTACAACAATATCACTTCACAATACGAAGCGTTGTCGAATACTTTTCGACGATACTAATCCGAAATGGTATATAATAATCCAACACAACCGATATCTATCGAATATGACCGATACCAAATCGATAAGACCAATATGAATCCTAGCTATACGGCCGATACATATCGGATAGGACGATACCAATTCGCTAAGACCAATACCAACCGATACGGCCTATACCAAAACGATAGATCGATACTAATCCGATACGGTTAATACTTATAAGTACCTACGGTCCAGGAGGTTGATCCGCTAGTACATCCATTTCTCCCTGCAGTTTAAAAAATAACCATTTCTCACTGTAGAATAGGATCCAAACAATCACAGAATGTCCATTTCTCGCTGTACACAGGTTTCAGTCCCTATAACCAAGTCTACAACAATCACACAAAATATGGGAACGAATGGCTCAGAACACAACCCAAAATTCATTCTAGCATACATTAGTGTGAATCATCTATGTTCTGTACATATGGTGTAGTATATGTTCTTATCGTATCTAGTATCTGAAGAATGTAACAGAATCAAGATGAACTCACATAATGTAATACTAAGACATCATCTACTACTATATAAGATATAGTGATATCACTACACCATAATAGGCGATTACCCACGGTTATTACCGTGACAATTATTTTTCAACACGGTAATAACCGTTACAAGTGGGGCGTGGTTAATATTTAGTCACGGTAATAACCGTTACAAATATTTATTTTAGTCACGGTTATAACCGTTACAAATATTTATTTTAGTCACGGTTATAACCGTAACAAATAGTTGTTTTGGTAACGGTTATAACCGTGATAGAAGTCCATTTATGTGATGGTTGTAACCGTGACCAATATTCCATTTGTCACAGTTATTAATATTGCAGTTAGTTTGTTTTGTCACAGTTTTTACTGTTACTACATTATTATTTTTCGTTACTATTCTCCACTAATTGTCACAGTTATAACCATTACAATTGGACTATTTAAATTTAAAAAAAAACTACATTCAACTGGTAACTAAACAATAAACAACACATATCCAATTTCATAATATTTCACTTTCATAATAATTCAACCATTCCAAACCAATAAGTATACCACGAAATTTTTAATAACAATTCCGAGCAAGTAACTAAACCACATAATTTGCAATAACAATTCAACCATTCCAAACTAGAAACAAAACCACATAATTTTGAATAACAATTCAACCATTCAAATTAGTAATTAAACCACATAATATTTGATTAATATGCAACTAAATGACAGGATGTTCAATAGCATCCATACATTAATATTTTAATAAGGAAACATTCCATTGTTGGTTTCAATGACAACAAAACAAGGCTCTAGATGCATGAAGCAAACCACAAAACATTTCAAACTTGTGTTTTTGGATAATCAAGACGAGGCTCTCTTGAGGAAGAATGGAAGTGCTTGCATCCATGCTAAAACTATACATATTCCTGTATGTAAGAGTAAAAGAAGTATCAAATAAAAGCATACAAACAAGTAAAAGAAGTTTAAGGAAAAATAGTTGCTTAATAGAATTTTAAAACCTGAAGTACTCCTGAAAGTAACAATGAAAAACAAAACAAAATAATATAAAATGCAAGATGACACGAGCTCCTTCACAAAAAGATATGACCTGCAAAAATAATAAAACATAATTAAGCAAGTTAAAGAAACCAAAAAAAAACAAAGATTGATTGGGGACTTTGGGGCTTTCTGTTATATCAACATGTTCAATATGTTTAGGAATATTTCCACCATAGATGAGACTCTGCGCCTGAATGATACAAGATATTAGGTGGTGCTGATCCATGACAATGAAGTATCACCCAGTACCTTGTTCTTAGCTCCTTGTCTTTATTGCCTTTTCTCTAGCCTGATCAGATGGGTATTCTGAAGTTCTAAATATTATATTGTATACTCCAAGCTATTGTTTTAGTTCTCCAGTTGTCTCAGCAAGAAGCCAAAAGGAAAAAGAAAATATTGGTTATATCTGAGCGTATTATTGTCTTAGTTTTCTGTGGAATGTTACTATGATTTTACTATCTACTGTGGACTATCAATAACCTTGGACTGGCATTTTAGTAATTGACTATAAACTGAAACTAGTTGATGCATGGCAAACTTATTATTCTGCTCTAAACAAATTCTTGTTCGCCTTGATCAACGACCTTTCACTTTCCTGTATCATGAAAGCTTGTGATCAATTGATTCAAGCATGCAGTTATAAAAACTAGAAAGTTAGCACCATATATTTTCCATCCAGTTATAAAAACATACAGATGGGAAAGATTGTGAAAGCTTATGATCAATTGATTCAAGCATGCTTTAGCCATAAGCTATTGGTCTTTAGGATTTTACTTGTGGCAACAAGCTCACCGTACCTGAGACACTAGGTATAAGCTACTTTCCGGCACCAGGACAATAACAAAAAACCTATACCAAAACAAAGTGTATGCTACATGGATCCATTCTTCCATTCATGCTATTCTAGAGAGTTCCCTATGCAGTATCCTATATATACCAAAACTTGGTGTATATTATGTGGATCTTATTCCTTCATTCAGGCTATTCTGGAGAATCTCCTATGAAGCATTAACATCAATTATCCCAATTCACATTTGTTTTGCTCTACCCGTAGCCCTTGCAACTCCTTCAATAAGATCGTTCCGTTCCTACGAATGTACATCTCATTGGTGTCTCTGCAATGATAAAACCATCTCAAATAATTTTCTATTATCTTATCCTCCACTAACAAGTAGTGCTGATAATATATACTTGTAAATAAAAATTAACCACATGTTGTTTGAAGCAGACATTTTTACTGAAGTTGTACGTTTGCAAGACGATTTTTATTTTTGAATTAGGAAAAGCTTAAAGGAGAGGGCAGCATTATCTCCGAAGCCATAAATAGATGCTCCGGCAACAAAAGCACCAGCTGCACCATTAATGAAGTCCCTCTTCATCCTCTGCTTTTGCACCAGTTGCTCCACACCAATGTAGATCCCTCCAACAGCAGCGAAGGTAAGACCATAACTACCACACATCTTCAAGGTTCTTATAAGCCCTGGAAGTGCTACATTTCTCTCGACACGTGGCACATCATACCATGTCGCAACAATCGTACCCTAAATAATTCCGATGTCCAATCCCATCGTTGCACCTTTGATCAGTACATTAGTTATAGTCCAATCTTTAATTCATTTGTATCATAGATAGATAGGTTTATAGTTAGGTGAGTTGGCTTATATGTGAATAGGCATGTGTGTGAGTTTCAAATGGGAAGCTAAGTAGACATAAGATGAGATAACATATGGGGTCGGGCAAGTGCAACAGGTTTGAGAGTCATTGGCCATGCAGGTCATGGAAAAAGGGGAGGTGAACTGCATGTAGGCAGCAGGTTTGAGAGTCTCTTCTTATAGTGACTTCACAAGCTTTAGAACTCCCCAAATCTTTCACACTCACACCTCCAGTTCTAAATGTGGTCATTTTGCAGCCACTGGAGGATAGGAAAATCAGTGACAGATTGAAGAGAATGCAGCAATTTTGATCTTCCTACAAGTTTCGACTAAATACTGTTCCCTCGTACCAGATCAGATCCAGCTCCATCTGCCACCAACCAAACTTACCACAGCGACCACAATCAAACAATCTTATTCAACGATGGAATCTACAAGGGCGAGTGGTACTCACTTCCTTACCTAGTCCAATAGGACAAGTTCCCTAACCAGATTTTGTCCTCTCTTTTTGTCTCTGCCTGCAATTCTTCCAATCCTATTTGCATTAGAAGGTCAGCAGGTGTCCAAAATTCAGAGCCACCAACCCACCCTCCACCCTGGTTTGCTTGCCAGCAAATCCACCCTTGGGTGGAGAAATGTCCCTCAAGACTCAATGTTGCTACTACAGCAGTCACAGAGCTCCCCCACATACTTGAAACTAGACATGTTGATACTTGATATCTCAAACTGCACATTACACATGTTTATGCTCACCAATTTAACATTGTTTATATGTTTTGAACAAAACACTCATTTGTTCTGTTAGTGTTAAGATTAGGCTAAACAGATATCAGGAATTCGAGTGTACAGAGTTTCAACATTGACCAAAGCAGTAATAACTCGAGTAAACTTCACTAGGGGATACACATTTTCGGTTACTACTCTGGCTATATGAAGATCTCCAATAACTTTCAGAATATCCTAACCATTACGATGGCACAATACAAGAAAGTAGGTTCAGTAGTTTAAAGTTTAAACATGACATGAATCTGATGCCATTCAATGGTACAAAATTAGAGAGCAGCAGTGTTATTGCAAACTGAAACAGCTATTTTAGTTCAAAGCATGTCAAATTGGAGCATAATTGAAAACGTATGGATAGTCCCTGCCCATACTGGTAATTGATGTCTTGCATTCATTAGCCTTAGCCATTCATTCATTGCATATAGTTTAATCCATTCCTTCTTAATAAATCCTATATTAGATAATGCGAAAGTAACAATGAAATATATTTTCTCATCAAATTGAGCGTACCTCCAAAAGTACACCACCAACCTTCCTCCGAAGCGCTCCATACTGAATAAAGGAAGCTCAAGATCAAGGAGTAAAATACATCTGCTTGATATATAAATCCAAGATGTCCAAAAGATCATGACTTTTTCTAGAATGATACTATCATTTTCTATCATTAGGATTCATTCTATCTCGAGGATAGATATTCAAGAACCTGCCGCACTGCTTGTGAGGGATGAAAATCTATTATAAGAACAACGTATGTGACGTACCTCAAATCCTTTACTTTCATTTTCTAATTCTAATTTGTGTGTACTTTTTGATTGCATGTTTTAGAAATATTTTCCAACAACTCATGCAATAGTAGTTATCACGAGATTGATGCAAAATTCTAGTAGAAGGTAGTACGTAGCATGATATTGATATAGGATCACGTCATAAAGCCTAGAATTGACGCATTTTTCGGATACAGGCACCCCAACAAAAAACTAACCTGTCATTAAGCAAAGAATTTAGAGCAAATTTTATGCACATCATTGAATACCAGTGGAAACTTCATCAGATGCATCCAGTCTATTCTACTACTCATCCCAAACAAAGATCATGATATACGTATGTGAACTAACAACAACAACAAAAATTCTCAGAAGGAAATAAATTCTTTGCAGCCATAGAAATTGACATACCTTAATTTTTTTTTCCACTACAATAGTGCAGCTGTGCAATTATTTTAGCTTAGCTTGCAACAACATTGACAAGATGGGACATCCTCTTCTGCCTCCTTAAACACTCACTGGCCTGTTTGGCAACCGAAAAGTAGCATGGAAACTAGGAAACTCACTCATTTTTGTGTGGTTAGCTACCCAATTATGAAGGAATTAGAGAAGTGGGCAATTGTCACTTGCACACTACAATGAAAATGGGCAAAGTGCAAGAAAATCACCGTTCATCTGAGCATTCTCACATCAGAATGAGTCCCCTGCTATGGTATATTGAAGAGGTAAGATGATACGATGATCAAACTGTGCGCTATAGGGAATTGTTTCAAACAAAGATATTAAGAATTTTGACCAAAAGAAGTCCAGTCTCAAACAGGTTAAGTATCAGAAAAGAGAGAGTTAAAACTAGCTCAATGCACCTAGTTTCAAAAAAAGGTTAGAAAAAAAAATTGAAAAATAAGTTGGAGATAGCATTAGCCTTTTCTCAAAGAAGCTTGATCCAACCAAAGCTCAACTTTAACATATTCCCAATATAATGTTTCTCAAATTACGTTGGACTTAGAACAAAAGTTCAAACATAACCTTGACCAAATAGTAGTAGTAGACCAACTCAAAAGACTAATACTATTCCAAATCAAGATTGAGCAAGATCATACCTACCTAACTAGCAATCTGAGATTCAGAATATGCAAAAATCTCATGAAATAATTAAAAACTGGTATCATGTCAGCTATCCAACTTTTTTTACCATCAAAGTTGGACATAAATGACCCCAAGGCCCCAGAATAGCGTCAGATACATAGTGCAATTCAAAGTATTCATAACAATTAACAAAGTTTGCACTGGAACCTGGCATTGAACCTCTAATGAACATTTTTTTAATGTAGATTACTGCATTAAACAACCAGTTAAGTTTTCTCAGTGATTCATCTTTATCTCTTTTACCCATTTCCATTCTACAGGGTAAAGTGAGCACCACTACGAAAGCATAGATCTAAAACTACTTAAAACTTTTCAAAGCTATCTTCATAGACGTGTATAACAGTGGAATGTCTCGGCACAAATATTGTACAACCCAGTAGACCCCAAGCCAACATGTACTCCTATAAACCCAAATAATCGCTTTTGTGCATACCTATAATAGAACAAGAAGAATAAAGATATGATTTGATATTTCTCGATGTTCTGAAATGTGGTGAGGTGAAGCATGTGATCTGATGGTAGACAAAGTATGGACGTAAAAGAAATGAACAAATGCAGGGGACAACAAGAGGTTAGAGGGAAAAGTTAACATTTTGTTTTTTCACCGTGTTCAGTAAGAGGACGAGGAGAATAAAATCCAACGCAATTCGCTATCCCAAACCAACACAGTTACGAGCTAGAGAGGACATTGACACAAAATCTTGAAGATTAGTTGGTGAGCAAGAATACCTATGTAGTAATGTAGTTTAAGCTCATTTGTAACAAATAAACTAGTCAACTTAGATGTCAAGTTGAGAATATTGATAGCTTATCCACAAATAGATACTCATGTGTGAATGACTTGGATTTGATCTTAATCAGATGTATGCACCAGATGCCAATGCCAATCTACAATCTTATTATCTACTTAATTAATGCCAATGCCATTTGGAACAGGTAGAATAATGCTCTCTTATAAGCACTCAACCATCGTCTTATCTACAAATTACAATAATTCTAATTTGTGACAAACATTTGTTTTACCACGGAGAATATAATGTTTTATGCACCAGATGCCATAACTCACTCACAAAGGTACTTGACACTCAACTCAAACACACGTAAAAATCCGCAGGAACCATACTGTTGCAGTCCCTAACCAGAGACACCCCTCTATGTTGCTGTGCACATCTTGCTCAGGACACACACATAGAAATCAACATTGTGCCTTCAGTGGTACCCTGCTGCCACAAACACTTAAATACACACTGCTATGACACCTAATAACTGATACACACTGATATCAACAAGGCAATATTTACCTGTAATGCATGTTTACCTTGTAGAGTGCAGTCACCAAATTTTCTAAGTGCTGATCTGCTATGATACCTTCCAGAGAAAACGACATCTAGAGAAAACCTGGTGTTTGCACATTAATACTAATTTGCCAAAGGTGTTTGGGTAAATGCTAATTATACTATATTTTATTTTATAAATCGTTCTTCGTTTACTGTCATTGGTTACAAGATCTAGAGAAGGTATTGTCTAGAAAGGTTGCTCAATTCAGACTTGGGCCCCAATAAAGGTTTTGATAGCTTAGGATCATATTTGTAGGATCTTAAAGCTATCCAACATCATTTTACTATATGATACTAAACACCAAAAGGAAGACAATGCTCTAAAGCCTCGACTTTCTCTAATGAGTAATGACCACATTGCAAAGGTTTGGGCGCTCCCAGTTTTCTTGACACTCTCTCAGAAAATGTACTATTACCTTTCCTAAGCTACAAAGGTGTTTCATATGCCATGATTTTCCAGCCCACTGGCTCAGCAGGTATATAACATGCTTCATGATAAATTAGGCCTAAAGTTTTATATCCTCTTGGAAGATCTAATTCACACTTGGGTCACACTAAGCAATCTAGGTAATCTTGAAATATATACAGGAAAAGTCCACCTGGTGATCAAGAAATATTTTTCTTCTAGGGCACCTCAATTTTCGGGTCTCAGATCACATTTGACGCTGGAGTATTCTATAAATTCCATTCTGGCGTCAATTCACCAAAGCATGATGTATCAGCACCATGGTGATACTGGTCCTTAATATTTCATTATCAAATTATGTGCATCGGACTCGGCAAATAACTCAATATAGACATGCAAATCCATGTATACATATTTATAAGGTACAAGTTTCTTTAGTGACATGTTCTTGCAATGCTCTAATGTAACCTTCTTAAGAACTAAAGAGTTGGGTCACACGGCAACACCACAAATGAACTCCAAAATGTTTTCTCATATTACTAGGTTCTTTGTAGATCAGTCTGTCACTACACCCTGACATTGTCAGGGGCTCAAATCTGTACAAAAGGTATCTGGAAACTCAAGTAATATTAACCAAAAACAAGAGTAATATTACCAAAGACTGCTACTATCAATGAAGAAAAATAGTCATGATAATCTACACAAGCTGAAAATATAAACCAAATCAGCCCTCAATCAACAACAACAACAACAAAGTCTCTATCCCCAAATTTGTTGTCAGTTGCATGTATTATTGCCTTACATTCAGCTATATTAAGGGTCATCTCCTCCTAACATTAACAACAACCACATCCTTTTATCAGTCTATATCAAACTTTCTTTAGCTCTACCAGCAGTTGTTCACAAATTCCTGTCACAACCATGTCCTAACTTGTATCAATATTGCTCTATGTTGTACTTATCCTCGTTTAATGTAGTGCAACTCACCCATTTCAGCATTCTTGCTTAAGCTGTGCTCCTTTCTTGTAGTTGTTTCTTAACTGCCTAACATTTTTGACCCATACATTTCTCTGAACTTCCTTCTCAGTCGCTACACATGAATAATCGATCCTAATAGAAAAACCAACCACTCTTGGGTATTCTTGTCTGCCAAAGCTTCCCGAAACATACAAGCCAAGCTAAATATAACTAGATAGCTTAACTGCAAGCTACCATATAAACTAAGAAGATACAATAGAAGCATCAATTACAACTTATACAAGCAATCTACAACTGAGAAGATACAATAGAAGTATCACTTACAACTTATACAAGCAATCTACGGGAAAAGACTAAAGCTTTGTACTTATTAAACAACTTCCACTAATTAGACATGTATTTCTACAGTCTCCATAAATACATAACAAAGAAGCCTCCACATAAAGAGAAGAGGTATCCTAGTGTGCCACATAAATATATAGTATAAGGTTGAAAAATTGTATGCAATTTGATGGCATGATACTAGGTACATAGTATAAGTTTTCAAAGTGCATTTATATGAGGTATATGTTCATTGTGGCTACTGTCCCTGTGCATGTCTTAAACAGGTGGATATGTGTCGTATCATAAAATGCACGTCTTTCCTTCTTGAACCTAAAAGGTTATGCAGTTTGATGACATTGAATTTGCACTTGCTCAAGGGATACGTGTCCATGGGACAAGGTTCAGAAACTTATTTTCAATTTTGAACATTCTATCAGTATAGGTTTCGGAAGTTCCGGTAGTCTCGCACTAACATCAAAATTTTGGTCCCAGTAATGAATTGTTTGACCCCAACTCAACTGCTCAAAGGAACAAAATTTCTCACAGCTCATCTACCCTAATTATCACCAACCCAATAGATCTAAATATCTTTTTTGAGGAATAAAATCAAACACCTTCAAATTATTTTCAGCAAAATGAAAAACAATATCCATGACACTAAAGAAAAGGAAGAAGAGAAGAAAAGGATAAAAAACCCTAAAATTAGACGGAAGTACCTCTTCGTGGGGAAGAAGAGGAAAAGAAGAGGGATTCCTCTTCGTAGCCGACGATGATGGAGGATTCTCTTGACCAAACCAAAATCGAGGATTCAAACAAAAATCAAACAAAAAAAGACTGTCAAGGGGGAGGGAGAAGAAGAAGTACCTCAAGAAGAGGGATTCCTCTTCGGCAGGCGATCGATAGGGAGGAAGAAGAAGCCAATATTTTTGGTTGGAAGGGAGAAGAACCCGATCGTTTTGTTGGGAGGGAGAAGCAGGAGGAGGGAAAGTAAAATATTTTGAGGGAAAGTAAAAAAAATCGTAAAAATTTCGGAAGGGGATGGAAAAAATGAGGGTTGGTCACACTTTTCCAAGCATGTGACGCAGATTTGCTCGGAAAAAATAATTTTTCTCACGGTTAGTAGTGTGACTATAATAAAAATAATAATTAAATACAAAATTTGACTTTTAGTAACGGTTTTTTATCTATTGTAATGGTTATAACTATTACTATTTTGTCACAGTAATAACTGTTACAAATGGTAAAAAAATACTGTTACAAATTGTATGTTTTGGTGTAGTGTATGTTGTCGTATCATCATTGCCGAGGGATGAGGGTCGAAGGACGTCGGTAAACGTCGCTAAATCTGCAAAAAAATAAAAAATAATAAAATACAGAATATCCATTTCTTCCTGCAGTTTAAAAAGATAACCATTTCTCACTGTAGAATAGGATCCAAACAATCACAGAATGTCCATTTCTCGCTGTACACAGATTTCAGTCCCTATAACCAAGTCTACAACAATCACACAAAATATGGGAACGAATGGCTCAGAACACAACCCAAAATTCATTCTAGCATACATTAGTGTGAATCATCTATGTTCTGTACATATGGTGTAGTATATGTTCTTATCGTATCTAGTATCTGAAGAATGTAATAGAATCAAGATGAACTCACATAATGTAATACTAAGACATCATCTACTACTATATAAGATATAGTGATAGGTTGTCGTATCATCATTGCCGAGGGATGAGGGTCGGAGGACAAATACCGCTCGAGTGAGCCAAAGGCATGCAGCCACTTCCCTCCCTCCATTCACCCTCTCCCTCTCTTACGCTATCAACGTCACAACTTTTCCACCTCAAGTTCTGATCAAGCATTTTCCTTCTCCTCTCCTCCACCATGGCTCTGAACCCATATGCTCCTCCCTACTTCCCTTCTTCTTATTTGACTCTCTCAGTCACATATGATATCCAGCTCAAGTGTAGAGTCGGGTGAGAAGAAGTGGGCAGGAAGAGGAGGGGGAAGCAGCACAGCCGACGGCATGACCCGGAGGAATTACAGAGGTTTTCTTCAAATCCGTAGGAGAACTATAAAGATATATCTTTTCACAACATGTCACCTTGTCAAAGACCCTTAATGTGAATATCATGTTACCGCGGTGTCGGAAGACTAACATGTCATAATTTTCTAAGCCGTGTGTTTTGATATAATCCTCCAAACTCTTTCCTGCTATGTAGTAATACAAGATTACTACATAGGAGGAAAGAGTTGGGAGGATTATGTCAAAACACACGGCTTAAAAAATTATGACATGTTAGTCTTCCGACACCGCGGTAATATGATATTCACATTAAGGATCTTTGACAAGGTGACATGTTGTGAAAAGATATATCCTTATAGTTCTCCTACGAATTTGAAGAAAACATCTGTACTTCCTCCGGGTCATGCCGCCGGCTGTGCTGCTTCCCCCTCCTCTTCCTGCCCACTTCTTCTCCCCCGACTCTACACTTGAGGTGGATATCATATGTGGCTGAGAGAGTCAAATAAGAAGAAGGGAAATAGGGAGGAGCAGATAGGTCCAGAGCCATGGTGGAGAAGAGGAGAAGGAAGATGCTTGATCAGCATTGTCTTCCGGATCATCCTCATCAAGGCATACCGGGCTGCTCAGCGTGCCCAGCTTCTTCAACTTCTCGCTGGCTGCAGAGTCAAAATAGGAACGGGTCTTCTTTGTCGGCCCGGAGCTCTGACTCGCACTCGTCGCCGCGCTACCGGTTTTCTCTCCTCCTCTGACGCGGGTCATAAGAAAAGAAATTTCGTACCTCTTCTTCACATAAACTTCATTGCCGCCTTGTACTCGAGCCTCCTCGTCTGTGACGCTATCCAACTTCTCGGTGCCTACATTGTCACTCGAATCTCCCCTTCGACTCGTATTGTCCTCTTCTTCGCCTGTCTTTTCGCTCCCTGTCTTGCAATCATCTGCTATCACCGCCGACTCATTCGACTCCTTCTTCGATGATGCTTCCTGTCTTGCAATCATATGCTATCACCGTCGACTCATTTGACTCCTTCTCCGAGTCTTCCTCCTCCTCCTCCTCCTCCTCCTCCTCCTCCTCCTCCTCCTCGGAGTCATCGAAAAGACAGGCGAAGAAGAGGACGATACGAGTCGAAGGGGAGATTCGAGTGACAATGTAGGCACCGAGAAGTTGGATAGCGTCACATACGAGGAGGCTCGAGTACAAGGCGGCAATGATGTTTATGTGAAGAAGAGGTACAAAATTTCTTTTCTTATGACCCGCGTCAGAGGAGGAGAGAAAACCGGTAGCGCGGCGACGAGTGCTAGTCAGAGCTCCGGACCGACAAAGAGGACCCGTTTCCATTTCGACTCTGCAGCCAGCGAGAAGTTGAAGAAGCTGGGCACGCTGAGCAGCCCGTTATGCCTTGATGAGGACGATCCGGAAGACAATGTTGATTCAGTTTTGCCTTCCTTGGATGGTATTGATTCTGTAGATCCGTGTATAAAAGAGGAAGAGATTGGGAGTAGAGTGGACCCGGAGGAAAATGAGAGATTAGAAGCTGGGTCAATATCCAAGAAGCGAAATAGAGTCGTAGATTCTGATAGGTTACCGTATCATCATTGCCGAGGGATGAGGGTCGGAGGACAGTCAACTTTATCTACGGCTACATAGTTTCTGCCTCGCCAGTCGAATGGCTGCAGGGACTATGTCCTGATCACCATGTCGTACCGTAGATTAATACAAATAGAGCTGGAGCTGGAGCCAAAATACAGAAAGCAAAATACAAAATACAAAATACAGAATCCAAAATACAAAATACAAAATACAAAATACAAAATACAGAAACCAAAATACAAAATACAAAATACCAAAATACAAAATACAGAATCCAATCCCTGGGTTCGCCGAAAATACAAAATACTGTGAGAACGGATGGCTCAGAACACAACCCAACCGGAGAGGATACTCAGAGAGATCCATCTGAGTAGGACGTATACTCTGAGAGATCACCTTTACAAGAATGATATCAGTAGTGGGATTGAGTGCTGGAGGAGATATTATCAGAGTATACGTCCTACTCAGATGGGTCTCTCACCGTTACTATTTTTTTCTGACAGCATGGTGGATGTGCTCCGTCAACAGATTCTTGCTCCGAGCCAAAATTTTGTCCCGGAGCTCAAGTGGACATCCTTCGTGTAGAGCTCGAGTGAGAGGTTCCTGACAGCATGGTGGTCTCCTTTGTTAAAGTATCCGTGCTCGTCCCACAACCAATGTGGGATGAGCACGGATACTTTGACAAAGGAGACCACCATGCTGTCAGGAACCTCTCACTCGAGCTCTACACAAAGGATGTCCACTTGAGCTCCGGGGCAACGTTTTGGCTCGGAGCAAGAATCTGTTGAGGGAGCACATCCACCATGCCGTCAGAAAAAAATAGTAACGGTGAGAGACCCATCTGAGTAGGACGTATACTCTGATAATATCTCCTCCAGTACTCAATCCCACTACTGATATCATTCTTGTAAAGGTGATCTCTCAGAGTATACGTCCTACTCAGATGGATCTCTTAGAGTATCCTCTCTGGTTGGTTGTCGTATCATCATTGCCGAGGGATGAGGGTCGGAGGACAGTCAACTTTATCTACGGCTACATAGTTTCTGCCTCGCCAGTCGAATGGCTGCAGGGACTATGTCCTGATCACCATGTCGTAGTCCAATACAATCCAGAGATTGACATAGTACTAATTCATATATGTAGTCCAATACAAATAGTCTAATACAAAAATAACCCAATACAAATAGTCCAATACAAATAAGTACTAATAGGTAATGAGAACCACGCTGCTCACGCAAACGCTCAGTGATACGATCACGCAACCACCTCGAAAAAGTGAGATCTTTGGCGTGAGGAGAGATGTCGTCCCTTGCAAGTGTTGCATGAATAGAACTCCCGGTCTCACTAGCTACCGGTGCTGGATGAATAGAACTCTCGGTCTCACTAGCAACTGGTGCCACTTCCTCCTTAACTGTAGGAGGAGCCACCTCAGCATTCACTGTTTCTCTCAAACGACGTGCCGCTCCTCGGGTCATGGGTGCCATCTGGTAAGATCGATAGTCACAAATAATATAATTGTAACATAAGCAAGCTAAAGGAACCATCATGTAATTTGAGTACATTTTCGAAAGCAGAGGGATGAAGGTCGGATGACAGTCAACTTTATCTACGACTACATAGTTTCTGTCTCGCCAGTCGAATGGCTGTAGGGACTATGTCCTGATCACCATGTCGTACCGTAGATTAATGCAAATAGAGCTGGAGCTGGAGCCAAAATACAGTTGGTACTAACCTCAATAGAACAAACACTCTCACGGCTCAAAATACTAACACATGCTCACGCCTTACTCTTGTGACACTCCCTTTCAAACACAAACACACACCTATATGTTCCCTTACACATGTTGCCATGTTACCTGTAAAAATAAGAAACCCTTGTTGTCTAAAATAAGACACAATTCTACAAAGAGAACCATACTGTAGAACTCACACTTTAAGACAATAGATGAAGGAAGACTTGTATGGAGGATCGATAGGGTTGAGCGATATCATTTTATTCTACAAAGAGAACCATTCTGTAGAACTCATACTGTAGAGCTCACACTTTAACACAATTCTACAAAGAGTTGTCATAGGGTGTTGAGCGATGTCATTTTATTCTTTTTTTCTTCTTCTTCTTGGGATTTTTGAGTATTGGATCTTGAGACATATATAGCTAGAACTTACGAAGAATGGAGTACCATACTTCAACAAATAGATGTTGACTAATTGGTTCATATACTTGTTGTCTAAAATAAGTGTAGGAATGTTGCAAGGTGAAACAATGTATCAAACACTATATCGAAACCCAAACCCAATATACAAATCCAAATTAATACGAAAATACACAAGTGTATGTAGGGAATTAAGTGTACAGAGGTGAAATACATATATATGCATGCTTGGGGGTGTCCACGTGTCCAACAAATGGACACAAAGTGTCCAAAATCTCACGAACACACTGTATCAGTGAACACATGGTCGTAATGTGTCTCCGTGTCCATTTTGGACACGAAAAATACCTCAATTAGGGTTAGGGTTTACCTTCAGTCTCCTCGCGATGGTGGAGGAGGAGGAGGAGGACAAGTTTGATGGTGGAGGAGGAGGGGATTAAGTGTACAGAGGTGAAATACATATATATGCATGCTTGGGGGTGTCCACGTGTCCAACAAATGGACACAAAGTGTCCAAAACCTCACGAACACACTGTATCAGTGAACACATGGTCGTAATGTGTCTCCGTGTCCATTTGGACACGAAAAACACCTCAATTAGGGTTAGGGTTTACCTTCAGTCTCCTCGCGGTGGTGGAGGAGGAGGAGGAGGACAAGTCGATCGGTGGTGGAGGAGGAGGATCTCGCGGTGGAGGAGGAGAAGGGGCTCGCGGTGGAGGAAGAGGAGGAGAAGGGGCTCGCCGGAGGGAGGTGAAGGGGCTCGCGGTGGAGGAGGAGGATGAGCGGCGCCGGAGGGAAGGGGGTCGGGCTGTCGTCGAGGTCGGGGGAAGAGGGGCGGGAACAAAAAATTTGGGGAGAGGGAGAAATGAAAAGTCGAACCGAGGAAACCCTATTTAGCAGAATTTAGCGACGTCTGTAAATACGTCGCAAAGCGTCGACTTTCCTTTAATATTCGGCGACGCCTTAGTCTTTGTGTCGCTAAACGTCACTGAACTAATAAAACTGGCGACGTTTTCCAACAAATCAACGACGTTGGTTTTTATTACACTAAAGGTAGTCGCAATATGTCGTTTGTCGCTATCAGCGACGTATTGTGACGCATACTTTTGGAGTCGCTAAATCCAAAAATATTAGCGACGTTTTAAGTCGGCGTCGCTAATTTCGTCGCTGATATGACTTATTTTGGTAGTGAACTAAATTTACATGCAGCTCATCATGAGATGCCAAACCACATAATTGGAAAGCAATTATTCAGAGTTCTCAAAATAAATACGTGATGCATGCTAATTTAAACAGAATTTATATGTATCTCATCATGATATAATAAACCAATAAATTAAAACATAGAACTTTCAACTTTGGCAACATATTTTTTGGCAGCAAGCAAATATTTTCTTCGTAGCAAATATTTTTTGGCAGCAAGCAAATATTTTTTTGGCAGCTAATATTTTTTTTCCAGCAGACCAGTAGCGCACCTGTCCAGAAACTACAAAGATACACATCATGTTTGACCCCTTGTTAGCAATTACCCGAATAAAACGCGTATTATACGCAAATTTTTTCGTATCTTACAAAAACGTATAATACTTACGTACGTTTGAAAAAGTCTGACTTGTACGCGAATTTTAAGCTTGTGGAGTTTTAAACACGTACCGTAAGAATTTTTAAAACATTCGGCCAAAAAAAAAATTGACTGAGAAACCCAACAGTTTTCACTTTCTTAAATCTTGCTGCTATTAAATATTAAGACTGGCACAATTATCAAAAGAAAATAAGAAAACATCTCACAGCTGTAACAAAAAAAAAACCTAAGAATCTTTGCACATGTTGCTTGCAACAATAAAAAAAAAACCTTTCGGTTTTCCATCCTATTTTCACTTTCTTTTCTTTATATAATGTTCCCCAACCTCATCTTATTCTCACACTGAACCCTTGTTTATATATGAAGGAGTAGAGGTGGGTGGGCCATATATGCCGAATTTTTAATGCCGAATTTGTTCATATAAAACGTACTAAACATTCTAATCCGAATGTTCTTCGTTAGACGATTTTTTGACCGAATTTTTTACCGAATTTTACTTATATTGTGCCAATTTATACTCGTACTTTTGTCGTCCCGGATTTTTTCTCGTTTCCCGATTTGCTAACAAGGAGTTTGACAAGTAGCGCAAGCAAATATTCGAATGTTCACTGGTTATATATCAATAAGTTCGAACCTATGTGGGCCGTGTTCATTTATATCTGGTGACCTCATTTGTCCATGTTTACAGAGATGGGCTTAGTCCAAGTATCATTCTCACAGCTAAACCTTTAACTTCGTCCGAGCCCATCATGTTTGCCCACTCGGACCTGCCCACCGTGTTTGGATGGTGCTCCGAGTCTGATTTTAGGGTGTGTTTGGTTCGCGGATGTCCGCATTCCGGAAATCTTATTTTACACTATTCATTGCTAGTTCTGAGAAAATACTCAATTTCCGTTATTTGGCTAGTCATTTCAAGAAAATCGGAACTGCTATCAATAGTAGTTCCAAAAGTGCATTGTTTATACTTTTAACTTCCGGAAAAAAAAAATGGTCGAAGTGTCCGGAACTCCTTTTCGTATTCCGAAAAAATTGAAACTCCGGAAATATAATAACAAGAATAATAATAATAATAATTCCATACAAAATAAAAACAAAAACTATGTCTCTTCTCAACTACAATTTCCAATAAACATTCAAACGAAGGAATTTCAAAATGTTAACTTCTTCCAACAACCATCCAAACAAGTAACTCATAAAATAAGAAAAATATTCTCCAATAGTTATCAATTTATAACCTACTTGGCAGAAAATAAAATTTTTATTTTAATGATTCAGTTTGAAAGTAAAGCCCAATATTAATTTCTATATGGCCATCTCCAATGGGGTTTCGATCTCCCCTTGTAGATATCCATTTTAGGAACGAAAAAAAAAACTCTCCCAACCATGATTTCTATTCCATTTTTCATCCTATGTGGCGGCGATGTAGGATGAAAAATTTCTATAAGAAGATTTACATGTAGAATCTCTTATATAAATTCTCTTTCTCTTATATCAATTAATATGGGACTCAACCTCATTAAATTGATTCTTTTAATTTTTGCTCCGTAGGATAGAAATGGAGAACTACTAGAGAGTATTTTTGTGTGTCCAATTTCTATGTAGAAACTCTAAGGCCATCTCAAATTGGGTTTTCTATCTCCCATATTTCTATGGTAGAAACACAATTTAGAAAAAAAACTTCTCCCAATGGGGGTTCATATCTCAATTTCTATACTATGTGGTGGTGATGTAGGGTGAAGAGTTTGTGTGAGAATTTCTACATATATAAACTCTCATAAAAAAATCCACTACTCTTAAGCCATCTCCAATGCGTATTTCTAAATTGGGTTTCTATCATACTTGCCATTGTACTTTATGAATTTTTTTTTTATCATAGTTGATAAAATTTCTACATAGAAATTGCATACACAAAAAAATACTCTCTAATAGTTTTCTATTTCTATCCTATGTGTCACAAAATAAATGGTTCAATTTAATGGTGTGGAATCCAATTTTAATTGGTATGAGAGACGAAAATTTCTATGACACTTTCTAGATGTAGAAACACTCCATCCTACATCAATATCACGGATAGAAATTGGCATAGAAATTGCCATTGGAATAAATATTTTCCAAAATGAATTTATACCATAGAAATAGGGGAGATAGAAACCCCGCTGGAGATGGCCTTATATCAATTAATATTGGACCCCTCATAATTAAATATTATCCTTTCATTTGTTGACACATAGGATAGAAATTAAGAACATTGGAGGGTATTTTTATGTATGCTTTCTATATAGAAACTCTATCAACTAGGATATAAAAAATTTTCAGAAAATTTCATCGGAAGGGAAGAAGATTAGGTTATTCGTGCAAAAGAGGAGAAGTTTTGAGAAATAGCAGATTCGGAGAGCTGGCACCAGTTGAAGTGGCGCCTAAAAAAAAATTAAACGAAGCTGGCGCCGTGCAACTGGCGCCCAATACACACACACACACACACACACACACACACACACACACCAAGCTTGGCTCCAATGCTACTGGCGTCAGGCTAATTTTTTTTTTTTTTTTGGGTGGGTGGGTGGGGCGGGGGGGGGGGGGAGTTGGGGTTTGGCTGCATTCATTTTTTTTTTGTTTTTTTCTACACACTCTCCTTATCATAAGTTGTATGATACAAAATATTACAAAGCTTACCAACTCTATCTACGCACAGGGGCGAACGCAGGAATTCAAGAGGGGGGGGGGGGGGGGGGGGGGGGGAGGGGGTCGGTCTTAAACATAAAGAGTGTAAAAATAAAATAACATTCTAAAAAATACAAGATAATTTTCAAATCACATACATGTGTTCATTAAATAATGTCTTACAAAACACAAGATAACTAATCTTAGATGATTTTTGCACTGATTTTTAGCACTAACCTTGATTTTTGCACTGATTCTCACATCTAAATGCACTAACCCTGATTTTTGCACTGATTTTTTGCACTGATAATCAATAATCTTTGCATCCTGGAGTAAATAAATTAATTATCGATGTTTTGCACTGGTTTTTACACTGATTTTTACACTGAAAATCAATAACCTAGTTTCTAAGTGCCCTGATTTTGCACTAATTTTTGTCTTGATTTTTGCTAAAACTTACCCTAATTTTTGCCCTAGAATCCCTTAAAAATGTGGTTTCTTATCCTGATTTTTGCTAAAACTTAAAAATACTAAGTTTAGGGATTTTAATTTGAGAGTGAAAGAATAAGATAAAGAGAGAGGGAAGAGAGTCAGACTTCTTCTTTTTCTTCTTCTTCGTTGGATGTTTTTTCTTCTTCTTTTTTCTCCTTTTCTTCTTCTTCTTTGGAAGACTTCATTTTCTTCTTTTCTTCTCACTTCTCACATACCAGAGTTGCTGGCTCTGCTACAACCTTGCGTGAGTCATGAGTGGCTGAGAGTATTTCATTTTCTTCTTCTTTTTTCTTTTTTTTGGAATTGAGTGGGGTCACCACCAGAACTGCTGGCTCTGCTACAACCTTGCTGGCTGTGTGCATTCATTTGCTTTAAAAAAAAAAAAAATTGAAACTGAGTGGGATCACGTGACCCCACTTGACCCAAGCTGGGTCCGCCCCTGTCTACACACTCTTTATCACATTGTCCCCTGCCTTTCCTCATTCCGAATTTTCGATAATCCTCCATGAGTCCGTTTGTATCATACAAAAAAAAAAAAAAAAAAAAAAAAAAAAAAAAAAAGAATGCAGCAACCCCCCCCCCCCCCCCCCCCCCCCTCCCAAAATAAAAGAAAAGCCTGGCGCCAGTAGCACTGGAGCCAAGCTTGGGTTTTTTTTTTTTTTTAGGCGCCAGTGCAACTGGCGTCGGTTTAAAAAAAAATAAAAAATAAAAGGGCGCCAGTTGCACTGGCGCCAGCTTCGTTTTTAAATTTTTTTTTAGGCGCCACTTCAACTGGTGCCAGCTCCTCGAATCTGTTATTACCCAAAACTTCTCCTCTTTCGCACGAATAATCTAATCTTCTTCCCTTCCAATGAAATTTTCTGAATTTTTTTAAAGTACAATGACACTAGAATATAATCTCAATTTTAGAATTCTCCATTGGAGATGGCCTAACAAGTGGGATACAAATTTCTTTAAAGTACAATATCAAGTACAATATCAAGTAGGATACAAACTCAAGTTTAGAAATTTTCATTGAATATATGGCCAAAGAGATTGAGAATTTCTATGATAGTTTATACATGTAAAAAATTTCATAGAAATACTACACCATGCACTTAAGATAGAAATACTACATGTAAAAAATTTCATAGAAATACTACACCCTGCACTTAAGATAGAAAATTGTAATAGAAATTATTGTAGGAATTGTTGGAAGAATTTTCTAAAAAATAAATTCTATCATATAAATAGCAGAGATAGAAACCTCCATAAATCAATACACAAAACTATGTCACTAATTATTTCTTATGTTGAAGTATAGATATAGGCATTCATCGTTGATCACATGAGAATAAGGCTCCAAATTACAAGATGTAGAAAATTGCAAAGGGCATGGAATATTTTTTAGGATTTCGTTCTTGTAACAATCAGATCGGTAGCCCATGCCAAGCATCCCATGTTGTTTCTTACTCATTTTTTAGTTTTGTTTTTTTCACTGATTACCCAAAGTTGATAAAGAAAGAGAGAAGAGAGACTACCTCCATCGAGTTAATCAAAAAGTACCTAATATGTACAATAAATCAAATCTTACTATCTTATCGTGTGCTACCAATTTAATACTTCTAAATTAGGTTCATCCCAATTCCAACTAAAAAATATATTATTATTATGTACAATAGAATATGAATTATGTTATCATAACTCATAAGGACACATAATTATATTTTAAATGAATATTCTCGTAAATATATTAAATAAAATAATATTTTACTTAAATGTACATTTATCAATGTACTGATAGAATTATCTATATACAATACACATTTATCGATGTATTATCGTATGTCCTTTGGACACATGTTAATATAACTCACATACTATTTCTGACTCTTGGAATATACATATATTGAAATGATATTATCAAACTTTTTAGAATATTGTTACTTCCTTGTAGGTGATGACTGGCGATATTGAGAACAAAAGAGATGGACAAACTACGTTAACTATTCCTATATTTTACACTTATTATAGATACTATTCCTACTTTGAAGCTAACTACAAGTACCATCAATATTATTTTATATTTTATATATAAACTTATAACACTGATCACCCCTATATTTTATAAAAAATTTAGAAGAAAAGGGTGATCAGCATAATTATTTTCAGAATACGAGTACTTCATGTAATACTCATGGAACATAGGTAGGGCCGGCCATGGGGTAACCCAGACAAGCCATTGGGCTTGGATAACCCCCCCGGTTAGGGCAACATCCCAAGCCCCTAAGTTTCCACCTTTATGCTAATAAAGTCTTTGCGTTCCACCTCAACTCCTCACTGTCAATTGAATTGGCAATTCCCTATGCCCATATTTTGAGATTCCACTGGAAAGATCTCGAATAGCTTAAGAGCTAGTCGAGGAACTCGGAATCCCATCTCTACGCCGCTGTCAGAACAAAAAATTACTGAATTCTTAGTGTTTGTTAAAAATTATTGGTCTTATATTCCTTAGCAAAAAAAAATATGGCCATCTTTTTTTGGAGAAGGGGCAACCAAATTTAGCTTCGACTAGGGCAACCCAACCCCTTGGGCCGCCCCGAACATAAGAGGTTCATTTATTTCTATATATATGATGAACTTTGTTAGCAATTCGACAAACGGAAAAAAAAAATCATGACGACAAAAGTACGAGTATAAATTAGCATAATACGAATAAAATACGTTAAAAAATGGGTCAAATATTCGTCAAATAGAAATATTAAGGATAGAAACTCACATGTTTAAACATGTAAATTTTGGTTAATTAAACATGTTCCTACCATGTTTTTTGTGACAAATTTTTTAATAATTCATATAGAACAAGTTTAAAATTTTCATACTAATTTGAATATTTTAAAAATAGGGATATTTAGACTTTGGGTCTCAAATAAGTTTTAAAATTGGTATTTGGGTCCCCATATTATACATAATTAGTGTTTGAGTCTCAAAAGTGTCACTAATGTCTCAAAAGTGTCATCAAAAGTGTACCAAAAGTGTCAATAATTATTTTTTGTGACAGTTTTGAGATCTAAATATAATTATGTATAATATGGAGATCCAAATACCAATTTTGAAATTTATTTGAGACTTAAAATCTAAATGTCCCTTAAAAATATGCAACTATTATACATCTCTGAATTTTTTTAAAAATATAATAAGAGTTTTATTCGGATGATTGATGAAAAGGATCATGAGTGAGCATTGGGGAGTGCATGGAAAAAAAGAAAAAAAAAAACAATAACAAAACATTCTACAGCTAAGCTATTGTGTCCAATTTTTGTTATGCAAAGCTATTGTGTCCAATTTTGAGAGTTGAAATTGTCCAAAGTGGAATTCATGTTTGAATTCGAATTAGGTTGCGCTGCTATACTGATCTCTTGTTCAATTATCAATACTTGTAAATAAATATTTTAGTGTCACGAAACTTTCGTCAATGCAGACAGAATTTGTCAAATTTTATTATTTTGCTAGACAACGTCCACCCCGGTCACCATACTGTTTGGAATGGAAAAAAATAGAAGGAAGAAATAATAGAGAAAAAAAAAAAGCAAAAGCAAGCAAAGGATGGTGTTTGGGAGGGGAAATAAAAATTGAGGAGAGAAATTCAAAGAAAAATTCCAATAGAAAGAAAGATGAGGAAATTTTGGAAAGATAGAGTCATCTACTCCTCAAAGAGATAAAGGATAAATTTTAGAGAATTTTTGAGTTGTATTCCAATTTTTCAACCCAAATTCAATGTGCACCAATTCAATTACCACAATGCAAGATATTTTCGACTTTAGACGGAAATCGTCTTTTACTAACGGTCAACTTATTTGACCAATTTTTGGACCAAATTATCCACATCTTCTTCCCTCGCGTCCCGTCTCAGTTGCAAGCTCCGCCCCTCGTCGTACGTCCCGCCAACACCCCCCCACGCAAAGCATCCCCAACCGTCGACGCACTACTGTTGCCCCCGGCAGCCACCTCCGTCGTGCACCCCCAGTCGCCGTCGCTGTTGGCTGTTGCTCTTGAACGCTGCTACTCCTGGCCGTTGCTCCCCCCGACAGCCCCCTCCTGCCGTGCGCACCCAGCCGTCGGCTACTGCTCCCGCCGGCAGCCCCCTCCCGCCGCGTCCCCCGAGTCGCCGGTGCCGGTGCTTGCTACTCTGCTAGTCGCTGCCGCTCTCGCCGGCAGCCCCATCCTACCGCTCACCCGCAGCCGTCGCCGCTTGCTGCTTCCGTCGGCAGCCCCCTCCTGTCGCGCACCCCCAGCCGTCGTCGTCGCCTGCTGCTTCCGCCGCTGCTGCTGTTGGCTGCTGCTAGCTGGTTGGTTGTCCACGACGGTGTGGTGGTAAAAAAATTAGTCAAATGAGCTGACCGTCAATGAAAGACGATTTCCATCAAAAGTAGAGAGTGTCTTGGATTATGGTAATTGAATGTGATGCATCTTAAATTTAGATGAAAAAATTGCGATGCAACTCAAAGTTTTAATATAAAATATAAGCAAAAATAGTAAATATATTTCTACAACAAATATATTTTTTTATATATTTTTTGTCTACTTTTTATAATAATTTTTTTTTTCCAGAAAATTGCATAAAAAGCATTAAAATTTAATATAATTGTACAAAAAGCATCAAGTTTTCCTAAATTCTACTTTGAGCATCCATTCAGCAATTGAAAAGCCGTATATGATGATGTCAGCTGACATCAACTTGGATTAACTTGGATTAACCGTTAACCATGGAGAAAGGATTATGGTCGAACGACAAATGGAAAGCCGTTCGCTGACGTCAGTTGACGTCAGCTTGCGGCAATTGAATTGCCGTTTGGATGGTTGTATTTTTTTTTTTAATGCAATTTGTATTTTTTCCTTTCTACAAATTTTTTTCTACTAATAATTTCTACAAATTAATTTTACATTATTTCTACACTACAAATATTTCTACAAATATTCTACTAATTTTCGTAATTAAAATAATTTAATAATTTGTACATTATTTCTACATTATTTTTACAAATATTGGTACAAATATATTTCTAAATTATTTCTAAATTTATTTGTACATTATTTGTACATTATTTCTACAAATATTTGTACAAATATTACTAATAATTTCTACAATTTAATTTATACATAACAAATATTTATAATAATTTCTACAATTTAATTAAAAAAAACAAACACCTAAATTGCGGCAATTGGCTGACGTCAGCGAACGGCTTTCCATTTGCCGTTCGACCTTAATCCTCTCCCCCTTATTTAATCCACTCTGGTTAACGGTTAATCCAAGCTGACATCCAAGTTGATGTCAGCTAACATCATCATACGACTTTTCAATTGTCGAATGGATGCTCAAACTAGAATTTAGAAAAACTTGATACTTTTTTTACAATTATATAAAACTTTAATACTTTTTATGCAATTTTATGTTTTTTTTTTATACATTCGTTTCACTTCCTTCCAATTTTTGTTTCCTCTCAATAGAATTATAAACGAACCACACATCTTCCAAACTTTGACCCAACATTAAGAAAAATACATATATTTAATATTTTAAATTCCTCTCTCGGGCAACAAAGACTCTCGGCCCGGAAAAATTATCGTATAATCGGAGGAGTGCACCCGACTCCTCTCCGGATTGTTTAGAAATTAAAAATGGGTCCGACTATTGACACCCCATCTATTTCTAAGTTGACCCCAATTTCTAAGTACACCCCACCTAAAAATAAAATAACTTATAAAAATACTAAGTACACCCCAAATGTTGACAAAAATACCCTTATGACTTAAACCATAGTGTACACACAACACATCCCAATTTCTAAGTACACCCCATTCCTCTCTATACACAAAATTCTACATTCATCCCACTCTCCTCTCTCCCTACATACACCTCCACTCTACTCTCTTCCCCATCAAACCCTAACCCTAACCCTAACTACTCTCTTCCTCCACACTACTCTCTTCCCCATCTCTCCAACACCAGATTTGAGTCGGAGAAGTCCCCCATTGTTCACCCCACTCCGAGAAGTCTCTTCACCATGGATCGAGGTGAGTATCAAACATTTCAATCCCCAAGAACGTTCTCTCCCATTGTTTTGTCGAGCATTTAGGGTTAGAACCCCATTGTTTTGTCGACCAGTTAGGGTTAGAACTATAGAACAGATCGTATTTTTTTCCAAAATTTACGGATCTGTTCGACTCTGGTCGGTCGGACACACAGCAATGTGTTCGACTCACGATAGTCGAACACCTTGCTTACTGTTCGACCTGTTACAGTCGAACAGTACAGATTTGTTCGACCTATTATAGTCGAACATTACAGATTTGTTCGACCTGTTATGGTCGAACAGTGTGGGTTAGTTCGACATATAGGGACCGAACAATACGATTTAAAAAATATTTTTTTAAGCCATGTTATTTTGGTGGAACTTGTAGGAAAGCAAACTAGTAGGAGGGAAACGACTCATGCTTCAGCTAGGAGACGTCGGGCTGAAGAGGAGGAACTTGCACGTCTTCAACAACAAGCACTTGTTGCTTCGACTCAAACGGCCGACCAAGAGACGGAGCAAGAACGCCACACTGATGAAGAGCGCCACACTGATGAAGAGCGCCAAACTGATCAAGAAGAGGATGAGGATCCTGACATTTTGACAGGTCCTTGTCCCGGTGGACCCGAAGATCCACAACTTATTCCAAGTTTCAAGACACATGTGGCGTACGAGATTTGGAATGGCATTGAGAGGGACGTGTTAAGGTGTTGGTGCCACACAACCAAGTTGTACGCATGGAAGTTGGAAGGTAACATAAATCCTGTCCTTCAAAATTCTCGTATAGCCAACATAAGGTCGTTTTCGTACAAGACGCCAAATAAAAATTTAATTTGTGCGTTTGTTGAGCGTTGGCAACCGGAGACCAACACATTTCACATGCCGTTCGGAGAGATGACAATTACATTAGATGATGTTTTTTGTCTTACCGGACTCCCGGTAAGTGGCTTACCGGTGGTGGAACCAGTGTCAGCAAGGGGACCGGAGGACCCTAAGAAGATGATTCGTAGATTGTTGGGGGTATCAGAAATTGAGGCACAGGATGAGCTATTGAGTCAAAGAGGTAGCTCGGTCCGGATGGAGTGGCTCCGGGCTAGATTTGAGTCGGATGTAAGTAGCACGGATTCGTCGAAAAGAAGACGTGCTGCCCGTGCGTACTTATGGTATGTGCTTGGATGCACCATTTTTGCTGACAAAAGTGGGACACGGGTTGACACAAAAATTCTAGCCCTTCTGGAGAATGTCAACAACGTCGATGACTACGCTTGGGGAGCAGCTGCTTTAGCTTTCTTGTATCGACAGCTTGGAGTAGCATCTCGGAGTGGGGTGCGGCAAATTTGTGGATACCTGACTTTACTGGAGGTAACTATATCTCCTACTTATATGTTTTAATTTAATGTTATACATCCGACCAATATGCTTCATATTATTTTTTTTTTGTAGGCCTGGATCTTCGAGTACTTTCCGTTCACGAGGCCTACCCATAACGTCAATTATCGGATGGGTGAACCACTTGCTATGAGGTGGGCCAATAGGCCCCATGCTGGAGGAGGTACCAACCTGATCTCATCCATCAGGGAGGTATTGGACAATCTTCAAGTCCACAATGTGAGTGTAATTTCGCTTAAATTTTTACTGTCGCTATATATGTGTTCTATAATTGCTTAAATTTTTATTGTAGGTGAATTGGACACCCTACAACGGGATGAGGGATACTTTTCCTCGGGACGAGGTGACTTTTTTTCATGGATGTATACGTGCATTTGACAATGTAGAGCCATATCATCCCGACCGTGTCCTTCGACAATTTGGACTACGGCAGAAAGTTCCTTATCCTCCGTTGTTTCCAAATGAGGTTCGACGGGGAAACACGAGCCAGAAGTACAAGCTGGCGTTCCATGTTCTAGGAGGCTACTTCCAATACTGGCGCAGCCATGTACTGTCTGCCGAAGCCCGTGGGAGAACTGCAAACCCTGCATGGGAGTGTTCACCTGATTATATGGACTGGTACAAAAAGTTTTCACATCCTATTGTCCAGAATCCGGATAACGTCTCTAGTGCTGCGGGGACTACATCTACACAGACAGGGCCACAACCATGGGATATGATTGGGAATGCTTTGGGATATCTGGAACCAGTCTACCAGACATGGATCTCAAACCGAGAGGCGCTAGACATTCCGACCTATGAGACGGCAATGATCGGAGCATATCGAGCATTGAAGCTACAGTCTCCAGAGGAACCTGAATCTTCAACGAGGGAGACTGGTAGACGTAGGCGACGTAGATCGTAGATTTGTGATATCTTGTTTTGTGATAATTTGTGATATACTCGAATGCGTCATCGACGCTAGAACTCTTGTTATGTTTTGTGATATTTTGGGATATACTCGAATGCGTCATCGACGCTAGAACTCTTGTTATGTTTTGTGATATTTTGGGATATACTCGAATGCGTCATCGACGCTAGAACTCTTGTTATGTTTTGTGATATTTTGGGATATACTCGAATGCGTCATCGACGCTAGAACTCTTGTTATGTTTTGTGATATTTTGGAATATACTCGAATGCGTCATCGACGCTAGAACTCTTGTTATGTTTTGTGATAATTTGTGATATACTCGAATGCGTCATCGACGCTAGATATCTTGTTATGTTTTGTGATAATTTGTGATATACTCGAATGCGTCATCGACGCTAGATATCTTGTCTTGTGAATTGCCTGTACCAGTGCTGTTCGGCAAACATATGTCGAACAATTGCATACTGTTCGACGTATACAGGTCGAACAATTGCATACTGTTCGACGTATACAGGTCGAACAATTGCATACTGTTCGACATATACAGGTCGAACAGTTCAAAAATGTTCGACATATACAGGTCGAACATATGTATACTGCTCGACATATACAGGTCGAACAGTTCAATAATGTTCGACGTATACAGGTCGAACAGTACATGTTTTAACATATGCAACATACGTTCAAACGTCCCACAAAATATAAGCACAAATTCATTATAAATTTCTCAAAATACGAGCCACAGTTCATTATACGTTCAAATGTCCCACAAAATATTAGCACAAGTTCATTATACGTTCAAACGTTCCATTACAAATAATTAATGAGCTTGAAGCAAATTCAATTCAATATAATCGGTGAAGCCACGACTTGTACGGGAAAAGTTGCACGATACTTCTGCAACCGATGCTCCAAAATTTTGCCCCAACCAGATGCACACGGAAGACGCAAAGTAGACCAACTGCTGACAACGGGTGGTAATATTGCGTCTTCGGACAAATTGACCTACATACAGATGGATTGAAACATATTAGATAATAGTTGTTGTATACACAAAAAAATACACATTAGGAGAAAAATATTACCACTATGAAATGATTATTGTCAACAAAAGCCATGCAGATTAGCCGAGGATTCGTCGGAACTTCTGTCACCATAGGAAGAAACGTAGCGCTCTCCAGCTCATGAATGTGGACAAACGCCATGTTGTACGCCGATGCCGCCAACAAATAATTATCGGGATATCTCCACCAGTATTTTGTGTCCATAACCGGAGCTGAGAAGTAATTCAAAGATTCAAGTAATTGTGCGGGAGAGCCCTTACTCAAGTAACACTTGCCGTATAAATCGACCCTCGATGACAACTCTTGCATGAGGTCATTACGTACTTTTGCCCATGACTCCTCCCCCAAACCTATTGCATGGGCTACGCATCGGAAACCACAATGTCCATCCCCAAGAACGTCTACCACACTCGACACGTACGAATGAAATCGAGGTGGAATCTTCTCCAGATATGCAATAAGGGTGTCATTGCGCAATGACTTACGTTTATCCGGTACCTTCTTCCTTCGAATAGAAGTAAACATTGGTTTTGCCGACGGGGGTCCACCGACAATTAAAGTTTGCTCCAACGGTAAACAACTATCGTGAGCGGCTTCAACTATTTCAAATTTGCTTCGCTCACGTTTCGTCGAGTTTGTATTGTGTGTTTTTTTCTTGTTTGGCCTACCACGAGGTCGAGTGTTGACAACCGGTTCGAGCAACAAAGACGTTGAAGGAACTGATATCTCCCGGAGTCTTTTAAGCAATAAGAGCCTTTGGGAATCATTAGCCACATCAAACATATGGTTAATATTATCCATGGTCTCAACCCAACGACTTCGGATATCTTCATCATGTACTTTGTCTGTTTTGGCAGGTTCACAATCGAGCTTTCTCCAGTATTTGTCAACCATATCAAGCTGGATGTATTGTCCATCCCGTTTTAGCTGTGCAAGCTCATGTGCACAAGGTAGCCCGCAAGTTCTTCTCAACACACAACCACAAAGTAGGGGATCGACGCCGGTATCATCTAAACTCTTCAACTCGTCATAAATCCTACTGAGAGCATTATGAGACACCAACCCGCGAATAATCTTAAACAAGGGAGAACTGTATCGATGGGGTGTCACATTAAGGCTCGTCTCAAATGAGCTCTTAATTTGGTTGTGTGAATTTGTCAGCAGACTATGTATCCTTTCCCACGATATCTCGAAAGTTGATTGACTAGTCCCAAGTTGTTTTTTCAACTTTGCGTGTGCACTCTCGGCCCTGTGAGTATCGAAAACATGGAGTCAAAAAACTCACGTAATACTGTAAAAAAAACATTCATATGTAAAAAAAACATTCATATGTAAAAAAAACACATACCTACTACTCGCCGTGTTCCCAAAATGCATGACATTATTAGTCCAACATGAAACAAATTTTTCTTTATACGGCTCTATCCAATTCTTCACAGCATAATTAACTGCTTTTGGGTAATCCCGGAAATCTTCATGAAATCTTCTAAGTAATTCATTGAATCTCAGTTGATCTTCAGCAAGAATCAACGAATTCCAAGAGTTATTGAAAGAATCCCACTTCTCCTTCGTACGAAATAAATTCTTACAGTTAGCCAATATATTCTTGCTTATATGCCACCGACATAGCAAATGTGCAGCACTGGGAAACGTAACACTGATAGCATTCATAAGTGCAATCTCACGATCAGTGACAATGACATTGGGTAAGCTTGATTGAGCAAATAGATCTTTAATCGTACTAAGCGCCCATATATAATTGTCCTCCCGTTCCGCCTCCAAATATATACACGCCACAGAAAATGTAATATCCGTGGAAGTTACTCCAACTACTTCTAATAGTGGCATCTTGTACCTATTAGTCTTGTAGGTACAATCCATCAATAAAACGTTGGGAAAAGCACGCAACAAGTCCACACTTGTCGGGTGGGCATAAAAAAGATCCTTCACTCTATCTGTTTGCTCACATCTCCTCACCAGATAATAATACTTTTCCGACTCCAACTTTCCCAACAAGTATTGCATTTGGGATAGCCCTCCATGCTCGGCAAGTCTATGCTTATGACGAGCATTATAAATTGTCTTCAATGTCGATTCATTCTCCCCAAAGGATTCCTTCAACGTGCTCAATATATCTTTTGGCCTTGTATTATTTTTCGTCAAATCTTTGACGAGTTGGTCTTCGGCTGCTGTTAGTCGACCAACATAGGAGTGCCCAACCAAATTTCGGCCCATTGGGTGATTATGTGTGCCGCACATAACCTTAAGTGACCATTGCCCAACATCATTGCATTGTACTCCTTTCAACTGAAACGGACAATCACATTTTTTCGTGCCCGTAAGCCGTTCAGGTCTTCGCTTCTTCGCAATATTAGCCAAATTTGCTTCATCAACTTTTACCTTCCGTCGCACATATTTACCCCCTCGCTCGCAACCCAGGATTACTCGAGCTCGTCTTCCTTCTCCTTTATCCGACCGTTTAACCAAAACTACTATATTATGAAGGTTTCCTATCGATCGTACCCAATTCACCAATGACTCTCGACTAACAAATAATTGATCAGTTTGAAATTCTTCAGTGAAATCAAGTTGTTGTTCGTACATCGGGTGCGTGACAATACTCATCTCAGTGTTAACCGCAATGTCATCTGAAGTGTTTTCCTATGAAGATAAATACAAATATCGGATTAGGTTGGAAAATAAAACTTTTAAATTTAATTCAAAAAAAAGAACTGTTCGACCGTCATATTCCGGACAAGTCTATACTGTTCGACCAATACAGGTCGGACAGTTCAAAAAACGTTCGACCTTCCCTAGTCGAACAGTATAGACTTGTCCGACTTGTTATGGTCGAACAGTCCGCGAATTTTGTTTTTTTCTGAAAATCGAAACAGCCGAATCAATACTTGAAAAAAACATTGGTAGGACTTACATTGGGTACGGGAGATCTTCTATCATTACTTTGGCCCTCCATTGTAATTTCTTCAAGCTTCAAATAATGTCTTCTAGGGTTTTTGGATTAGTTATTGAAGGGGTGGGGTTAGTGAAGGGGTGGGGTCCTATGGATGTTTGGGTTTGGGTAGAATTAGAAATAAGAAAAGGATAAAACAGTCATTTCATAATACAACTTAAGTTATGAAAATAAATTGGGGTCAACTTAGAAATAGATGGGGTGTCAATAGTCGGACCCATTAAAAATATGTGTATATACACATTTTTCATGACAATCTAACAATTGGCATAAAAAAAAATGCACTGTGTCCAGACGCATCTAATAAATAATTTTTCCTCTGTTAAAGAGGAAGGAGCAACGAAATAGCAAGTACCACTACGATTATCCCAAGAAAAAAAAAGAATCATTGACGTGCAAAAAATCACAAAAGTCTGACCGAAACTTGCAAATACAGAATTTTGCATATACTACAAAGCGCCCACACAATGGAACAGGCAAGTACCATTCGTCACATCAAAACCACTACTCTACAACTAAATTAAAAAAAAAAAAAAACAATCTCCACTTCAAAATTCCTTCAAAAGTCTCTCTCTCTCTCTCTCTCTCTCTCTCTTCATTCTACTGCCAATGGAGAATGTGCAGAAATCAAAGCTGAGCAGAACCGCTTCCTCCCTCGTCGACAAGGAATCATCGAAACAACAATGGAAGCAGCACCACCATTCCCATAACAAACCCTCGCCACCGCCGCTGCTCCTCCTCTTCCTTCTGATCCCGATCCTCCTCCTCTTTTTCGACGTCCCCATCCTCCTCTTCCTCCTCTCCCTTCTCCTCCTCTTCCTCCTCCTACTCGCCCGCCGCGCCAGTCTGACCACACACGCCAGAACACCCCAATCCGTCCAATGGTCCATCGGCGACGACGACGACGACGACGACACTAACAAAAGCATAACAGCACCATTGTATCCCTTCAAGGAAGGGGTGCAGCTGTACAGCAACGGCGACGTCTACGAGGGCGAGTTCCACGGAGGCGCCTGCAGCGGCAGCGGGGTCTACGCCTTCTCCGCCCGCCGCGGGAGGTACGAGGGGGACTGGGTCGACGGCAGGTACGACGGCTACGGCGTCGAGACGTGGGCCAGGGGGAGCAGGTACCGGGGCCACTTCCGCTGCGGCCTGCGCCACGGCTACGGCCTCTACACCTTCTTCAACGGGGACTCCTACGCCGGAGAGTGGCTCTCCGGCCACAGCCACGGCTCCGGGACGCAGACCTGCGCCGACCGGAGCCGCTACGTCGGCACCTTTAAGCTCGGACTCAAACACGGTCTCGGGTTCTACCGATTCAGGTTTTTTTTTTTTTATTACAACCCATACGCTTGTTTGGGGACTCGAACGTCCCGTTTAGTATTTGTTCTATTTTTCACATGAACGACAAGTGCTGGACTTCATATAGGTACCTACTAATAGTATTACTGCCGTAAGTTCAATGAAAAAGAAAATGGTTATTTAATTATAGTCCTGAATAATATTCAAAATTTACGTCTAGTCTCAGTATTGTCCGGAGGAGAGTTTATGTCTACTTTTGGCAGTTGACTTGGGTGAACGTTAGTATTTAAATTCCATAATATTCAAATTTTGGGTTTAGTTATAGGATCTTCTATAATATTAAAAGTTTATTTTATGTCTCTATTTTGAATGGTTGTTCTAAATTTACCGTTAAATGAGACTAAAAAACATAAGGACGAGACTCAAAACATCTTCTAGACAATTAAATTTCGAATAACAAACTAACACCACATACTTGGGAATTTTTTATTTAGCTTCTTATTGGTAAGTTCGATTGATGAAGAAAGTTAAGTGGTAATATTTAGTTAGTGCCGTATTGGATCTTTGGGTTGGGAACTAGTACTAATTTTGTTTTATCATTATTGGATTCTTTTTGCTATTGGATTCAATAAAGACGTCTTTAGAAGTGTAGAATACAAAGTCTTGAGATGTCTCAACTCAAGATCCTATACTCGGCATCGGTATAAGAAGTGCGAGGGAGCCTGCACGAACTAGCTGACCACACTAACGACATATGCTAGTTTTGATCTCGATCCGGCGATAGATATTTGAGTTTTGCGAACAAGGATACATGCACTCAATGTCCATGTCTGTCGTGTTTCAGAGTCAAGTACTATAATTGATCAACATACTGATAACTGATTTAAATTTTGTCTTCTTTCTTTGCTTCTCAAAAGTGTGTTACATTTATTTTAAGATACTGAAACCAAGAGTCTTATAATCCTCTTTTGTAGTCCCCATGGAATAATCTTGATAGTTGATTTCTTGTTAAGGCGGCCCATTTCTCTGGGCCGACGAGCAACGTCTAGGTGGGAATTCGAACCATGTCCATCCCCACGGGACCTTCCGGTGTACCCAACGGGCTACACCCTCACGGACTAGAATAAACTTTGGACTAGAATCTCTTAGTTCCCATGATTCTTGAAAGTTCGACACCAAACAATTCCTGGAATTTGTCGCCAGCAAGGAATTTAGCCTACTACATTGTTATTGGTACTTCATTCAAAAACCCACCTTCAGTTGTTTTAAGCATATTATGCAGAACTGGGCAACCTTGGTTACATGACAACTAAACAAATTGTTTGTACATCCTACCATTTATTTATACTTCTCTTATCGACAATTTAGTAAATCTTTTCCCTTTTTTTTATTTTATAGAAATGGCGATAAGTATGCTGGTGAGTACTTTGGGGACAAGATTCATGGTTTTGGAGTTTACCACTTTGCTAATGGCCACCGCTACGAGGGCTCATGGCATGAAGGGCGAAGGCAAGGCTACGGAACATACACATTCCGGAACGGTGAGACCAGATCCGGGGAGTGGGACCGCGGAGTTCTGAAGCAGTCGCTACCCCCATCGAACAATCCAGTGCAGTGTGCAGTTGAGGTATCTTCACTACCCCTCTTTTTCAATAATTTCTAAAGACACTCCACATTTTACTCCAGGATAGCTCAGGCAGTCCTAATATAAAGTATGACGGCCAACAAAATTGACAGTCCTAAAGAATTTGAATATTAAGATAGATTGTGAACGAAGTTGGCAACCTTTCTTAATGTTAGGACTGCCAACTTTGTTGACAGTCCTAATAGATTGTCCTGAAATAAAATGTGAAGTACCTTTAGAGATAACCTTTTTTTTACTTCCTCACTTCAGTCATTCATTCACTGAGATCATACATAACTGGTGGTTCATAAAACTAGGCTGCGAGAAAGGCTGCAGAGAGTGCTGTTCTCGCCCCGCGAGTGGAAGAGCAAGTCAGCAGGGCGGTCGCTTCCGCGAATAGGGCCGCCACTGCTGCTCGTGTCGCCGCAATCAAGGCGGTCCAGAACGGGAGGATGCACGGGGGGTTCTGTCACACGGATGTGTAAGCCAATCAAACCAGTATAGTCCAGTGTGCAGTTCAGGTAAATAAACCTTGATTGTGCCTCTTCCTCTTTACTCCCTATTTCAGTCCTTTGTTAAGTTTCTAACGCTCAACTGGCTGTGACTACAGAGAGAAATTGCTGTGCAAACATATGACCATCTGCTGGCGGTGCACATTGTTGCGGCAGCTGAAGCCATCCAGAACGAGATTGGCAGAAACTTTTGTGTAAAAGCTTGAAGTCTCTTTGATTAAAATCGTAGAGTTTTGCTGTTTAGTTCTGAAGTTTTTTTTTTATTTTTTTAGATGTCCGACAA
The DNA here is from genome assembly GCA_029216955.1 of Iris pallida. Lineage (NCBI taxonomy): Eukaryota > Viridiplantae > Streptophyta > Magnoliopsida > Asparagales > Iridaceae > Iris > Iris pallida. Next base: position 3,913,889 of record JANAVB010035820.1, on the reverse strand, counting down.
TTCTTTGCTGGTCTGAATGAGAGAGGTTTGCGCAAAGCCCTCCCGTGGTTATAAAATGTACATGAACCCCTATACTAAATGTAATATTGAGCTTTCTTGATTTGTTGTTGCTCTAGTTGTTTTGCATAGTATTACTTTCTTTTTTCCTTTTTCCTTTTTCCTAGCCAAGTGCTTTAGTCAACCAACCATTGTGCTTTCTATAATTTCACTCAGATCACAGTTTCTGACATTTTAAGAATCCTGTACAAATACTAAAAAAATAACAAAAAACTTTTTTTTTGGACATTTTTGGATGCATAAATCTAAAAATAAATTTTTTACATTAGTAATATATATGGAGATTAAAAAATTTGGAAACTTCCAACTTTTGGGGTCTTATACGATTGCACAACCTGCAAATGCTCGGCCGATGAATAGGATAAAGATTCAAACAGCATGAACAGAAATACTGAATAGAAAGTGGGCCACTCTGCTTTCATTAAGAAGATGGGGATCAATATAAGATTCTATTTGTAAAAAAAAAAAAACATCATCCGGCTTTTGCTAAGTTGGATGTATTTGATATATTTGGGCAGCATTAACTAAGATTGGTTGTTTATACATCACCATGGCTACTCCTGGTTTCATGGTGGGAAGGAATTCATAAGGCCATCTCCAATCCATCCTCAATTTTTTTTTCAATGTTAGATTTAAAAAAATTTCTCGAAAAAAAAAATGTTAGATTTAAAAAAATAAATAAATCTGATATTATGCTATTCTTAAAATTTTACTATCTCCAACACATCAATCTTTAAATAATAAACAACCATTGTTTATTTCTACATAAATTTATTTCTTCACAATATTTAATATATCATATACATTTATTTTATATTATTAATATTAGTTACCAAGATAATATTATACTGATTTAAATTATTTTACATTATTAATATTATTTTATAATATTTATACAACTCCAAGCCATTCTAAAAGTGTTGTAGACTGTTTTAATTTTAATGTTGTTGTAATGCTTTAAACTTTTTTTCTAATTTTGATGCTGTTGTAACGTTCAGACTTTTTAGTTTCAATGTTGTTGTTGTTGGTGTTACTTTAATTTTTTTTTTTTTTTTTTATGTTTTTTTAAGTCAATGTATTTTAATTTTAGAAAGTTTGATATTATTTTGTTAATTTATGCCAAATTATCTAAATGTTATTTTATTAATCAAATGAATCTAATAAATAAAAAATAATACTAATAACAAATAGATTCAATCTATTGGAAGATCTCAACATGAACTTTTTAATGATATAATTATTATAGTATTTAAATTATAAATTAAAAGAATATGGTAAGTTAATTAAGTTTAACGTTTATCATATGTAGGATATATTAGTAATTAGTTATAATTTGAAAGGTAAAATAGTCATGAATAGTGGATCCTCAAATTTGAAAAAAAAAGTCACACTGCTTTATTTACTATCAGTTCTACCTTTTTTTTTTTTTATATATAATGATTTTGTTGAATCTCAACACATAATATTCATTGGTACTAAATCTTGCTTTCAAAGTTTTCAGGACTACAAAGTCAAGTTTTTTAACTTGGCATGTTGTTGTTCTTTTTGAATGTCAAAAGTTTTCAATGGCTGTGGATGCAACAACAGTCAATTTTTCTTTTTCTTTTGAAGTGGAGGGTTATGAGTTGTTGTAAGAAAGGTTCCATTACGACGTGTTGGGATATGACTGTGGCAACTTCAATTTGGATGGTCTGTAGTAGGGCTGGCCATGGGTAGGGTAGGGTAGGGTAAGGGCAGGAAGAGGGTAGGGTAGGGTAGGGTAGGGTATTGACCTTTTTTTGATACCCTAGGGGAGTCATGAGGGTAGAGTAGGGTAGCCATCTTCCAAAAAATTAATACCCATTACCCGTCCTTGCCCTTTACCCTCACAGGGTAGCTGAGGGTCAGGGTAGGGAGGGTAAGGGTATTACCCTTGCCATTTTATTTTTTTAACTTTGAAAATCAAATTTTTTTGCTACTAAACAGGGGGGAATATTTTTTCTTTCCATTTCATTTTTTTTTCAGATTTTGACAGCATTCAAAAATCATAACAACTTAACAAGAAATAATAGGGATAATATTTTTTTTTACTAAAGGCGCTGAACCCAGTTATATAGTAGAACCTGGACTGCATACATACCCAAGGAGGGGGCTAGACCTGACTCCTTAGGATCAAGCACCATGTAGTTCTCCTAATCCTAAGTACTAATTACAAAAAACTACAAGTAGTAGTAATACTATGGCAGTGGGACTATACAAAATTACAAAGCACAGATTTATAGGAGGGGGCTAGAGCCTAGACGGCTAGTTGTAGGGTTAGGGTTAACGGGTAGTGGGTAGGGTAGTGATTCAGGGTAGGGTAGGGTTCAGGGTAGGGTTACAGGGCAGAGGGTAGGACGGGTACCCGGATAATTGTACTAGGGTAACAGAATAAAACCCTTACCCTACCCTAATTCCAAGAGGGTAAGGGTAGGACTTGCCCTCGAAGGGTAGAGGGTACCCGTGGGCACCTGAGGGTACAGGGTACCCGGCTAGGGTAGAGGGTATGAGGACAAAATCGCCACCCCTAGTCTGTAGTGAAAGAAACATCAGTTTTTGAGAGGGAGACTATGAAAGGCGACATACTCTTCTGATTCATTACTTTGTTTTGAAGTCATGGTGTCCCTTGTTCGCTAGTAGAAGGAAGAAACTATTTCATGTGCTTTTTTTTTTATTCCATGAGCCGGCATGCGTAGGTGGTGCTATTAACTCGAGTTTTATGGCTTTGGTTCCAGTTTCTTTCTATGGCTGACGTGAAAAAGCTACTTTTTGAACATCTTTCTTTCTCTTTAGAATCGGACATCAATGGCAATAGATCAAACGACTCCACTCCAATTCATACATGATCCATCACATCACTCATCGAAATAAGACTGAAAAACATGTACTATATGATTGGAATGAAAAAAAAAATGCTTATAGAATATTTTGTGATTACAAGAAAAAAGTTTTGTATTGCAGTTATAAGAACGCCATGCTTATTAATTGGACTATTGGAGAATTAATATATATACTAGTAATGTGCAGGTACAAATACTCGTGCGAAAAAAAAAAAGTTAAAAAAATAAATTTAAATTTATTATAAAAATTTATCAAACTTATAATTTGAACTCAAGCAAAAAAAAAAAAAAAAAAAAAAAAACTCATACCTTAATCGCTTGAATTAGACTATCTAGTTTTAAATCTATTATATTGGTTAGTTAAATACTTAGTTAATTTTTTTTTAAATAATTAGTGCAGTATTTAGGTAGTTATTTAATTTTTAATTATTAAATTTTAAATTTATTTAAATGATGGATGATATTTATACATACAGTTGAAATAAGAATATCTAAAAAAAATAGTAGAAGATATTTAAGTCGTAAACCTCTTTATATAGTAGAAGATATCTAAAAAAATTAGTATAGTTGAAATAAGAATATTAAGATTCATGATTGTAGATTGAAAGATAAGATAATAAATGATCGTATTCATGAAAAGTTAGAGTTTGCACAGATTGATGATAAGATCTAAGAGAAAATCATCTAAAATAGTTAGATCATGTTGAGCGAAGTCCACTGGATGCACCGGTTAGAAGAACTAACAAGATTTAATCATGAGGAGAGGCCTCCAACTAGGGGTAGTTCAAAAAGAGCTCGAATTGAGCCGGTAACAAATGCTATAGTTTTTTTTTTCCCTCCTAATGTTATAACACAATTCTCGGTATGAAGGATTATCATTCATCATAGCATCAATAGTATCGCTAATTTCTAGATTAATCAAAATATATGAGTCCACTTTGTAGAATAGTAATGTTCAATTAGATTTCCATGATGGTCTCGCCCCAGTCACATAAGCTATCATTTGGGCATCAAAATTTCTATATTTAGAATGTATGAACTTATTGGAGCCACATTTTTCTACATTGTAGATTTTATATTATTTTTTGAAATAGAAAAAAGATGACACATGGTCTACATCTACTCATCTCATCAAGATACATTTCTTAGCTCCATCTACTAAGAAAAATAATATTTTGCCCGTAGAAGAGGGCCGGCAGGCCGGCAGCCACCCATTGGCCCTCTACTAGCACGGCCCCACCTCCTTAAAACCTTGATATGGGGGCCAATGGATGACGTTGACGTGGATTCGGTCACCCTCTTCTGCGGTCAAAATAGCAGTGTCCTATCTATTAATGACGCTCTCAGGGGAACATAAAATAGTGAAGGAGTGTAGATCGCTATCAGTACCATCGGCTTGTGATTGTGGTGTCCAAACGTTGCTTGATCATTTATTGGAACTTGGAAGTCCATAATGTCACCGGAGGAACTGGTGCGATAACTTGCTAGAGAAATCTCTTGCTCATGTGCTCTCATCCTTTTGCTACTTTTGGTATGGCAATGCCATCTTCATTCGAGCACTGCCTCTCGATTGTTCACCAGACAGCACTCTACAGCATCATCATATCTAGAATGTATACATATATCGATACTGATTTTTTTTTTTTGTATTTTTGCACTTTTGTTGGATTACGTAGCGGATTTTAATTCAATCTTCTAATCTATACTTGATAATTTATTAATGAACAATTTTAAAAGTTTTTTAAAATAATAAAATTTAAACAATAGATTATATACTCATATAATTTGCAATCATAAAACTATTTTGTATGTAGTAAATCACAAATGTTGAGAGCAAAGTATTAACTACTACAGTGGACCCTAAATTTTTATGGCAATCATTTACGACCACATCAAATGGATCACAAAATTTGAAAGATTCTTCTTTTTTGAGAAATTAGCCGTCAAATGAGACTTCAAAACAAAGAAAGATAGGGGAAAAAAGGTAGGATATTAGAAGTTGTAATTATATATTTTTAATAAGTATATAAATTTTTCTTTTAAGAGAAAAAAAAGAAATTCTCAAAACACTTCGATTTTGGATGTTTATAAAAAGGAAAAATTTATGAAATGCCCAAAAAACGAAAAAGTTTTATGAAAAATTCACCGTACAATAACATTTCATCGCGTGCTCAGAATTAGCAAAAAAATATAAATGGGGTTCCGAATGACCTTTTTGTCCTTCCTTCTAATTTATTAAAAATACCCACGAAACTACACTTAAAAAAACGTTTCGATACTTCCTCTTCTTCCATACGCTGCTCACTTTCGAATCTAGGTTTTTTTCCCAAAAATTTTCAAACCTTACTTCAAAAACTCGTCGAAAAATTTCGAAAATGTCGACAAACGGTAAAACTGTTAAAATGAGGTCCAAACATCATTTTTTTGCGATTCTAAAATTTTGGAAGGCCGACTAACGAAGAAGCTGTTAATGTCAGGCTCCTCGAAAATACGCTCCTTTTGCGACAAATCGGACCTCGTTTCGACCTCCCAATCAAAAGTTATGGTCCATCAAAGTTTCAACTGACCATAAAATGCAGGAGAATGATCATTCTCCGTGGTAATATCACAGAGAATGGTCATTCTCCGTGCTAAAACCACGAAGAATGGTCATTCTCCGTGCTAAATTGACAAAGAATAGTCATTCTCCGTGTTAGAATGATGGAGAATGGCCACTCTCCGTCAATTTAACAAGGAGAATGGTCATTCTCCGTGCTAAAACCACGGAGAATGGCCATTTCCCTTGTTAAATTGACCAAGAATAGCTATTCTCCGTGTTAAAATGACGGAGAATGGTCATTCTCCGTCAATTTAACAAAGAGAATAGCCATTCTTCGTCATTTTAACACGGAGAATGGCCATTCTCTGTGTTAAAATGACGGTTCTCCGTGTTAAAATGACGGAGAATGACTATTCTCAGTCATTTTATCACGGAGCCATTCTCCGTCATTTTAACACGGAGAATGGTCATTCTTCGTCATTTTGACACGGAGAATGGCCAATCTCCGTCATTTTAACACGAAGAATGATCATTCTTCATGCTAAAACCACAGATAATGGTCATTTTCCGTGCTAAAATCACGAAGAATGATCATTCTCCTTGTTAAATTGACCAAGAATAGCCATTCTTCGTGTTAAAATGATGGAGAATGGCCATTCTCCGTCAATTTAACAAGGAGAATGGCCATTCTCCGTCATTTTAACACGGAGAATGGCCATTCTCCGTGTTAAAATGACGGAGAATGGCCGTTCTCAGTCATTTTATCACGGAGCCATTCTCCGTCATTTTGACACGGAGAATGGCCATTCTCTGTCATTTTAACACGGAGAATGACCATTCTTCGTGCTAAAACCACGGAGAATGGTCATTCTCCTTGTTAAATTGACCAAGAATAGCCATTTTCCGTGTTAAAATGACGAAGAATGACCATTCTCCGTCAATTTAACAAGAAGAATGACCATTTTTCGTCATTTTAACACGGAGAATGGTCATTCTCCGTGTTAAAATGACGGAGAATGGTCATTCTCAGTCATTTTATCATGGAGCCATTCTTCGTCATTTTAACACGGAAAATGGCCATTCTCCGTGGTTTTAATACGGAGAATGACCATTCTCCGTCATTTTAACACGGAGAATGACCATTCTCCGTCATTTTGACATGGATAAGGCCATTCTCCGTGATTTTAGCATGAAGAATGGTCATTCTCCGTGATTTTAACACGGAGAATGATGGAGAACAGTCGACAGAAACCTAAAACCTATTTTTTTTGTTTTTTTTTTTGTGAAAAAAAATTTGTCATGAACAAAAATTCAAGAGTTTTCTTTCTTCTTTCAAAACGATGCTAACTCTTATAGAAAAGAAGAAGAAGATATTCTCTCCACAATTGACCTAATCGTCGAAAAACTTCAAATCTCTCCACGATGATGATGATGAGCGATGATCGGAGTTCGACTGAAGAAAAGCACAGTGAACTACGAACGATCTTTGCGATCTCTGCTGAAGATGAGGGTAATGGAATTCAGATCTATCGTGAAGAAGAAGAAAACGAAAATCGCAATCCAAATATGAGTTTTTGCGAAGGGTAATAATGGTATTATAAAGATGGCAATTTTGTAAATACAGAGCATCTAAAGGAAATCTTGAAATATTTAACGTGAAAATATATAATTATGGACATTTCATAAAACTCATCCTGCAGGTGGATTTTTCATACAAACCAATTCCGAAATTGGATTTCTCAGTAATTTTCAGTTATAAAAATATACTAAATTACACTGTATTAATTTTTGGAGGTTTTGAGCTGAACTAAAACGATTGTTAAAAACTTCGGCTGGCTCATTTTTTTTTTTCTTCTTTTTCTTTTCAAAACTGATAAAAATATCACCCTCGATATAAGTAGTTATGGGATCTCCCCACCCATCACAGTTCACCGATTAAGTTTAACATGATGTTGTTATGTTGTCATTCCTCTTTGACCCCAATTTCTTACGTCTTTAGGTAACGTGATCTGGAATCTCCCACCTCCAAGTACAATATTACATCCATCGATATCGTCCTCAGTTCGCGAACCCCATTTGAGCAAGGTCTCAAGTTGTTCTCTTGATCAGAGAGACTATATTGCTTGGTTATGACGTTTGATTGATTTCTTCTGATGGAGAAATTATTTAGTGGGACGGACTCATCACGTGACAGTTGCGAGTCCCGAGCTCCCGTCAATGTACAATGACACATGTACTACGTTTTCTTTCCCTAATTTAATCTTACATGAAAAACAAATATATTATTATGTCCTTAAGGGGACTTAAGGCTCACCAGTACCATATGGTAAAACGTTACCACTGAATAATTTCTCCTTGTGGAAGTGGGCTCTGATGAATGTGGGGGGTGGTGGTTCACTGTTTGGTGATGCAACAGGCTTATAATTAGTGGTTGGTTGAATCTTTGGATTAGTTGAACTCTCTCTGGCTATCACAACTAAGAGTTTCATCATACAGAGACTTTGGATTGACTTCTCCGCGATTGTGGTATGGATGGAGTGCACTTCATAGGTCAATGGGATGCAGTTATTGTTTTGATAATTTTCGCCATGATGCCAAACAAAATATTCTCTCATTATTATTGAAATATATCGTACCTTTAAATATATGAAGGCTGCAAGCATGATTAGTACATGTTAAGATTGAATATGAAAGATGCCAATCAATGGTAATGATTTTTGAATATGAATAGAGAACATGAGAAGGGGATATTCGTATTTAAGATGCCAATCAATGAAAATTGAATTTGTAACAATATTTAAGATGTTTGGATGGTAGATATTAGTATTTATATCGTGACAATTCTAGGACAGAGAGAGATGAATAGACCGAATTTTGGCATTCCTAATTACAGTTTCAAAAAAAAAAAAAAATACAGTTAGGATTTACAAGATTCTGACAGAGTTTCCAGTCCGACTATCACGATTTCTAAAACTTCTAAACCCATAATGATAGTCAAAATCAGATGTTCTAAAGAGGAAAAAGATTTAAAAAGAAGAAGAAGAGAGAGGAAGTAATGTGAAAGAAGAAGAGGATATAGAATTGTGATGGCTCTCAAATTTCCAACGCAATGTATGATGTGAGCGATGTGTCTCAATAGCACGGCATTGCCGTTAAACTAGGAAATTACTAAGGACACCACACAAAGTGACAGAAGGTTACCCTTCGGTGTACTAGTTCAGAGGTTCTGCAGGAGATGCACTAAGGCCTCGTTTGGTACATTATAATGTAATCGTAATTGTAATATAATCCCAAAAAAAATAGTTTTTTATATTTGATTACGTTACGATTACGATTATATTATAGTGAATGGGTTTAATTCTGACAATTCACTACCAAAATAAGTCATATTACCGACGAAATTAGCGACATTTTAAGAAAACGTCGCAGGGAAAAAATAATTTAGCGACGTTTTTTTATTACGTTGCAAAACGTCGTTATTAGCGACGGACAGCAACGTTCTGCGACGTATTTAAACTACGTTTGCGTTTTAAACAGATAACGTCGCGTATAAGTCGGTAAACGTCGCTAATATTAGTGATATTAGCGACGTTTACCGACGTATATGTTAATTCATCGCTAATATCACTTATACTAGCGACGTTTACCGACGTTTTTGTGTGACGTCGCTAACTTGTAAATATAGGTCAGGTTCGATTTTCATTCCCCCCATTATTTTCTCCCCAATTATTTTCCTTCCCCCCCGACCCCGAGCCGGCTTCCCCCACCCCCTCGGCCCCCGACCCCCACCGACCTTCGGTGACCGCCGCTCTCCTCCTCCGGAGACCGTCGACCCCCTCCTCCCCCTCCACCGCCGCTCCCCCTCCACCGCCGCTCCCCCTCGCCGTTCGCCAGAGCCAGCTCCAGCCACCTCGACCGCCGCTCCCCCTCGCCGTCGTCGCTCCCCCTCGTCGTCACGGTCAGGTAAACCCTAACTCTAACCGGCTCGACACCTCAACACGAGCCTGTGCACGTTTCTTGTTTGGACACCTCGTGTCTAGTTTGCTAGACACGAGACACCCCCCTGACATATGTATAAACCTTGTGCACACATTAATTGATATGAATTTGGGTTTTTGATTCGAATTGAGGGTTCTTCACATATTTTCTGAAACTGTCCAGTTTGAGCATTTTCTAAAATCTTTTAAGTAAATTAAATTGTTAAATAATGTAGATTCATGATGTTTAAGATGTATACAATATCTGAGATGTTAGTTTACATGGCCGAGGTTCATGGAATGCAAGTTTGGGTTGTATTTATTCAAATTTGGGTTCGAAAAAGGGATTTTCTGATACATGTATTGTTCTTTGTGTTTTCAAGAGTAAAATTGATAATTAAGATGCTAATTCATATAATGTAATGTTATTTACTGTAGGACATTGAAACTGAGTAACTGTCCTATATATTGTTCAGTCCCCTTTCTTAGTTGTTCAGTCGACTTCTAGGTAGGTAAAGGCCACTTCTTAGATGTATCATTTGATGGAAGGGAGAGGGGGCATAAGTGTTCAGTCCTTGTTCAACTTATGAACATGTATCAGTTCCAAAGTTACTAGTATCAGCCATAGTCAACCATAGTATCTTTTAGATTAGGATTTGAACCCATATTCAGTCAAACCCTTCTCATCCTTGTTCAGTCCTTGAACTTAAACCAATCCTTGAATGTGAAGTCTAGTATATATATTTGATTAGCTTTGTATATATATGTGTATCTCGATTTGTGTTTGGTTGCAGTGGTTAGGATTTAGTTATATATTGGGTTACCTAAGGGTTGAGTTCAGAGTTTAGAGTGGAGTGTGAAGAGGAAAAGTTAGTATGTGACATTGAGAGTTCACAAAGATGGTAGGGTGTATCAGATTTGATAAAAGAAGGGAGTGATGGCTATATCGATTGTATCTATAAAGGTTGTATATATAAAGGATAGTATAGTGACTTATGGTAAGTTAAAGATTGTGGGTTCAGTCTAAGAAATTAGTCTTAGTGTGTAGAGTAGTATGTAGAGGAGTATGGCTACTAGTGATATATAGATATGTAGGTCCATGTGTATCTGTATCGGACTATCGCTATCGGTATCGAACTATCGCTATCGATCGAACTATCGGTATCGGACTATCGCTATCGGTATCGGACTATCGCTATCAGTATCGACCGTATATACGGTCTACCTAACCTATATACTGATACTAATTTGATACTCTCTGATATTAAGTACATCCGGCTTACTAGCTAGCGGATCCACCAGTTACATGATTATATACTAATTATGTTTATATAAAGTATGCATGTATAATAGTAGGTAATGATATGCAAAACTGAAAAGATAAATGCAATGCATGTATATAAAGTGTGTAGATAGTCAAACCCTTCTCATCCTTCTTTTATTTTATATTGACTTCCATGATATGACAGCTCCTCAAAAAAAAGAATCCTCTACTAGACATCGCACTCTCCTTTTCAGAACATCAACTAGTATTACTACCTTGATGTATATATAAAGTATGCATGTATAATAGTAGGTAATGATATGCAAAACTGAAAAGATAAATGCAATGCATGAATGAATGGATGAAAAAATAAATGCAATCCATCGGAAAAGCTTTGACACTTGCATATCATTCACTACCTTGATGTATCTATCTTACAGAATTATGGAGCTGAATTACTATCTGTGGAATCGTACTTGGATGTACAACCGTCATCCTGATGACATGTACGGTGTGCGGGATGAATTCATACAGGGTGTACACCAGTTCCTGCAGTTTGCCAAGGCGTTCCCTCAGTACATGGACGGTACCAAAATTAAGTGTCCGTGTGTGAGATGTCGCAACTTGAAATATCATCCAGAAGTGGATGTCACGTATCATTTGTACTCGAAGGGTTTCACGCCGAATTACTATCAGTGGAGCGAGCACGGAGAACTTGTGTCTTTAGCATCGGAGTACGAGCCTTATGTGGATGTCCACAACAACGCTCCTTACGACGATGGGTTGGTGAACATGGTTTTTGACGCGGCCGGGCCTAGTTTCGATCCGGATGATCATGATGCACCTGAGGAGGCACCGAACCCCGATGCTGCACAGTTCATGGAGTTGCTGGAGAATACAAGGACTCTATTATATCCTGGTTGTGAGGATCATTCACCGTTGGAGGTGGTTACAAGATTGTTGAGCATCAAGTCCGATTTTAACATGTCGCAAGATTGCTACAACCGTATTATGGAGTTGCTTATAGAAATATTGCCTGAGGGTGCGAAGTTGCCTAAAGACTTCTACCGGTCTAAGAGGATGGTTAGATCGCTCTGGATGGGATATGAAAAAATCGATGCCTGTCGCAACGGGTGCATGTTGTACTACAAAGACAACAAGGATGAAGACGCCTGCAGATTTTGTGGTGTCGATCGCTACAGGAAGCCTACCTCTTCGATGTACTACTTGCCGTTGATGCCGCATTTGCAGCGGTTGTTTATGGTGAAGGAAACTGCAGAAAACATGAGTTGGCATAAGCGGGAACATACCGAAGGAGTGTTGGATCACCCATCTGATGGAGAAGCATGGAAGCACTTTGATCGAGAGTATCCAGATTTTGCTTCTGATCCGCGTAATGTTAGATTGGGTCTCTGCTCTGACGGTTTTACCCCATTCGGACTTTCGGGATCCCTGTATTCGTGTTGGCCTGTGATCGTCACCCCGTACAATCTATCGCCTTGGATGTGCATGAAGACTCCATATATGTTCCTCACCGTTATTATCCCAGGTCCGAACAATCCGAAAAAGAACATCGATGTTTATTTACAGCCATTGATTGATGAGTTGAATCAGCTGTGGGAAGTAGGTTCCAACACGTACGATGTATCTAGAAAACAAAATTTCCAGATGCGGGCAGCACTTATGTGGACCATCAACGACTTTCCGACCTATGGAATGTTATCTGGATGGAGCACGCATGGTCGTCTTTCATGTCCGTGTTGCATGGACGACACTAAGGCTTTCCGTTTGAAACACGGAGGCAAACCGTGCTTCTTCGATTGTCATCGACAATTCCTGCCGAAGGATCATCCGTACCGGAGGAACAGGAATGCTTTTCGTGCTGGCGTTGTGGAGAAGGGTGATCCACCGACAAGGTGGTGCGGAGCCACGATATGGGAGGAGGTTAGAGATTTACCAAGTGCTATTGAGCAGCCTGCTACGGGCTACAAGTGTGACGGATTTGGTCGCACTCATAACTGGACGAAGAGGAGTATATTCTGGGATCTGCCATACTGGAGCACCAATCTGATTAGACATAACCTTGATGTCATGCATATCGAGAAGAATGTGTTTGACAACATAATTAATACTGTAATGGACGTAAAGGGGAAGACGAAAGACAATCCTAAGGCTAGATTGGACTTGAAAGAAATATGTAGACGTCCTGCATTGCATTTGATAGAGGACGGGAATGGGAAGTTGAAGCAGCCTAAGGCAATTTTCTCACTGGAGAAGGAGGATAAAGTGAGGCTTTGTAGGTGGATTCAAGGTCTGAAATTTCCAGATGGGTATGTTTCAAACTTGAGAAGATGCGTCGACCTCAAGGAGAACAAACTGACAGGTATGAAGAGCCATGATTGTCACGTATTCATGGAGCGGTTAATTCCGATTGCATTTCGGGAATTCTTACCGCAGGCAGTTTGGGATCCATTGACGGAGCTTAGCATATTCTTCAGGGACCTTTGTTCTAAGAAATTGCTCGTTGATCGTCTAGAAAAGCAAGAGAAGGACATTGCGGTAACACTGTGCAAGCTAGAGAGGGTGTTTCCTCCTGGATTCTTCGACTCTATGGAGCATTTGTCGATTCATCTTTCCTACGAGGCACGTGTGTAGAACCCTAGAGGGGGGGTGAATAGGGAAATTAAAAATTAAACTATAATAGATGATGCAATAAGAACAATCTAGAGTAAAGAGTAGAAAGATCAAACGCAAACGCAAGGATGTATCCTGGTATCCTCTTTTGAGGCAATCCAGTCCCGGAACTCTCTCCGGCTTTAATCCACTATTATGCAAATAGTACACACGAGTTTGGATCCGAAGAACTCGCCAACTTCTACACGAGTTTGGATCCGAAGAACTCGCCAACTTCTACACACGAGTTTTCTTACGAAGGCTCGCCAACTTCAAACAAAAGAGAATGAAAGCTTGTTGATCTTCTAACACTTGAAGATCGAAAGTGTACAACTCTTAAATACTCTAACACTTTGGGAGAGGATGACAATGAAAAGCTTGGGAGAGTATTAATGGTGGAGCTTTTGGTTGTTGGAAAATTTATGAAGGAGTTGGTAAAGAAGCTCAAGAGAGAGAGAGCTTCCTTTTATAAGACAACCAAGAGTGGGAGGCATTTAATGCTCTGAATGCACGCAGAACGGCATGCCGTCGGTATGCCGCGGCATACCGCCGGTATGCCGGCCAAATAGTAACGGTCATAAATATGACCGTTCAAGAGCATTAAATGCGGTCATTAATGCACATCAGATCAAATCGAAAATTGAATATTCGAAATCCGGTATACCGCCGGTATGCCGGAGCATACCGCCGGTACACCGACAAAAGTCACAGAAGGTTTTGGAGTTGCTAGAAACGGCATGCCGCCGGTATGCCGTAGCATACCGCCGGTATGCCGACAAAAAGATACAGCAACTTTTGTGTTGCTAAAAACGGCATGCCGCCGGTATGCCGGAGCATACCGTCGGTATGCTGATTTTTCGAGACAGCAACTTTCTGATGTCCAGAAGCGGTATGCCGCCGGTATGCCGTAGCATGCCGACGGTATGCCGCTTTTTGTCACAGAACCTTTTCTGGATACGAAAACGGTATACCGCCGGTATGCCGGAGCATACCGCCGGTATGCCGCTCTGAATGATTTGATTTTCGATTTGTGCTTTTAGTTATCATCCATCCTTTAGTGTTTACAGAAAACTTAGACCAGTACAGACTCGAAAACACTAAGTATGAAGACGCCGACTTTATGCAGGGAATGCCGGTGAACGCCACAGTCTTCAAGGAAGAACACAGAGAGTCCTTGATCGTCTGAGAGAATAAGAATCTGAAGAGCAAAAGACTAAACTACGAAGATGCTGTTAATTACTCAAAATAAACTGTGCCAACAAACTCCCCCATTTTGATAATTGACAAAAAAATAGAGAGATAGCATCTTCAGGGAGTATCTCCCCCGTAGGTAGACAGCTCCCCCTCAATACGATTTCTCCCCCTTTGTCACTTATTCAAAGATGGGGATAACTAAAGTAAACAGTGCATGTAAAAGATGTAAAAATACGAGAATAGTGATAAAAGCATGCATGAATATATTGAAGGTAAAGTTAAGATACATGCTTGACCCATGCAAAGCAGAAATAAGAAAATGAAGACTCTCCATGATGAGAGCCGGACACTAGACACAAACATGGATAAAGTCCCCGAAGGACTGCAAAAAGCAAGAAACAACCACACCGGTCCCCGAAGGACCACAAAAGACAAACAAGCAACACATAAAAACAAGAACCACTAAACCACTGAAACCATCACCAAAGGAGAAACCAGCCTTAATCCTCAGCCGGATCCTCATCACCATCGTCATCCTGAGCCTGCTGGAGGGCGCCAAAGGGGTCAATGCCGTCCGGGTACATAAACCCATAGGCATTGGGGTCAGAAAATCGCGGGGCCGTGTACATAGGATCCTGAAGATTAAGATCCAGAAAGGCATCCCGGTCTTGCAGAGTACGCTGAATGAAATACCCCTGATCATGGAAGCGAGACTGGATGAGGGCGCCAAGTCCACGAGTGTGGGTCCGCATCTGCTCCTCCGTCTGGGCCATCCTCAGATCAAAGTGGTGCTGAGTAAGAGGCATGTAGCGGCCCGAAGTAGGAGGGGTAGATGCAGGGGCAGCAGGAGAGGAACCCGGTTGCTCCTGGGAGGAGGAAGCACGGCTAGACGAGCCACCAGCAAGGGTACGGGAAACGGCCAGAAATGAGGGGACCCCATCCGAGGAGCAGAGAGAGAAGTCAACTTGTTTGGCCTCCATGAGTAAGGTGATGAAGGAACCATAGCAGAGGTTCTGCTTCCCCGCAGGCAGGGTACGCCGGAATTGCAGCAGAAGAGTCTTGGGGAAGGAGAAACGCTTCCGGGCATAGAGATGGTACATGAGAACAAGAGCGTCACCAGTGATGGCGTCATAGTTCCCGCCCTTTGGAAACAGAGTGTGGCACACGATACGGTGGAGCTCGTAGTAAAACGGCTCCAGCTGGACGGAAAGTGCCGGGATGGCGGGAGGGTTGGGACCCTTGCAGATGATGCGACAGAATTCGTCAAAGGGTGATGCCGCCGAGGAGGTGAGAGCTCCCAACAGAGGTAACGCATCACCTTTGTCCGGGATGCCCAAGATAGCCCCCACTTCCTTAGAGGTGAGACGGAAGTGGCGGTCATTCACCATAGATTGGATGGCGTAAGGGTCGTCGTCATCCGCTCTCATGTTGCAGTAGAATAGACGGACGGCATCCGGGTAGACAGGGATTTGGCGCCGAAGAAGAGAGGAGAGACCGGCATCGTCAAACAAAGGGACGTGACCGGGGAAGAGGTTCCAGTTGATGGCCCGTCCTTTGAAGACGTTGTGTTTGGCGAAGTGTTGGAACCAAAGCTCGGCCGCCAAGGCGTTGGAGAAGACGCGTTGGTCATAGCCGGAGGGAAGCGCCACCGGAACGAACGGGTTGAACATGGTGGAGGAGGATCGGGGGCGCTTTGGGTTTGCCATGAGAAAGGAGCAGAGCTAGTAGTGGAGAAGGAAGGAGTAGAGATGAGGAGGGAGAAAGGATGGTATATAAAGGAGAGAGGGAAGATGAAGGGATGAGTTTTTGAAAAAGAAAGAAGGGGGGGAACGGTTGTAGAGGAGTGGTAAATGGGGAAGGTGAAGGGAGAATGGGAAGTTAATGAGGGGAGTAAAAAGAGGAGAGAAAAGAGGGAAGTGATAAGAGAGGTAATTAATAGGAGGGGAGTTGAGAAGATGGGTAGTTAATGAAGGATGTGATGGGAGAGATGGAATAAGATAGTATGGAAGGATATGATGGAAGGAATAAAGGAGGAAAGAGAAAAGAAGGTGGGGCCCAGCTCAGAGAGGTGACCTGTCCGCAGTCGTCCGGCATGCCGTCGGTATACCGGAGTATACCGCCGGTATGCCGAAAAACGAAACAGAATATTATTCTGGTTCGAAAAACGGCATGCCGGCGGTATGCCGTAGTGTACCGACGGTATGCCGAAGATCGAAACAGAACTGAATTCTGCTTCGAAAAACGGCATGCCGCCGGTATACTGCAGTATACCGTCGGTGTGCCGAACGAGAAACGGTTAGGGATCAAAGGATAAAATGCCTAGTTCACGGCAAAGGAAAGAGAAGCGGTCTTCCGGGAGAGGTTTAGTGAAGATATCGGCCAATTGATAAGTAGTATCAATGAATTCAAGATGGATATCTCCTTTTTGTTGATGGTCTCGAAGAAAATGGTGTCTAATTTCAATGTGCTTCGTGCGTGAGTGACAAATCGGGTTTTTCGTGAGATTGATAGAGCTAGTGTTATCACATTTAATAGGGGTGCAAGAGTGAGAAATACCATAATCTAAAAGTGTTTGTGACATCCAAAGAATTTGTGCACAACAACAACCAGCCGCAATATACTCTGCCTCAGTGGTTGAGAGAGCGACAGAGTTTTGCTTCTTACTAAACCACGATACCAAGGACTTCCCGAGGAATTGACATGTGCCACTAGTGCTTTTTCGGTCAATCTTGCATCCGGCAAAATCCGCATCCGAAAAGCCGTGAAGCTCAAAGGATGAGGATTTCGGATACCAAAGACCCATGTTAATGGTGCCTTTGAGATAACGAAAAATACGCTTGACGGCACTTAAATGCGATTCCTTTGGATTGGCTTGATATCGTGCACACAAACAGACACTAAACATGATATCCGGACGGCTAGCCGTTAAATAAAGTAAGCTACCGATCATACCTCTATACTTACGAATGTCGACCGATGTGCCATCTTCATCATTGTCAAGCTTGGTCGTTGTAGCCATAGGGGTCCTCATTGATTTGGATGAGTCAAGGTCGAAGCGCTTGAGGAGGTCCCTTGTATATTTTGCTTGATTGATGAAGGTTCCTTTAGGTCCTTGCTTGATTTGTAACCCCAAGAAGAAGGAGAGTTCTCCCATCATACTCATTTCAAACTCTTCCTGCATAACTTTGGCAAATTCTATACAAAGTGTGTTGTTAGTAGAACCAAAAATAATATCATCCACATAAATTTGAACCAATAAGAGAGTTCCATCATGGGATTTAATAAAAAGTGTGGTGTCAACTTTTCCCTTTGAGAAATTGTGAGAAACAAGAAAAGAGCTAAGACGCTCATACCAAGCACGTGGAGCTTGTTTGAGGCCATAAAGGGCTTTATGAAGTTTGAAAACGTGGTCAGGAAATTGAAAATCTTCAAAACCGGGAGGTTGTTTAACATAAACTTCCTCCTTAATAATACCATTAAGAAAAGCACTCTTAACATCCATTTGAAATAGCTTAAAGTCATTAAAACAAGCAAAGGCACAAAGCATACGAATGGATTCAAGACGTGCAACCGGAGCATAGGTTTCGTCGTAGTCAATGCCTTCCTCTTGGTTATAGCCTTGGGCAACCAATCGGGCTTTGTTACGAGTCACTAACCCATCTTCATTTAGCTTGTTGCGAAATACCCATTTAGTTCCAATAATGGGATGATTGTTAGGTTTTGGAACAAGTTCCCAAACCTTGCTTCGCTCAAATTGATTAAGCTCCTCTTGCATAGCTATCATCCAAAATTCATCGAGAAAAGCATCATTAACATTTTTAGGCTCTATTTGAGAGATAAAAGCCACATTGGCACAAAGATCACGAGTGGCGGATCTTGTGCTAACACTTGAGGAAGGATCTCCAATGATGAGCTCCTTAGGATGATTGGTGACAAATCTCCATTCTCTTGGGAGATCCTTTGGAGGAGGCTCGAGAGGAGGAGACTCTTTTGATGGGGTCACAACTTCATTGTTAGATGAAGAGGGACGATCCTTAATAGAGGAGTTCTCCAATCCAAACGAGATGTCATCAATATCCTCGGAGGAGGAGAATGTAGAAGAGTTGAGTTCATTAAAAGAGACATTGATTGACTCTTCGACAACAAGACTTCTTTTATTAAAAACACGAAAACCTTTGCTATGAGTAGAGTATCCAAGGAATATTCCTTCATAGGCTTTTTCTTCAAACTTGCCTAGGTTATCCTTGGTATTCAAAATAAAACAATTGCAACCAAAAACCTTGAAATATTCAATAGAAGGAGTTTTGTTAAACCAAAGCTCATAAGGAGTCTTCTTAGTAATAGGTCTAATTAAGACCCTATTAATAACATGACATGCCGTATTAACGGCTTCCGCCCAAAAATATTGGGGGAGCTTATATTGGTTTAACATGACCCGGGCCATATCGCCGAGGGTTCTATTCTTTCTCTCCACAACACCATTTTGTTGAGGAGTACGGGGACAAGCAAAATCATGTCCAAAACCATTCTTTTCACAAAATCTTTTGAAATCAACATTATCAAATTCACCTCCATGATCACTCCTAATTTTGTTAATAGAAAAGCCTTTCTCATTTTGAACACGTTTACAAAAAGCAACAAATTCACGAAAAGTATCACTTTTGCAAGCAAGAAAAATAACCCAAGTAAATCTTGAAAAATCATCAACTAAAACAAAGGCATAGAGTTTGCCACCAAGGCTAGCTACTCTACTAGGCCCGAAAAGATCCATATGAATAAGTTGAAGGGGTCTTGTCGTACTCACAGAGTTGATGGATTTGAAAGATGACTTGGTCAACTTACTTTTCTCGCATTCTTCACAAACCATATCCTTCTTGAAGGGGATGCTAGGAAGTCCTCGTACAAGCTTCTTGGAGGCGAGACGAGAGATGGTATCCATGTTAGCGTGTCCAAGCCTCATGTGCCAAAGCCAACTCTCATCGTTCTTTGCAACTAGGCACCTGTCATTGTTAGTACCTTCAACAAGATAAAGAACATAAATATTGTTTTCTCTAATGCCTTCATACACAATAGTTCCATTGGAGCTATCGGTAATGTAGCATTTGAGTTTAACAAACTTGATATCATATCCATTATCGGTGAGATGGCTAATACTAAGGAGGTTATGCTTAAGATTAGTAACAAGACATACATTATTGATACAAGGATAAGGAGGAGAACCGATATTACCATTTCCAATAATATAACCTTTTAGATTGTTACCGAAGGAGACATGTCCTTCCTTCTTCATCGATAGCGTTGTAAAAAGTGAAGCATCACCGGTCATGTGCCGTGAACAACCGCTATCGAGAATCCACTTGCTTCTAGCATGAGAAGGATTCGTCACCTACAACATAAGTTGAAGATGAACATTTTGGTACCCATGATCTTGTGGGTCCTTGAGTGTTAGTCTTAGGAACCCATTTAAGAACTCTCATGTCAACTTGTTTTCTTGTATAACAAAAATTAGAAGTATGACCAAGCAACCCACAATAATTGCACATTAAGGAAGATCTAAAGGAAGAAGTGTGAGTGTTGTGCATATGTGAGTCTCTAGTGTGAGATGTTCTACCATGAGTGTTATGATGATAGAAAAATGCATGATGAGAAGTTTTCTTTTTAACAAAAGGTCCTCTTCTAGTGTTAGAAGAGGAGTTGTGTGTAGTGTTCATGTAATGGTTATATCTAGCATTGTGATGAGTGTGGGGAGGTCTAGGAGCATGCATGTGAGTGGAATTCTTATTACTAGAATTCTTACTCCGTGTAAGAAGATCATTATACTTAATAGAAGTAGAATATTCTCTTCTATTAGCATCTTGACATTTGCGCATGGCAAACTCATAAGAGCTTCTCATGGATTGAATCTCATCATCCTTTTTCTTGATGGTGTCAAGAGATTCTTGAAGTTTTAGTCTCAAAGACTCCACTTCATCCGTGTCGGAAATAGGAGATTTTTCCTTCACATCACTAATGATGCTTGAGAGCCTCTCTACTTCAAGTTGAAGAGCCTCGACCTCCTTAAGAGATTTCTTGTATTTATTCCGAACACCTTTGTGTTCTTCATGTAACTCAAGAATGGCTTTCTCCAAATCATCATAGGTAAGAGTGTTTAAGGAAAGATCATCAAGTACCTCATCGGTTGCCATGAGACAAACGTTGGCATTGTGTTTGCACTCCTTGTCATTGTCGGAGTCGCTTGCGTCGCTTTCACACCAAATGCTAGTGTTGGCGAACTTTCTGGAGGACGAGCTTCCCTTGCTTGGCTTCTCGTACTTGCTTGAATCTTTTCGTATCATCGGACAATCCCTTTTGATGTGTCCGGGTCTTCTGCATTGATAGCATGCCGGATCTTCTTCATTGTCCCGTCTAGAGCGGTTGGCCTTGTTAAACTTTAAGAACTTTCTGAAGTGCTTAGCTGTGAGAGCTATTTCTTCATCGTCGTCCGACTCATTGTCATCGGAGCTATCCTTGGAGTAGGACCTTGATGCTTTGAGAGCAAGAGTCTTCTCCTTTTCTTTGTTCTTCTCCTTCTCCTTCTCTTGAATGGAGGATTCCTCTTGATCCTTCATGTCAAGCTCGTGAGTCATTAGTTTACCCATGAGGGTCTCTAGGTTCATGACGGTAAGATCGTTCCCCTCAATGATTGCGGTAGCTTTAGGACTCCAAGCTTTCGTCAATCCTCTAAGAATCTTCCTTATCTTTTCATGAGCGGGATATTCCTTTCCAAGAGAAGAGAGAGGGTTAATAATATCACCAAAACGAGTAAACATGCTAGCAATAGATTCATCATGCTTCATTTTAAAAGACTCATATTCTTGCGTGAGTCTACTGATTTTAGATTCTTTCACTTGTGAGGTTCCCTCGTGTGTGACTTCGAGTAACTTCCAAATTTCATTAGAAGTCTTGCAAGTAGAGATGCGGTTGAATTCACTACTGTCAAGAGCACAGTAGAGAGCGTTCATTGCCTTGGCATCTCGACAGGCAAGCTTCTTGATGCTTTCGGCAAGTGTTTCTCGAAGGGTGTCAGAAGCAATATCCTCAACAGCTCTGGAAGGAGTAGGAAGGCCATTTATCACGCAATCCCATAAGTCGAAATCTATGGACTTGAGATAAATGCCCATCCTAATCTTCCAGTAGTTATAGTTGGTACCATCAAATAGGGGAGGCCTATTTGTGGAGTGTCCCTCATTGTGAAACGTGTTGAAGCTAGGGTTAGAGGCCATGGATCACTCAAGGAAGTAAATCCAAATCAAGAGAACAAAGCTCTGATACCAATTGTAGAACCCTAGAGGGGGGGTGAATAGGGAAATTAAAAATTAAACTATAATAGATGATGCAATAAGAACAATCTAGAGTAAAGAGTAGAAAGATCAAACGCAAACGCAAGGATGTATCCTGGTATCCTCTTTTGAGGCAATCCAGTCCCGGAACTCTCTCCGGCTTTAATCCACTATTATGCAAATAGTACACACGAGTTTGGATCCGAAGAACTCGCCAACTTCTACACGAGTTTGGATCCGAAGAACTCGCCAACTTCTACACACGAGTTTTCTTACGAAGGCTCGCCAACTTCAAACAAAAGAGAATGAAAGCTTGTTGATCTTCTAACACTTGAAGATCGAAAGTGTACAACTCTTAAATACTCTAACACTTTGGGAGAGGATGACAATGAAAAGCTTGGGAGAGTATTAATGGTGGAGCTTTTGGTTGTTGGAAAATTTATGAAGGAGTTGGTAAAGAAGCTCAAGAGAGAGAGAGCTTCCTTTTATAAGACAACCAAGAGTGGGAGGCATTTAATGCTCTGAATGCACGCAGAACGGCATGCCGTCGGTATGCCGCGGCATACCGCCGGTATGCCGGCCAAATAGTAACGGTCATAAATATGACCGTTCAAGAGCATTAAATGCGGTCATTAATGCACATCAGATCAAATCGAAAATTGAATATTCGAAATCCGGTATACCGCCGGTATGCCGGAGCATACCGCCGGTACACCGACAAAAGTCACAGAAGGTTTTGGAGTTGCTAGAAACGGCATGCCGCCGGTATGCCGTAGCATACCGCCGGTATGCCGACAAAAAGATACAGCAACTTTTGTGTTGCTAAAAACGGCATGCCGCCGGTATGCCGGAGCATACCGTCGGTATGCTGATTTTTCGAGACAGCAACTTTCTGATGTCCAGAAGCGGTATGCCGCCGGTATGCCGTAGCATGCCGACGGTATGCCGCTTTTTGTCACAGAACCTTTTCTGGATACGAAAACGGTATACCGCCGGTATGCCGGAGCATACCGCCGGTATGCCGCTCTGAATGATTTGATTTTCGATTTGTGCTTTTAGTTATCATCCATCCTTTAGTGTTTACAGAAAACTTAGACCAGTACAGACTCGAAAACACTAAGTATGAAGACGCCGACTTTATGCAGGGAATGCCGGTGAACGCCACAGTCTTCAAGGAAGAACACAGAGAGTCCTTGATCGTCTGAGAGAATAAGAATCTGAAGAGCAAAAGACTAAACTACGAAGATGCTGTTAATTACTCAAAATAAACTGTGCCAACAACGTGTTGGTGGACCCGTCGAATATCGATGGATGTACCCGTTCGAGCGACATTTGAATCACCTAAAAAGAAAGGTAAAAAATAAGGCTCGGGTCGAGGATTCTATTTGTGAAGCCTATATTCTCGAGGAGATTACAAATTTCTGCTCCTCCTATTTCAAACCTCATGTTGCTACGAATAGAACGAGGGCTCCGAGAAATGACGACGGATATCAAGAATTTAATGATGGAATACTGAAAGTATTCAATGCGTCCGGAAAGCCTTCGGGGAAAATGAAGAAGAGATATTTGAATGACGAAGAGTTAAGGGCTGCTCAGTTGTATGTATTACTCAATTGCGACGAGGATGAAGTGGAGAAGCTAGAGGGGTAAGTAAGGAATGATGAGTTTACGTCATCTCAATGTAATAGTATAAGCTAATATTATTGTACTAATCGTTCTAATGCTTCGTTGTTTTCCAGCACATATAATGATAAGTTGAGGCTGGTTAGACCCTACCTAACAGACGAAGCATTAGAACAAGAAATGAGACGTCATTTTCCTTCTTGGTTGAGCGAATATGTAAGCAGCTCGGTAATATTTACTGGCCTCTTCTAATGCAACTGCGCAATAAATAACTTATTATCTCTTCTTTGATATTCAGGTCGATCGTCTAATTTCACCCGAGATTGAATTAATTAGAACTCTTGCCAAGGGACCAATTACTTTTGTTAAAACATGGCCAAGTTATTGTGTCAATGGCTTTCGGTTCAAGTCGACAAATGCTCCGATCAGAGACAGCTTCCTGGATCTTGATTCCACGAAGAACAGTTGTTTGTGTATCAAGTCTTCGAACTACAAAGACGTCGATCCAGGAAATGATTTCTTTGGCATCTTGCGAGAGATTGTGGAGTTGTCATATAATTATGGCAGAGAACCTGCAAAGATCGTGTTGTTCAAGTGTGAATGGTTCGATCCGATTGAAAATCAAGGCTGGAAAATTGACAAGCATGGTCTTGTGGATATAAACTACAAGCGTAGATATCAAGGCTACGAACCGTTTGTCCTAGCAACTCAGGCTCAGCTCGTGTACTTCACAGCTTATCCGAGACGGGGAGCAACGAAGTCTGACTGGTGGGCAGTATGCAAGACTAAAGCTAGAGATACTTTTGATGTTGATGAAAAAGCTTACCAGGAGGACGAGCTACCTCCTGTAACCAATATTGTCGATGTGGACTCCACGGAAGTTACGCATTACACGACACATAATGTAGAAGATGTAGAATTATCCGAAGAGGAAGACGAAGCCGACGAAGGTGAAGATGAAAGTGAAGATGAGGAGGAAGAGGAAGATGAGGTCGAGGAAGACGAACAAGATGATTATTCTGAAGATGATTGAGAGAGATATACTTATCTGAACTTAGATGTTTCTTCTAGAATATATTATCTGGACTTAGATGTTTATTGTAGAATGTATCATCATATGTTACCTTGGTTATTATCTTTGTTGTACTGTCATATTTCTAGTCTCTATTATTTGTTGTACTTTCATATTTCTAGTCTCTATTATTTGTTGTACTTTCATATTTCTAGTCTCTATTATTTCTTGTACTATCATATACTGTTATCAGGTATGGCAGGTCATCGCGGAGCGTTACGAGGGACACGACGAGGACATGATCCTCCAGTACTTTCTATAGGTACTGCTAGAGGACGGAGTTTTCCTTCGGTACCTCCTACTGGTACCGGCTCTGGATCTTCGTCGCCGATTACTCCTCCATATCGGACAGTAGCTGGGCCTGCTGGGACGACATCACGTGGCATATCTCCTGGGACGAGTAGTTCCAGGCCTGTTGAGAGTGCTCGCCCGTCTAGCGTTCCTGATGCTGATACGACGATGGAGACGGATGAGCAGATGGCGGAGGCTACGCCGACGGCCGAGGAGGATGTCCCGACGGCCGACCAGCATCATGCAGATCCTCCTTGCGCACCTCCGGAGGAGAGGAGGACGGAGATCTGGGCCGACGGTACAAAGTAGGTATTTTGGTTTATGATTTTTTTTTCTGTTTTTATCATAAATTAACTTTTTTCATGAATATAATATGTCTGTATAGATATCGTCCTCCAGGGGTACAGAGACGCCTAGGCGATATGCTGAGGCATAATTATGGTGGTCCCTGGATTAACTACTCTGATGCTCCAGACGAAAGGAAGAACTACTGGTTTACGCGCTTCAAGGTTAAAATAGATTTGTTTTTAACATGAATCATTTAATTTATGCATATTATATATAACTGATAAATATTTGGTTTCGTACTGTTCTAGGATATGTTTTACTATCCACCGCACCGGGCCGAGCTGATCGAGGGGATGTTTCCTTCCGTCGCTGCTAAGCTGATCCGCGACTCTATTAATGATCAGAAGGAACGTGATCGTGCCGGAAAGCCGATCAAAGGTTGGATCACCCCTGATCAGTGGAATGCGATGAAGGCTCGATTCAACGAGCCAAGGTACAAGGAGAAGTCGGAGAAGGCTAAGGCGGCTAGGCAACATGCCTCGAAGTGGTGCGGTGGGTCGATTCCGATGATGGAACATTTCCGTCGTCTGGTATGTCTTTCTCTTTTAGAAATATTATTTTAATGCAAATCCGATAAATTATTACTAAGATAATATATTTAATTACAGGTAAGGAAGGTCGGTAACGCCGACATGGTGACCGTCTTCCTGGCCACCCATCGGAAGGGCGGAGTCCTTATTGACGAGAGGGCCGAGCAGACCTATGTAAGTATTACAATACGTTATCTTAATTTAATACTTCGTGTCAATTTTAATATAACTTAGTAAATATGATGCAAATAAATATTCATGAAGTTAGTAAAAATAAGTACATTAATTAGAAATTAGAAATCATAGAGTACTATCCATACTTTCTAGGCCGAGTATCAGAGGCTGCGGGAACGGGCGACTGCTAGTGCACCTGATGCAGGAGTGGCCGGTACTTCCTCGCAGCCCACTCAAGCTCTGTCGGAGGACGAGCTGTGGATGATCGCCGCTGGTGGCCTCCATAGGGGTACGTACTACGGTACGGGATCCTATGGCGCCCTAGTTACGACCCAGTCCTCTAGGACATCTCCTGCTAGTGTGCATGGTCCACAGCCGTCCCAGGAGTCTGCCCGAGTCCACCAGATGATGGAGTCTCTCCGTGACGACCTGCTACGACGGATCGAGCAGCAGTCTCAGCACCCTACGGACGATCCTGCGCTGATAGCACGATTGGATGCGCTCGACCGCGGCATTATGGGGCTCGTGGAGACGACTGAGAGGACAGAGCGCACCGTTGGAGGGTTAGAGCGCACGGTGACGGAGTTGCAGACAGGACAGGTGACCATGGCCGAGACGGTGAGATTGGCGCAGGATTCGATGGTCCAGAGCAGTGGTAGAATGTTATCTATCATGGATTCATACAACCAGCGACTTACAGCGTTGGAGCATGCTGGTACTCTGGGTGCGCCTTCATCGTCGTCGACTCCGCCGCCTCCACCGCCTTCTTCTTCGACACCGACTCCACCGACGTCACAGCCCGGCGCTCCATCTGTATCGATTTCACTTGCGGAGTATGAGGAGTTGTTATCCCTTCGTCGCGGCGGTGCCCCTCCTGCACCAGATCACTAGTAGTCCTAGTTAGGACTTTTGTTTGTGTTTGTATCATCATATGTTTGTGACTTATGATTGGATGTTTGGATTTGGATGTTAATTGTGTTTGTATCGATTTGACTTGTGACTTGTTTGGATTGGATGTTAATTCCTTCGTCGATAAATGTTAATTGTGTTTGGATTGGATGTTAATTAACTTAGATTAAAGCTATATGTGTAGCATCTTGAATTGTGAGTGGGGGTTTGAATGCGCTGTGATTTGGAATTGTGAGTGGGGATTTGAATGTGTACCTATATGTGTAGCATCTTGAATTGTGAGTGGTAATATAGAATCTGTGTTTTAATTTTTTTATTTTTTTTATTTTTTTTACAATTTTAGCGACGTTTAGCGACTCTTACTGACGTTTATCGACGTCAGTTTCCGACGTTTACCGACGAGAAGCTGCAAAAAATACATTTTTCTGACGTTTTTCCGACATTTACCGACGACTAACTGCAAAAAAAGTACAGGTCTCCGACGCTTTTCCGACGTTTACCGACGACTAGCTGCAAAAAAATGTACAGGTCTCCGACGTCTAGCGACTACATTTACGTCGCTATATTACCGACGAAACGACGGTAGACGTCGGGAATTATTCCAGGACTTCACCGACGTGTAGCGACTACATATACGTCGCTAATATACCGCCGACACGACGGTAGACGTCGAGAACTCACCGACGTACAGTTACGTCGCTGGATGTCGGTAATTGCGACGTTCAGCGACGTTTTTGTAATCAGCGACTAAGGAAACGGCGACAAAACTTAAACGTCGGTAATTGCGTCGGTGCTTCATATTAGCGACGAATTTTGTTGTTTTAGCGACGTTTTTGGACGTCGCTAAAACCACTTATTTTGGTAGTGATTTATATAATATTTTTGGTCACTTCTTCTTATGTTAACAATGGCAGAACCTATTGAATGGAGCAGGTTAGGTGCTTGTTAGGTGTTACACTACACAACCATATTAATTTTTTGGGTTGAAAACTCATGCACGAAGTGTCAATTTGCATTAGTTGGACCTGGTCATCTACAATCAGTTTTCATCAGCATCACATATGTTTCAAAGATGGAGACCTTCTGATTGACTTTGTTCACAGTTTGATGTAATGAGTGATGCACTTCACATGTCTAAGGGGATTAGGTGATCACATGAAACTTGTTGCCTTCGAGTTTGAAGTGCAGGCGGTTGGATCTCCTAATTTTTTTTAGGATAAGACGGGTCATTATTGATTGTTCATGTCTTAGGCTACTAAGGTTTGGTTAGCGAAATCATGACATTCGAAAAAGAAAAGAAAAAAGGACATTCCTTTTGTGTAATAATTTTCAAAGGAGAAAAATGGATTCATTTTCGGACCGCAATAATTTACTTTTTTTCCTAATCTTTTCGTACTTTTCAAATATGAAAATTCTGTTTGGCACGCGTCCGTGCACAGCCCGTGCACGCACGCGGCCAAGGACGCTGGAGCTGCCGCAACCACCATCCTGCTCTGTCGCCGCAGACTTTCTTTTCCTCCCTCCTGCTCCGGCCATCCTCCGGCAGCTCCTCCGCCAACGTCGAGACTCTCCTACTACTACTCCGACGTCCTTCGACGGCTGCTCCGCCGTTGTCGTCGTCATCGGAGACTGCCGATGTCTCTCCTACCGGTCCGACCATCCCTTCGCCCTTAGGCGCGCGTGCCAAACAACAGAATTGAAAAAAAAAAAAAAAAAAAAAAATCTTTTCGCGAATCATAGGAGGCCTAATATATTTGATTTCTTAGGGCTAATTTGGTTTGCAGTCCAAACATTCATTTCCGAAAACACTTGTTGGGCAAGCATTTTAGAGACTATGTATTTGAGTCCCAAAATGAATGATACTTTACAAAACACATATCCATAATGGAAACCTTTTTGATATTGTGATTTGCGTTCAGCACCAAAGAAAGAAATAAACGTAAGTGCAGTCCAAACTAGTTCTGATAGCGTTTGTCGAATGAGGTAGACCATATTAAACGCATATTTGAGACTGCACTTTTGGACGACAAATGTGAGATTCAACAAGAATCAATGTTTGCCGATGCTCGATACTTCCACCCACCAACTCCGAGAAGTCCCCTCGATAGGTTCAAATTAGGCTCATATAAGGAACATAGACAATTAAGCAATCCAAGAATGTATTTGAACTTCTCGATCGTATCATGCTTTATCGGACTGCATGGTATTTTGGATTTAAATTTTGAGTAATGCTACGGGAACATACTTTTTTTTGACACATTCTCCATCCATACTGATGTGGCAATGCATTATTGGATGTCAATTGTTACATCCCATCTAAGGCTTTTCTTGACGTCCAATAATGCACTGCCACATCAGTGTGGCTATGAAGTGTGTTAAGAAAAGTGTGTCCCCATAGCAATACTCTTAAATTTTTTGGACTGATGGGAGTTAAACGGCCTACTGATGCCAATGTCCGCAATAAGCTTTTTTTTTTTTTGGAGGTGTCCGATGATACGTATGGACTTTGTACAAGCTGTATTATATATCTGTTCGGCCCATTATCTTTCAACTTTCACCAAATAAATGGAAGAAATAAATGTCCGCAATAAATTGTGTTGGCTATCATGGACTGATTAAGTTTCATCCTAATTGCTAAAAAAATGATTCGTTGAGCTAGTATTTTGGAAACAATGTTTAGAAAATATCAATTTTGAAATGTGAACCGTTTGGTTCGTGTTTTACATTTGGTACCAAATAAAGTTTCGTTAAACGTAACTGCAATTTAAATTGGTCATTCTGCATATACTGAGCTATTCCGACGTCGAACCTGAGTGACATTGGTCAGGCTGTGTGGCGAAAGATCAACGGATCGAGCCACGAGATCGTATTATTCCTTCTATTTATGTTGAAAGTTGGGAGACAACGAGCCATGCAATGTACAGAAAAAGTTTCGAACGTTACGCTGGACACCATAAAATAGAAAAAAATTATTCCGACGGGCTTTCTAACTTGGGCTATCATGCGGAGCTAATTGTAGTTGAAACAGTGGCATGAGCCCATGATTCTGTTATGTTCAGTGCGACACATTCATGCTTTTGCTTCTCGTCGTCGTAGCTGCCAATTGCCACCTATATTTGCATAATTTCAAGCCCACCACACGATTGTTTGTGTGTGCGACTTGCGCACTTTGGGCTTGCTATGGCTTACTGTTATTTGGCCCACTAGTTAACGATAAGATTGGGAATTCATGAATCTCCCGACATAATTCTAAATTAATCGACATACGTATATATAATTTTTATACGCACCAGTTTTTTATATTTCAAAATTGGGCTCAAAATTAGTCTAAAGTTGGACTTCAAAATACATATATATAATTATTATTTTTTAAAATGTTAATATTTTTAATCATAAAGTATTTATAGAATTGAGGGTATTTATATTATTGCATAAGTTTTATTTGATTTTCGATTTTAGATCGAAATGAAAATCCTAAATCGAATTGAAACTCAAACCGAATAATTCTTTTGTTTACAAAATCGAATCGATCAGAATATTTTTCCAAACCAAACCGGAATATCATAATCGGTGGGTTCATTTTTAATGTCCATAACCGGTATTTACATACGAAAGAAGCTTGAGAAATTTTCGTTGTCTAATCCTAATTAGGCAATTTCTAATCGGGGTTTCTATTTTCTCCGGACATATTTTTTTAGAAAAATTTATCCCAACATTCATTTTATCACAATTTTTATTCTACTCAGCGCTGATCTCCAGGATGTAGAATTTCTATGACCCCCAAATTGCGTATCTTAATATTGGAACCTACTTTTAAACTAAATTATAAAATTCTTCCTTTAATATTCTTTTTCTTAACATTAGACAACGTCAAATTAAATATGATAGAAATTGAAAACCATGGAAGAGTAACTAGGATAGAAATTTTCTTAACGACAAAATCTAAAAGATATAGCTAGATTATCGTAATTGTTTGGTACAAATTCTTGGGGTTTATTTGAATTCGTCATCAATGCGATTCCAGTATTTCATATTGAGGCAAATTTAAGTGTGTGCATTTCAATATTTGAACTATCATTTATTGTGGCAACATACGATGTGTGTTGGCTCAAGCGGTTAGTATGATTATTGATTTTTCTAGTGAACAATGTTCAAATTTCACAACAAATATTTATTTTGTCACAAATTTTATGAATAAATTTCTTTGGGGATCTAGCTCGTACTCGGACGTTGACGAAAGGCTCAAAGTGGCATTTTGATGGCGCATGGTTGTGTCGCACGTGCTTCGTACGTGGAGCTAGAGTTGGAGCTTCGTGGAAGTATAGCAGTGGTGCCGTGGAGGCACAGTTCCACAGAGCTACGAGTTGTGGGGATGCATAGACGCGAAGCTGTAGCCTGCGCCAGTGACATGGTTACGCGGAGGTGTGCATGCAACACCACAGAACTGCTGCTCTGTCTAAGCGTCACATTTTTGCTACAAGGGGCTGTTTGGATGCCCGTGAGTGAGTGGGAAGTGGAGGCTTTTGCTGCAACTTGCTGCATCTCTCTCCTCACTTTCACAAATTCAGTGTTTGGTTGCAAGTAAAACTTGGGAGGGAGGTGGAGAATCTCTGGGTGGTAACAGTGTCTTGTCCCCCCCACCGAGTTACTTCCCACCTACACCCAAAAATGGAAGTAACTCTGGTGGAGGTGGTGGAGAGTGCGGTCACCCCATTCCACCCGCGGCTGTGGTGGTGGTGGTGGAGAGGGCGGTGGCGGCGGGAACCGGTGGAGGGGGCGGTGTGGTGGTGGAGAGGGCGGTGGAGGGAGCGGTGGTGGTGGTGGTGGTGGAGAGGGCGGTGGAGGGAGCGGTGTGGTGGTGGTGGTGGTGGCCGGCCAGGAGGAGGTGGCGGTGGCCGGCCAGGCGGAGGGGACACAGAGAGAGAGATGAAGAAGAGTGCAGGAGAGAGAGAGAGAGAGGGGGGGGGGGAGTTAATATAGGTATTTAATATATAATGGTAATTAGTAGATAATTATGGCATATAATTAGCAGCTAATTATGGTAGCTAATTAATTAATTTAATTTTTTTCGTTTAATTATGATAACTAATTTAATTTTTGGGGGTAACTATACCGAGGTTTATCACATCTCCAAAAAAGAGTTTCACTTTCTACTTACATAACTATCCAAACACCAAACCAATTTTTTTTTCTACTTTCACCAGACAAAAAGTAATCCATCCAAACACATTTTGGAAAGTGCCACTTGCTGTAAGTCCACGGAAACTCAACTTGCTGAAAGTTGTTTAGTTTTGTAACTGACTTTTTTATAGAAACTTATTGTTAGTAATCATTCCAGTTAACAAAAGAACTACTTCCTAGTATTTGTCTATATCTTTAGTGGACGAATACCTCTTTAAGAAAATTACTCCTTTATTTAAATTGCTGATCCAAACACTTGGGCCTCATTTGGTTCGCAGAAAGAAAAGGAAAGGAAAGGAAATCAATTCCTTCTTCATTTTTTTCCTTTGAAAAATTGTAATTTCCGTCAATTTATCTTCCGATGTTTGGAAAGGTCAAAAAAATTAAAAGAAAAAGTAAATTCCTAGAGTGGAAAAGTGAATCCCTACATGGATGGAGGGAACCACTTTTCTCATAATTTTTTTTTTCCTTCGGAATTTTTTTTTCCAATATTTTTCTTGACATTCAAATATAGAAAATGAATTACTTTTCTTTCCATAAGCCTGGCCAGAATCCATCCATTTACATGACCTAATAGACTATTATTTCAACGACACAAACTGACCTCGAATTTAAACAAGACCTCCACCCAAAATCGACCCAAACATCACAAAATCTGTACTCATTTCTAACTCGGATCACGCTAACATAAAATTTGATGCTCTTTAAAATATCTATGAAAGTAGCTACCGACACATTGCATTCTATGCAGCTATGTGATTATTTTTATTGTTAATTTATATTTCTAAATTTACTCTAATAAGTAACAATCAGTTATGACGCTTATTATTTATATACGTTACACCTGACGATACGACTTTTTTGATACTAAATAATAGTTCGTTTTATCATTTAGATTCTCTTGTTGGGTTCTCTCCCTATTTCTCATAAAATTGATGTTTTGAAATAATATATGTAGAAATACGAGAAGATAATACTTAATGTTTTCTTTCCTTCGAAAAATTACAAATCCTATAGATATAATTTTTTTGGTGTTCGAAAATGTCAAAGAAATTGAAAGAAAAAATGAATACTTAAAAGAGGTGAGATAGTGAATACTTGCTTGGATGAAATCATATTCCCTCCTAATTTTATTTTTATTGGAAATCACTTTTCTTTTCTTGTCATTTTTTTTGACATTCAAATATAAAAAAATAATAACTTTTCTTTCTCAACTCCATGATTGTGAACCCGTGAACCAAAAGAGGCCTAAATATTGTACGAGGAGAGCATAAAATATGGCATATGCTACCGAAGTACTCTAGATCCAGAAAAACGATTATGATGGTGATCATGATGATTATCCTTTTATTAATCGTCATTAACAACAATAATGAAGTTTGCTAATTATTGACATCCCCATCATCATAAACTTCCCACTTGATTCATGTTTTGTTTTGTTTTAAGTCAAACCATTGCCGGCACTTGCCTCTGTTCTCTCTCTGTGTCCATAATATTCTCAAATATATTAATGGTGTTTGGTACATAAACAAAATAATATATTTGTAGACTACGATTGAAGATTAATTAGGACATCAATAAGACTTCATCATTATTAGAGGAAGAAGGTCGAAATGGATCCAAAGGTGAACTTTTTTGACTAATTATTCCGAAAATGAAAGATGGATTTACATTTTAATAATTTAAATCCACAACCAAACAAGTGAAAACCTAGTCGTCCTTGTCTTTTTTTTTTTTTCGTCCTTCCAAGTACATTGCTTGGATAAGGGTTGAGCAATCTGCCGGTTCGGTCCAACCGGATCATAGTTTAAAAAAATCAGAAAAATCAAACCATATTTAACAAAAATCGAACCGAACCAGTTCCATTGGTTCGATTATTTCGGTTTTGTTGGGCCAGTGGGCCTGACATAACAGGCCGGTCCGAATATAACAGTGAAAAAAATCTCCAGTAACTTGCAAGCTATCTTAGTAACAAGACATCCATGTATCTGTAATGCTGACAGGATACGAAGAAAGGAAGTAAATAAAATCTCACTTTCTGAAACTATCACCCACATCATCTGGATCGAGAACTTCAACGCGAGTTCCATCAGGCTCGACCCGAATGTCCGCACCAGCACATTTATTCTTCTATATGGAATTAAATGTACTTCTTTCGTTGCTCTAACCTGTAATCTTTCGGAAGGATGTGTCTCACTCTTACCACTTGAACTATTTTTTTTTGAAGCAAAGGTACTGTTTATTGATAAAAGAACAAACTTGAGTTACAAAGCCAAGACATTGTCACTCCATATACACAGATCTCCTCTATCCACCCATAATATTAACATCTGTTTCAATGTTATGAATGATACCATGCACAAAAGTAGCCACTCTCTCGAAGACACGTATGTTTCTTTCCCTCCAAACATGCCACACGGCTGATAATAGTTTGATCCGAGCTTTGTTGTATGTAGCTATTCCCCGCCCTTTCAAAGATGCGATCTCTTCCAAAATGTCCTGCAGCCCTGCTTGACCCGAGCCAGGCATGTCCAAGCTATTCTTAACATGCTTCCATATAAAACTTGAAGTAGAACATTGGAAGAAAATATGGTCTCTTGATTCCACTCCCCTGCCACAAAGAACACATGCCTGATTGTCGATCGTAATACCGAGACGGATCAGCCGTTCCTTGGTGAGAAGTCGATCGCGTATCGCCTTGTACGCGCATAATTTCATTTTAGAAGCCACCTTGTGATCCCATATCAATTCCGCCCAGCTAACTATCTGCCGTCGTTGCCGTATTTGCTCGTAAGCCACCTTAGCCGAGAAGAGCCCGCTGCTAGAGTCTAACCAGGCCCACCGATCGCTTCTTTCATCTGGATGAATTTGGATGTTGCCGATTTCAGCAGCATGCCATTGCCCCACTGGGCGAGCTTCAACTTGCCAGTTTCCGTTGAGAATAAGAACGGATACCTGCTCATCCCAACCACATATGTCAAATGTTGGCCAGCCCCACCTCTCGATCATACTTTGTTGATTGAGCCATGGGTCTTTCCATAAGTTTGTAGTACACCCATCGTGTATCACCCGAGTAATGCACCCTTTAAGTTTGGGTCGGATGTGTTGGTGCTTTCTTTACATGGAGAGAGCTTGCTCTCAACATGCCTTGTAAATTTTAGTCCCACATCGGAAATGCACCATGAGTTATCTCAACATATATACTTGGGTGTGTTGTTGAGAGATGCACATGGGGTGGTGACCCTAAGGAGGGAACCATGTGGGTGATTTTACAAGGAGGTAAGAATAAGGCTCCAAGGATTAAGCATTAACGCTTTTGTCATTCTCTTGGATTAATTCCATTTGGAGCTAAGCCCCAAAGGGGCTTAGCGACTCGGACTCGGACTCGGACTCGGGCTCATGGGCTCATGAGGCGTAATGTGGCATTTTGTTGGCGCACTTTGCACTTAGCACGTCACGTCAGCAGTCATGCGATCTTTATGCGGCTCATATGCGGCCATGCGGCCTATGTGGTCCATGCGGACCATGCGGCTCATGCGGCCATTAGGCCAATGCGGCCAGGCTGCTGCTGCTGCCGCATGGAGGGATCCGCTGACTGTGCAGATTACAAATCAGTAATGGAAAGGCTGAATCAATGCGATTAAATCAGATCCTATCTTTGTGGGATTTGAATTAATTCAGATCCTATCTTTGTGGGATTTGAATTAATTTCGTGGGATTTGAATTAAATCTCGTTGCTATCTTTTGGGATTTGATTCAATCTTTTCATAACTAAAGAGGCAGCTAGGGTTTCCACCCTCTCTCTATATATACTCTCTTCCGGCCTCCTTTGTGACCACTACGAAATTACAAGTCAGAAAAGGAGGAAGAGAGAGAGAGAGTTGCTGCCGCCATTGCAAGTCCATCCGAGGAGTCTGAACAGAGGTGACTTCGAGCGTTCCACAAGTTCTTCAACTTGCTGGTTCCTGGAAGCAGATCGTGTGGGGCGAATCTTGCTTTGAGCAACGGTGTTTTGACACCCCAGCATTGTTCTTCTTCTTATCTCTCTCTAGTTTTATTGTAACTCGTTCTGTCCCAATTGCAACACGTTTGCAAGGAAGAACGAGAGATCTTCTCTTCTCTTTTTCCCTCCTTCAGATTGTAATTTGGCTATTTGATTTATTGTACCATCGTAGATCTTGAGTTTGATCACTGTAAAGTTTTGTATGACATCTCAGATCTCGATTGCATCTGTTTTTCATCTTTGATCAAGCCCCGGGACTAACAATCTCAAAGCAAGATCCGTGTAGATGGAAAATATTAATGCTTCGCTCCTCCAATCGAACTTCTGCAAGTTGGAAAAGTTCGATGGAGAGCACTATCAAGTCTGGAAGAGAAAGGTTTACCTAACTCTTCAACTGAAAGACGTTGATCATGTTCTGTTAGAGGAAGAACCCTCTATTCCAGACACTGGATCTACTGCCGAAATCAACGCGGCTACCAAACTCCAGGCCAAGTGGAGAAGGGAAAATAGCATCTGCAGGCTTCTCATCCTGAATGCTATGGAGGACTCCCTGGCAGAATCCTACTCGAAGAAGGAACTTGCCAGAGACATATGGAAGTCTGTGGAAAATCTGTATGAAGAAGACAAGAACATGAGCAAAATATTTGTGGTTAAAAAATATTTGCTCTTTGAGGACGAAAAGTCCATGCTGCCACAGGTGAAGGAATTTCTAAAGCTACGTCAGAAACTGGAAGACGAAGAGATGCCCCTTCCCGACAAGTTTGTCGTCGGAGGGATCGTCTCAAAACTTCCTGCTGGATGGAGTACCTTCTATGCAAGGATGCACAGAAAGAAGCTAGACATTAGCTTGGGAGATCTACTGCAAGAGATCCATGTTGAGGACGAGATGCGTTCCCAACAGAAGGTAGACACTCTGTCCAAACAGTTGGCTAAAGCCAATCTTGTGCAGACGAGAGATCCCAAAGGGAAGCAGGCGGCTTCTCATCCCAAGAAGAAGGACTTCACTAATCTAAAAGTGAAGGGTCCTTCTTTCAAGCAACAGAAGACTAAGTCCCACGTGACTTGTTACAATTGTGGCAAGAAAGGCCACTACAAGAGTGAATACAGATCTAAGCCTAAACAATCAGAGAAAGGTGAGCCTAATAAGATTTTATTGGTTTCTAACTTTGTTGCTATGATCGCACAGGTCATAAATGTGGGGGTTGACTCTGACTGGTGGATAGACACTGGTACGACTTGCCATGTCTGTTCTGGCAAGGAATGGTTCGTCACGTACCAGCCGATATCTGAGAAGGTTGTCATAGCGAACCAGGCCCAAGCTGAAGTTCTGGGGATCGGGACCGTGGAACTGAAACTCACTTCTGGGAACACTCTAACGCTTCAAGGTGTGAAGCATGTTCCGGCGATTGCCAAGAACCTGATCTCTGGGAGCCTGCTTTGCAACGCAGGCTTGAGGATGGACATCAATGCTGGTCAGATGGTGATGTCCAAGAAAGGAACATACTTCGGGAAGGCTTATCAAACCGAAGGAATGTTTAAAATTCAGCTTGTCAACCAGTTTGAAGACATTAATGCAGTTGCTTTTTCTGATTTTTTTCTTGAGTTGTGGCATAATAGACTAGGACATGTTCATTGTAAAAGAATTAACAAAATGTCTAGTCTAGGACTTATCTCCAAATGTGGGGGTAAGGTGGAGAAGTGTGAAGTGTGTGCCCAGACGAAGATCACAAGGAAACCCTTTCATCGGGTCAATCGAAGCACAGATCTTCTGGAGTTGGTGCACTCCGATATCTGTGACTTCAAACATTTCTCCACGAAGGCCGGGATGAAGTATTTCATAACCTTCATCGACGACTTCTCAAAATACGCGTTCGTCTACTTACTCAAGTCTAAAGACGAAGCTTTCGAGAAGTTCAGAGAGTTCAGGGCCGAAGCTGAACGGCAGACTGGACAACAACTCAAGAGGTTAAGGAGTGATCGAGGTGGGGAGTACAGGTCTCATGAATTCGTATCGTTCTGCAAAGAACATAGAATTATATGTGAGACTACTGCTCCATATTCTCCTCAATCCAACGGAGTAGCGGAGAGGAAGAACAGAACGTTGACAGAAATGATGAACTCAATGCTGCTAACCGCGGGTCTTCCTAAATGCTACTGGGGAGAAGCTGCATTGACGGCCACTTTTATTCTAAATAGAGTGCCATATGCAACTTCGGACGTAACTCTTCATGAACTCTGGTTCAAAGTCAGACCAAACTTGAATGTCATTCGAGTGTAGGGGTGTCTGGCGTGTGTGAAGCTCCTAGATCTGAAGATTCAGAAGCTAGGGACAAGGACTACGAAGGCGATCTTCTTGGGGTATGCCGAAAAAAGTGATGCTAGGAGATTTCTTGATATTGAGTCAAATCATATCATCGAATCTCGCGATGCTGAATACTTTGAAGACAAGTTTGCAAAAGACAAAAACATTGTTCTTTCGGACATTCCGGAAAATAATATAGGTGCAAATGAGACTGAAATCTCATATGGGCCAGTAGTCCAAGAAGAAGCTGTTGTTGAGGAAACAACTCTTGTACAAGAACTCGCAGAGCCGTCAAGTAAGCGAGCGAGGAGACCGAAAGATTTCGGAGATGACTTTGTCACCTATCATGTGGAAGCAGATCCGCTTACCTATGATGAGACGATGAAGACCAGAGATGCTATCTTCTGGAAGAAGGCAGTGAATGACGAGTTTGACTCTATCACCTCCAATAACACATGGGTGTTGGTAGATCTACCTGAAGGAGAGAAGCCCATCGGATGTAAATGGATATTTAAGAAGAAGATGAAGGCAGATGGAACTATTGACAAGTTCAAGGCCAGGCTGGTAGCCAAGAGATTTTCTCAGAAACAGGGGATAGACTACTTTGACACGTACGCTCCAGTAGCTCGGATGACCACCATCAGGATGTTAATCGCTCTACCAGCTATACATAAGTTGGTGATACACCAGATGGATGTAAAGACCGTATTTTTGAATGGGGAGCTGACCGAAGAGATTTACATGCAACAGCCAGATGGATTTGTCGTCAAAAGTCTTGAAGACAAAGTCTGCAAGTTGGTGAAATCATTGTATGGTTTGAAGCAAGCTCCCAAGATGTGGCATGAGAAGTTTGACAAAGTTATTAGGACAAACGGCTACAGAGTCAGCGAGACGGACAAATGTGTTTACACAAAGTTCGCTGATGGAAGAGGAGTCATCGTTTGTCTGTACGTGGACGACATGCTAATCCTAGGTACGGATATAGGCTGTGTAGCACCCAGTTTCCCAAATGAGGGTAATTTTGAAATTTCGTGTTTATAATTATTTTAATAATGATATTTAATTCATGATATGATTTTTGAAAATTTTAAATCATTTTAAAATTATTTAAATCAATGACTTGTGGTTTTGACGTTTTGCTAGTGAAACCCTAGAGACTGTTTGACCTAGAGCCTAACCATGTGATTATGATATTTTAATGTCATTTTGGTCTAAGGATATTTTTTCATTTGACCTCTTTGAAATATTTTGATATTATTTTATTATTTATGATATTGTTTTGGGGTTATTTGAGTCGGGTTCGAATTTCAACTCAATCCGACTTGAAACGGGGACCCGGGGGTAGTTTGACTCTAGTAGGACCCACACACTAGTTAGGCATGGCCCACATGATATTAATTTTAGTCCACATGATAGAAATATTTTAGTTAGAGGTTAGACTAATTATTATGGATAAGGTTAGTGTGATTAGAGACTTGAGAATGACTAATTTAGCCCCAACCAATTAGCCCTTTCCTAATACTCATAGAATAGGTTAGTAGGGGCTTTTGGACTTTTCCTAATAGGACAAAACCACCTTTATGACCAGCCACAATAAGGATAGGGTTGAGCCTTCCATTTGTCATTATCCATCTATTTTTTCTCTCTTGTTCTTCCCCAAATTCCTAGAGAGCAATCCCTAGCAATTTCTCTACCAAATCTTTCCATTTCACCACCAAATCTTCTTCTTTCCTTCTCCATTCTAGCCAAGGAGGAAGCTACCCAAGTTTGGGAGGATTCGGAGCTCGTTCGTGTCATTTTGGAATCTCTACGTGTCGGTGTCGCTCCGGGAAGGTTTTTCTTCGATTCGATCTACCGGGAGGTATAAATCCCTTCTCATTTTCATTTCCTCATGCATATAGGTCTATTTTGAACCCATAGGAATGACCCCCATGATTGTATCTCCATTTGTGTCCATTTTGTGTCCATTTGGAGGTCATAGGAGTGTCCTTTGTGTTGTGGATGTGTTCATGTTACATATATAGATTTATATATATATATATATTGTAATGAGAGTGTATCTATATTTATATATGTAATAAATGGTTCATGATGATTATATAATCAAGTTTGTGAGTGTGGTTCCTCATATTATTATTGCTATTATTGTTGTGGATAATTAGGATATATATTGTGTATTCTTTTGGCTCAAACTATCTAAATCCGTCATGATTTTTATCCACATTTTTAATTTCAGCCCTAACTTAGAAATATCATAACTTCTAGCTCAAAGCTCGGTTTAATCTTCCGTTTTTTTTAAAGAAGCGTATTGAAGTTAGCTTTCCAAAAACATGTATTAATAGGCCTAATTCTTTCTGTAACTTTTTGGAGAATTATTTGAGTGTCAGCTGTACGAAAGACAAACGCGTTCTCGGTGTTTTCGCGATTCCGGGAGTTTTCGGAAACGAAAACGCGATCCGTTTAATGTTTCAGAAAGCTAACACATAGATCTATAACATACTTTAATCCTAAATTTTAATTCATGCTGAGATGGTACAGTATTGATTATTAGTAGGAGTTACTATTCGGTATATGCATTTTTTGCACCCTTGTGTGTAATATAATGTTCTATTTGATTTTAACCCATGTTAATGTATATACATTATGTAACTAAATAGAGAATACAAGCATGAGTAAATGGTTAAATAAATGATGTACGAAGTGTAAGTATTCTATCTAATGTAAGCATGTATAAGTATGGCTTGTAATGAATATGTAGGTTCCATAGTATGTAATGTATGGTACATATAGTAGTGCAAGAGAATAAATGAATGATGAATGAATGAAAGCATGAATGTAATGTAATAATAGATGTAATGTATGAAATATACAAGTTAATGAGATGTAATGTTCTATGTTAACACAAATTCTATATTACCTCATGTATCCCCTTACACTATGTTGACACTATCACACTTGACACATTGTTCACTTACACTTAACACTCTTTGATATGTATACACTATGTATGCCCATTTAACCCTCACTTGCCCCTTTGCCATGTTCACATACACACACATAGCCTCTTAAATAAGTATTTATGAATATAGTTAACTTAGCTATGTATGTATATTATATATATGTTAGCATATTGTGTTGTAATATATAAGTTTATATAACCATTTGAAATGTCATGATTATAGACCTAATGTTGAATACCAATATATGCATGTGTATATATGTGTAGACATATATAGTTTAAAGTAATAGATTACCTAGTGTATATCCAATGTGAATTCTTGCCTATTTGAGTATTGAATAATTGCATGCTATATAGAGTTGGGTGTATGTTGGCTTGTATAGCCTTGTATTGATGTGTGCTTGCTAGGATAAGTCTTGGTTAGGCCTAGTAAGACTTGCTGGGTTAGGACATGACCTAGTTTGACTAGTGCAGTTGACCAGAGTTGACCAAGGGTTGACTTTGGCCTAGTTTGACCTAGATTCATGTAG
Organism: Iris pallida; assembly: GCA_029216955.1. Lineage (NCBI taxonomy): Eukaryota > Viridiplantae > Streptophyta > Magnoliopsida > Asparagales > Iridaceae > Iris > Iris pallida. The sequence goes on along the minus strand of JANAVB010035820.1, from coordinate 3,872,086 downwards.
AATGCATTGTAGTGCTTTATATTACCCTTCTGGACATGTTGTGACTTGTGCTGTTCTAATTAGGAGCCAGACACCTCTCCTCGGACAGTATCTTTACCTTGGACATTCAGATATCAGGCGAGTACATTCTCTGATCGTTTCATACTTGTCACGAATTATATTCTCGCTCTAGATTACTTTTACTTGATGCTGTCACGTTATCATCACGGATTGGTACTATATGGATCTCTTCTTGGGATGTTACCCCCTTAGCGGGCGCATCGGATACTTTATGACATGTGTTTCATATACATCATGTATTCCTTGCTTCTGCGTTATTTATGTACACTCATGTTCTCTCATGTTCTTACATGTACGTTCATGTACTCTCATGTTCTTTCATGTACGCTCATGTTTCCTCATGTGTTTCTTGTATAACCAAAATATCATGTCCGTAACGTAACTTGAATAGATCCTTGTGTATTGATTGTGGGTAGGGGTGAGTATAAATGGTCATGTGATTTACCCATCATGTACACTCTGTTACTTTTCATGTTCATCATGTACAACCTAAGCCAATTACATGCCATCTCGTACTCTAAATCACTAGTCACTTACAGTTCTTACTTATCATGTATATATATTTTCAGTTATCAAATATCTCTCCTGTTTTCATGTACATCTTCTTACAGCGTTTCATATATCTTATTCTATTGCCTGCTTTATATTTCCTGACATGATATCAACTGTATGAGATGTATTGTGCTCGCTCCTGTCCTGACTGGACCTGTTGATAAATTTTACAGATGGCCTGGGATTGCCTGCTAGCCTAGAGGAGACACAGTAGAGGTTGTTTAGATAGTTATTTCATTTTGTCGGGAGTTGTATTTACTTGTGGATTACTGTATTTGAGTTTTGAGATGTACTTCTGAGTTTATGTATCTTAGACACTTATACTTCTATCTTCTGTATCTCTTTTGGATTTCATGTTTTATCTATCTTCCATTATGCTCTACCTTAGATGTGATTGAGTTTATATTCTGCTATGTTACCCCCATTCGGGGAGTATAAACTGCTTAGCCTTGTACTGTTAGATGCATGAGACCTAGGACAGCGTTCTACCGTCGACACTGCGGCGTAGGCTGGGCGTTGTTACGTTCTCGTGCCCTAACTCTAGGGTGCGGGTCGTGACACGTTTTTAGTGGTGGCCCATGCAGGTCGAGACTAAAAGTGTAGTGGTATTCGAACTAGAGTACTACTACAGCCTGCAGTAGGAATAGAATATATTTTGAAGGTACTCAATCACAGTTAGGAACCCTTGAGAGATTCCTGGGACGACCCTGGAGAATCTTATTTAACTTCAATTTGAAAACTCTCTTTTTCCCTTGATTTGATTTATTTTTACTTTTTGTTGTTAAATTTGATTTTAATGGATTATTGTTGAATTTGAGTTTGTATTTATTAATTTTGATGGATGATTGTCGAATTTTGAATTTTGAAGATAGTTGTTGCATTCGAGTTTGTATTTTGATGGATTTGTTCATTTTTGGATTTTGATGTTCGTTAATAAATTTGATTTGATTTTTGAGTATTCATTATTGATTAATTTAATTTTTTTGGCAAGATAAAATTATATGGGCTAGGTCATCTATGTTATGGAATCTAGTCTTCTATAGTCACATTAGCCAGCATCTCACATATAGTCTGACTCTGAATATATTTCTCGGGTGTGGAAATTTAAGGTTTCGCAGCCAAGCTAGCGGCACCGCGAAAATGTTAAATACCATGATTCTAGAGATATGTGCATAAGTCAAGGGCTCTGTGATTATCGTAGCCTTGCTTACTAGTATGACGAGGATTTAGAGTACCATGATTTTGGGATAGACGCATATGATTATCAGAATGCACCTTAAATATTTTTGAACATGTTTTCTCTACTTTTTCTCCGTCATTCAAAAAAAAAAAGAATTATTATTTGTTGTTTTGCCTAGTTTCTTGTCATTTAACTTAAGAGTATGTTTAGTTGTTTTATAAACCTTGTGTAATTTCTTGCTATGAGTTTTTCATAATACAATGAATCGATGATTTTGTTAGACTTTATCTTGAATTTGATATTTTAACTCTGGATTTCAAAATGGTTCCTTCTTTAAACAGATATGCAAAACAGATTTTATCGTTATTCTTTCTTGCTATTTTTCTTGTATTAGATAATAATAAAGCTGTCTTGATTACGTCAATCACCTGCTTGCAATCTTGGTAGGAATCTGAATGTTAGTCTTAACGTAGAATTAATTTTTTTATATTGGGACATGAGAATATATATGAATACATATAGCAGACACTTTGCTTAACACGTATGCATGCTACACTTGATTTCTCACCTACCTGAATACCTATTAATATGTTGTTGATGTTAAATTTTCAAAACCCCAATATTTCTGATTCTCTGCTTTTCCTAGCTTGACCCATAATTTTAAATATAAAATTTCATGATAATAGTTTTATTTATACCACTACACATGTATGTTATACATAGGGTGTCAATTCAAAAAAATTTGGTTGAGTTTTGTGTTAAATTTAAAAAATCTGAGACTGTGTGCATATTAACCCTTAATACTAAATTCCAAATATTTAGTTTAAATTGCTGTTTTATTTTCTTTAATATAATATTTAAAGCTGTGTACATTGTTGTATGTAGGGATATAATGTTAGGTTTTATATTCTTACATGTTAGTTGTGATAAACATTGAGTTGGTTTTAATGTTCAAATTTCTCCAAAATCCTGAAAACTGAAAACATGTTAACATTTTTACATTGATTTCAAATGTTTAGTTCGATTTCAGATTTAACATGTAATATTGACTGTATGCGTAGATAAACGTATTGATAGTATGTTAGGGTTTCATTTCTATCATGCTAGGATGTATTGGGAGCATTGAAATTAGTTGTGGTATTTTAAACTCCTAAATTTGAAATTGTATTATGTTAATATTATCCTGGTTTAAGTGTTAGCTTATTTTCAGATTTTGTATGTAAATGCTAAACTAAAACTGGGTTTAACCTTTCAATACTAAGCTATAACCCTGTACAAGGACACACACACCCTAACTTAGTATACGCTGTCAAGTAACCTAACCTTTCCTCTCTATGTTATGATCACATACTTGTATAGATATATATAGAGCTTAGGCATACATGTTATAATATATGTATATACATAACTAAATCTCTACCTCTTATAGATGTTTATGGTTAGCCATGCATGTTATGATTAAATAGGTTGTGTATTGTAGGTTGTTAACCCATATGCCATGAGTAGTGTAACAGGATAGCTCATATACAATTTCATGTATATTTCACATACACCCATACACACACAAACCACATAACATTACATAATGCTAGTTTTTCCTCTCTAACGCTCTCTCTGTATATATATATATATATATATATATATATATATATATATATATATATATATATATATATATATATATATATATATATTTTTTTTTTATATATATAAAATATATATATATATATATATATATATATATATATATATATATATATATATATATATATATATATTGTGATTTGGATTTCAATGTAAGTGATTTTCAATTCCTTAATTTTTGAATTTGATTTTCTGTACCCTTTTTCAAATAATTGGTAGTTGCCTTTATTTTGTTTTGATAAGTACCAGTTTTATATAGGATGGTAGACCGCCTTACAGTTTTGATGGTTTGTTGTTTCTGTAACTTCTCTAGTTTAGCACCCTAGATTGCTTGTATGTTTTGATACCCTATGACCGTTTTGGTTAGCATGACTAGTATACCTAGATGAGACTTTCACTACCACCGTATGCCATGACCCTGTATGTCGTCCTTTTGATCACATAATTTGTTTTAATCTGGGACTTTGATTGTGGGGGTTTGACCTAGAGGGAGTATGGACATTTTAATTTCGAGGACGAAATTTTTCTAAGGTGGGTAGAGTTGTAGCACCCAGTTTCCCAAATGAGGGTAATTTTGAAATTTCGTGTTTATAATTATTTTAATAATGATATTTAATTCATGATATAATTTTTGGAAATTTTAAATCATTTTAAAATTATTTAAATCAATGACTTGTGGTTTTGACGTTTTGCTAGTAAAACCCTAGAGACTGTTTGACCTAGAGCCTAACCATGTGATTATGATATTTTAATGTCATTTTGGTCTAAGAATATTTTTTGCATTTGACCTCTTTGAAATATTTTGATATTATTTTATTATTTATGATATTATTTTGGGGTTATTTGAGTCGGGTTCGAATTTCAACTCAATCCGACTTGAAACGGGGACCCGGGGGTAGTTTGACTCTAGTGGGACCCACACACTAGTTAGGCATGGCCCACATGATATTAATTTTAGTCCACATGATAGAAATATTTTAGTTAGAGGTTAGACTAATTATTATGGATAAGGTTAGTGTGATTAGAGACTTTAGAATGACTAATTTAGCCCCAACCAATTAGCCCTTTCCTAATACTCATAGAATAGGTTAGTAGAGGCTTTTGGACTTTTCCTAATAGGACAAAACTACCTTTATGACCAGCCACAATAAGGATAGGGTTGAGCCTTCCATTTGTCATTATCCATCTATTTTTTCTCTCTTGTTCTTCCCCAAATTTCTAGAGAGCAATCCCTAGCAATTTCTCCACCAAATCTTTCCATTTCACCACCAAATCTTCTTCTTTCCTTCTCCATTCTAGCCAAGGAGGAAGCTACCCAAGTTTGGGAGAATTCGGAGCTCGTTCGTGTCATTTTGGAATCTCTACGTGTCGGTGTCGCTCCGGGAAGGTTTTTCTTCGATTCGATCTACCGGGAGGTATAAATCCCTTCTCCTTTTCATTTCCTCATGCATATAGGTCTATTTTGAACCCATAGGAATGACTCCCATGGTTGTATCTCCATTTGTGTCCATTTTGTGTCCATTTGGAGGTCATAGGAGTGTCCTTTGTGTTGTGGATGTGTTCATGTTACATATATAGATTTATATATATATATATTGTAATGAGAGTGTATCTATATTTATATATGTAATAAATGGTTCATGATGATTATATAATCAAGTTTGTGAGTGTGGTTCCTCATATTATTATTGCTATTATTGTTGTGGATAATTAGGATATATATTGTGTATTCTTTTGGCTCAAACTATCTAAATTCGTCATAATTTTTATCCACGTTTTTAATTTCAGCCCTAACTTAGAAATGTCATAACTTCTAGCTCAAAGCTCGGTTTAATCTTCCGTTTTTTTTAAAAGAAGCGTATTGAAGTTAGCTTTCCAAAAACATGTATTAATAGGCCTAATTCTTTCTGTAACTATTTGGAGAATTATTTGAGTGTCAGCTGTACGAAAGACAAACGCGTTCTCGGTGTTTTCGCGATTCCGGGAGTTTTCGGAAACGAAAACGCGATCCGTTTAAAGTTTCGGAAAGCTAACACATAGATCTATAACATACTTTAATCCTAAATTTTAATTCATGCTGAGATGGTACAGTATTGATTATTAGTAGGAGTTACTATTCGGCATATGCATTTTGTGCACCCTTGTGTGTAATGTAATGTTCTATTTGATTTTAACCCATGTTAATGTATATACATTATGTAACTAAATAGAGAATACAAGCATGAGTAAATGGTTAAATAAATGATGTACGAAGTGTAAGTATTCTATCTAATGTAAGCATGTATAAGTATGGCTTGTAATGAATATGTAGGTTACATAGTATGTAATGTATGGTACATATAGTAGTGCAAGAGAATAAATGAATGATGAATGAATGAAAGCATGAATGTAATGTAATAATAGATGTAATGTATGAAATATACAAGTTAATGAGATGTAATGTTCTATGTTAACACAAATCCTATATTACCTCATGTATCCCCTTACACTATGTTGACACTATCACACTTGACACATTGTTCACTTACACTTAACACTCTTTGATATATATACACTATGTATGCCCATTTAACCCTCACTTGCCCCTTTGCCATGTTCACATACACACACATAGCCTCTTAAATAAGTATTTATGAATATAGTTAACTTAGCTATGTATGTATATTATATATATGTTAGCATATTGTGTTGTAATATATAAGTTTATATAACCATTTGAAATGCCATGATTATAGACCTAATGTTGAATACCAATATATGCATGTGTATATATATGTAGACATATATAGTTTAAAGTAATAGATTACCTAGTGTATATCCAATGTGAATTCTTGCCTATTTGAGTATTGAATAATTGCATGCTATATAGAGTTGGGTGTATGTTGGCTTGTATAGCCTTGTATTGATGTGTGCTTGCTAGGATAAATCTTGGTTAGGCCTAGTAAGACTTGCTGGGTTAGGACATGACCTAGTTTGACTAGTGCAGTTGACCAGAGTTGACCAAGGGTTGACTTTGGCCTAGTTTGACCTAGATTCATGTAGAATGCATTGTAGTGCTTTATATTACCCTTCTGGACATGTTGTGACTTGTGCTGTTCTAATTAGGAGCCAGACACCTCTCCTCGGACAGTATCTTTACCTTGGACATTTAGATATCAGGCGAGTACATTCTCTGATCGTTTCATACTTGTCACGAATTATATTCTCGCTTTAGATTACTTTTACTTGATGCTGTCACGTTATCATCACGGATTGGTACTATATGGATCTCTTCTTGGGATGTTACCCCCTTAGCGGGCGCATCAGATACTTTATGACATGTGTTTCATGTACATCATGTATTCCTTGCTTCTGCGTTATTCATGTACACTCATGTTCTCTCATGTTCTTACATGTACGTTCATGTACTCTCATGTTCTTTCATGTACGCTCATGTTTCCTCATGTGTTTCTTGTATAACCAAAACATCATGTCCGTAACGTAACTTGAATAGATCCTTGTGTATTGATTGTGGGTAGGGGTGAGTATAAATGGTCATGTGATTTACCCATCATGTACACTCTGTTACTTTTCATGTTCATCATGTACAACCTAAGCCAATTACATGCCATCTCGTACTCTAAATCACTAGTCACTTACAGTTCTTACTTATCATGTATATATATTTCCAGTTATCAAATATCTCTCATGTTTTCATGTACATCTTCTTACAGCGTTTCATGTATCTTATTCTATTGCTTGCTTTATATTTCCTGATATGATATGAACTGTATGAGATGTATTGTGCTCGCTCCTGTCATGACTGGAACTGTTGATAAATTTTACAGATGGCCTGGGATTGCCTGCTAGCCTAGAGGAGACACAGTAGAGGTTGTTTAGATAGTTATTTCATTTTGTCGGGAGTTGTATTTACTTATGGATTACTGTATTTGAGTTTTGAGATGTACTTCTGAGTTTATGTATCTTAGACACTTATACTTCTATCTCCTGTATCTCTTTTGGATTTCATGTTTTATCTATCTTCCATTATGCTCTACCTTAGATGTGATTGAGTTTACATTCTGCTATGTCACCCCCATTCGGGGAGTATAAACTGCTTAGCCTTATACTGTTAGATGCATGAGACCTAGGACAGCGTTCTACCGCCGACACTGCGGCGTAGGCTGGGCGTTGTTACGTTCTCGTGCCCTAACTCTAGGGTGCGGGTCGTGACAGGCTGTGTCACAGAGATAAAGAAGTTCCTCTCAACCAAGTTCAGTATGAAGGACTTGGGGGATGCAGATGTCATCTTGGGCATAAAGATCATCCGGACAGAAACTGGAGTAGCGCTGTCACAATCTCACTACATTGAGAAGATGCTCACACGCTATGGGTATAAGGATCTTCCAGGGATCGATACGCCATACAGGTGTGATCAGAAGCTGAAGCCAAATTTAAGGGAAAGCGTCAGGCAGCTGGAGTATTCTAGCGTTATCGGAAGTTTGATGTACGCAACCACTGCCACAAGACCTGACATAGCTTTCGTCGTGGGAATGCTGAGTCGGTTCATAAGCAACCCAGGGGTTGAGCACTGGAAAGCTGTGAAGCGGGTGATGAGATATCTCAAGAAAACTCAGACATATGCACTGCACTACAACGGGTATCCGACAATAGTGGAAGGCTTCAGTGATGCTAGCTGGTGTTCAGAGGTGGAAAGCGAGAGATCCACAGGTGGATATGTCTTTTCCTTGGGTGGAGCTGCTATATCGTAGAAGTCGAAGAAGCAGACTATACTATCTCGTTCCTCCATGGAATCTGAATTCTATGCACTTGAAACTACAACAGATGAAGCAGAATGGCTTCGGGAGCTCATGTATGATCTTTCAGTGGTTGGGGCTCAGATACCGGCGATACCGATATACTGTGACAACCAGACAACTGCGGCGGTGGCATCAAATGACCTCTTCAACGGGAAGAACAGGACTGTGCGGTTGAAGCACAGGGCAGTACACGATCTTATCAAAAGAGGTGTAATTGCAGTGGTTGATGTTCGGAGTCAGGAGAACCTGGCAGATCCGTTCACAAAGGGCCTCAAGCGCTAGTTAGTCGATGACACAGCTTATAAAATGGGCTTGAAGGCATTCTGATAGTGTGTCTTTGTAATCCTACCATAAAGTTTTATGCTATTAGTTCAAAGAGAAATCTACTAGGCATCTAACTTTTGGTTCAAAGGAGGATCACTGACTGGAAAACTATCAGGTAACAGTGGGTACTTGTTCTCTAGAACATGGAAGGGATACGGACCCATAACCACTGTTGTCTACTATATATTTTTTTGCGAAAAAAAATAGATCCTGTGGAAGGTTGGCTTAAACGCCTTAATGAGTTCTCAGGCAGAGTGAATGCCTGGTGTGCTTTACAAGAAGCACGGTAGAGCAGCACTACAAGGAGTGAAACTCCATGCTACAGTGGGGTGACTCCACCACGAGGTTCCCAGGTAGGGGTAATGCCTCGGCTTTGTAAGCCAAGTCACAGCGGCGTAGCACCGCAAATAGGTAGGTAGCCTAATGCTGTATGACGTAATTAAAGAGTTGTAGACAGCACTACAAAGGGGAGGATGGCCCCATGTTACAGTGGCACGACACCACGATGAGGTACCCAGGTAGGGGTAAAGCCTCGACATTGCAAGCCATGTCGTTGCGGCGTAACACCGCAAGGAAGCCTTAGGCTTCATACTGGGTAGTTTGGCACTACAAAGAGGCTTGTGACCTCATGCTACAGTAGTATGACACTACGATGAGGTTCCCAGGTAGGGGTAATGCCTCGGCTTCAGGCCATGTCATAGCGACATAGCACCGCAAGGAAGCGCAAGGCTTCATGCCATATCTCTTTAATAAAGAACTCACCTATAGTGTATGGAAAGAGATATCAGGCCGTCTCTTGAGGGTAAACTTGTAGACGCCCAAAATTATACACTAAAACCAGGCTGGCACAGGGCCTTTAATGTGCAGCCAGAAGCACACGTAACTACACTTTGTGAGTGAGAAGAATTACAATTGTGGTACAGAATTCAAGGCGTAGTCTATTCTTGTATCACATTGTTATTTAACCCATGCGGGAAGATTCAAGTCGTCAGCGACATCTATCCTAATGCAAAATGGACAGTTACTGTGGGGAACGCTCAACCCTGGACACATATATATGTTGTGATATGTGGGGGATTGTTGGTGCTTTCTTTACATGGAGAGAGCTTGCTCTCAACATGCCTTGTAAATTTTAGTCCTACATCGGAAATGCACCATGAGTTATCTCAACATATATACTTGGGTGTGTTGTTGAGAGATGCACATGGGGTGGTGATGTCACGCCCCGATTCCGTAGAATCGATAGTCGTCCCCCGGGCGTGATGCCGTGCAAGCCTAAGTTGCGCTCGCACAAGGCATAGTCATAATTGTTATCCGAAACACAACAACAGCAGAATGCGCAGAGTAAATTGAACACACATTATAGAGAAGGAAACATAAGCTTTATTGATAATGAAACATCATTTTACAGACTCGATACAAAGGCGCCGCGCGAGCTTTTTTACAAACTGACTCCATTACAAAATAAACGTCGATGAGATAGCCATTCCATACATTCATCCCTTAACTTTACAACCAAAATTACAAACCACCTGGGATGGTGGGAAGGCGCTCCATCTGTCTTCGATGCTTCAACAGCGGAGTCTTCAAAACAGTTGATCCAAGCTTCAATGCACTGACGAAGCTTCAAAACACGCGAGCGTTGCCTCCCTTTACGTAGCACGCCCTTCCAGATCTATCGCACCTGTATAGAGAGCGAGGATCAGTACAATCAACATGTACTGGCGAGTGGCTAATTACTTTCCAGGCTCTCATTTGGTTCAAGAATTTGATAAAATCATTCAACTTGCTTTTAGTGGTCTTTCTAACCATCCTGGATATTTTCATAAGAAGCATTAAGTTACACCAAGGTTTCTTCTGGCGGAGCACGCCGTGCGACATAAAACTTACCATGTTAGTTGATAGCAATTTATATCAAGTGTTTGTTATGGGATTGGCCTAACCAGCCGCCTTGGACGTAGCCTGGTAATACGGGACCCCTGCAACGCAGGTAGCGAGCCCCGATGCAAGTCCCCGTCTTACCGATTGCCTTTCCAGCGTTGCCTAACCAGCGCGGCTACAAACAGTTTCTTCCTAGGCCGAGACGGTCCCGTGGCGTCAGAATTCCGCTCGAAGAAACCACCCCTTGTCGACAAGTTGTCCAAGTTCATAAGGATTAAATGGTGTATTTTAGGATACCGTTGGGGCTTGTTATGTGATCAATTCATTTACTTGGTTGTTTTGCAGGCATGAATTTATTCTATCTCATTTCAACACAAAGCATTTCTTATTCACTTCTAACATACAAGACTTGTGCTCTGCAAGCGAATCATTAAATTTTTAGTAACATTACCCGAGTTCTCATTTGAAATAGAGGGTCGAGACGAAGGGGGGTCAGCCACTCACCTTGAATTTTTGCTTGAGGCGAGGGACTTGTTGGCTGCGCTAGACGTCGCCTACGCGATCACCTGAAATCGTACAAGCAACCGATTAGAACACTGTATTATACAAGAGTTCGATAGGAAATGCGAGCTCGAAATGTAAACCATGAAAACCATCGAAAACATTCACGAAAACGCATTTGGAAAACCAAAGCCAAAACCAACGCAAGCGGCGTGAAAAGCAGAGCAACGGGAGGTCTCTCCCGACTCAGCCGCAAAGTCAATCCTCGAGACGCAACCCGCTGAATATGGGACTTGGTTCCGAAGAATCCATCCCATAATGTGGAATGGACCTTAATTCAACCGTTCCCGTTCGATCGATTCGATCGATCCCGACCTATCGGTCCCGACCGAGTCGATAGCAACAGTGTTCCTTTCTCGCGCACCCCGTGGACGAATCGACGGGGCACGATGTAGGGACGGGGCACTACACCATAACCAACAAAGAAAAAGTTTCGTCCTCGAAACTTATGAACAGAACCTACCTCTATGAAAATAATGAAGGAAACTTTTCCTTCATCTCAGACTCGAGTTCCCATGTCGACTCTTCTGCCGCATGGTTCCTCCAAAGTACGCGAACGAGAGGGATCGTCCGATTCCGCAGCAGCTTATCCTTGCGTTCTAAGATTTGAACTGGCACTTCGACGTAGGATAAGTCGGACTTTAGCTCCAGCTGGCCAAAATCCACCACGTGGCTAGGGTCGTGCACGTACTTCCGCAGCTGGGAGACGTGGAAGACGTTGTGCACACCTTCGAGCGCCGGCGGTAGGGCAATTTTATAGGCCACTGGGGCGACCCGCTCGAGTATTTCAAACGGCCCAACGAATCTCGGACTCAGCTTCCCCTTCGCGCCGAACCGAGTAACTCCTCGCATAGGCGACACCTTCAGGAACACATGATCGCCTACCTGGAACTCAAGCGGTCTTCGATGGGTATCGGCGTAGCTCTTTTGCCGACTCTGTGCAATCTTCAGTCTTTCCCGAATGAGCTTGACCTTCTCCACAGTCTGTTCCACCAGCTCCGGGCCGAGTATCTGCCGTTCCCCGACTTCATCCCAGCAAATGGGTGATCTGCACTTCCGGCCGTACAAAGCTTCATACGGCGCCATTTGGATGCTGGACTGATAGCTATTGTTGTATGTAAATTCCGCTAACGGTAGGTGGACGTCCCAGCTTGATTTGAAGTCAATTGCGCAGAGCCGTAGCATGTCTTCGAGAATCTGATTAACGCGCTCCGTTTGGCCGTCGGTCTGAGGATGGTAAGCTGAGCTGAACTGCAACTTGGTACCCAGCGCCGACTGAAGGCTACTCCAGAATCGCGACATAAACCGTAAATCCCGATCAGAGACGATGGATACTGGAACTCCGTGCAGCCGTACTATCTCGTCAAGATAGATCTGTGCCAGGCGATCGACGCTCCAAGTAACTTTGATGGCAATAAAGTGCGCTGACTTGGTTAGTCGATCGACGATGACCCAGATAGCGTCGCTCTCCCGTGGTGTCTTCGGCAGGCCAACAATAAAGTCCATCGTGACATGATCCCATTTCCATTCTGGAATGGCAAGGTTCTGCATCTCCCCGCCCGGTCGTTGATGTTCAGCTTTCACCTGCTGACAGGCCATGCATTGCGACACGAAGAGCGCCACATCTCTCTTCATCCCGTGCCACCAGAAGGTCGTGCGGAGGTCCTTATACATCTTGGTACTGCCTGGATGCAATGTATATTTCGTATAATGGGCCTCCGACATTATCTCCTTTCGTAGTTCTTTATCATCCGGAACGCATAGTCGGCCATTTATTCTCAGCACGCCGGTGTTGTCTTCCGCAAAGTCGGTCGTACTACCTGTTGAAATTCGCTCGCGTATTTTCTTCAGGTACGGATCATCCTTCTGAGCGGTCTTGATCTTTTCCAGCAAACTCGGCTCTAACTGCAGCTGCGCCAACCGTATATCCCTGAATCGAACCCGGAGATCGAAGCCCATTTCTTCTAAATCTCGTAGTAGTCTGCGGTTGATGGAGAGCGAGGCAAGATATTTCCGACTCAGAGCGTCCGCCACCACATTTCCCTTGCCCGGAGTGTAGTCGATCGTCAAGTCATAGTCTTTTATCAGTTCGAGCCAGCGCCGCTGTCGTAAGTTCAATTCCTTCTGAGTGAAGAGATACTTGAGGCTCTTGTGGTCGGTATAGATCGCGCACGCCACGCCATATAGATAGTGACGCCACAATTTCAACGCGAACACAATTGCCGCTAACTCCAAGTCGTGCGTAGGATAGTTCTTCTCGTGCGGCTTCAATTGTCTCGAGGCGAAGGATATCACCTTGTTCCGCTGCATGAGCACACATCCCAAGCCCTGGCCTGAAGCATCGCTGAATATCTGGAAACCCTCTGGCCCATCCGGAAGCGCGAGTATAGGTGCCGAAATCAATCGCCGTTTTAGCTCCTGGAATGAAGCTTCACAGTCATCCGACCACTCATACGCGACTCCTTTTTGAGTGAGGCGAGTCAAAGGCGATGCAATCTTCGCGAAGTCTTTCACGAAGCGTCGATAGTATCCCGCCAAACCAAGAAAGCTTCGAATCTCACTAGCAGACGCAGGCCGCCTCCAATCAGCAACGGCTTCCACCTTCTTCGGATCGACTGCAATACCTTCGGACGAAATGATGTGACCCAGAAAGGATACGCTGCTGAGCCAAAATTCGCACTTACTCTGCTTAGCATATAGCTGATTTTCTCGAAGTGTCTGGAGCACGGTCCGCAGATGTTCTGCATGCTGCGCCCTGTCTTTCGAGTAGACCAGAATATCGTCAATAAAGACTACGACAAATTTATCAAGGAAGGGTCGAAATACCCGATTTATCAGATCCATGAAGGCGGCAGGGGCGTTCGCCAGGCCGAATGGCATCACCAGGAACTCGTAGTGGCCGTAACGAGTGCGAAAGGCGAACTTTTGCACATCGTCTGACTTGATCTTGAGTTGATGATAACCTGAGCGGAGATCAATCTTCGAAAATACCGAGGCGCCTTGCAGTTGATCGAATAAGTCGTCTATGCGGGGCAATGGGTACTTGTTCCGGATGGTGGCTTTGTTCAGCTCCCGGTAATCGACGCACAGACGCAGGGACCCATCCTTCTTCTTTACGAACAATACGGGCGCTCCCCACGGTGAAACACTAGGCCGAATAAACCCTTTATCGAGTAACTCTTGTAGCTGGACCTTGAGTTCCTTAAGCTCGACGGGAGCCATTCTGTACGGGGCCTTAGAAATCGGTCGAGTATCGGAAAATGTATCGATGCTGAACTCGATCTCTCGGTCGGGGGGCATGCCGGGTAGCTCGTCCGGAAACACATCGGGGAATTCTGCCACAACGTCGGTCTGACCTACGTTTGCACCATCCTGTCGCATGTCTCGGACGGACGCCAAGTAGCCTTCGCACCCAGAATGCAGCATCCTCCGAGCAGAGATTGCCGAGATCAACATGCAGGTCGACGACGCCTCACCACACGAAAAGCAGAATTCAGGCACTCCTGGTATGCGGAAAGTGACCGTCTTCCTGGCACAGTCTATGGTTGCGTTGCACGGCCCGAGCCAATCCATTCCCAGAATGATATCGAAGTCATTCATGTCTAGGACCATCACGTCCAGATCGATCTTTTGACCGCCGATACAGATAATCCCGTCGGTACAGGCTGAATTAGTGAGTATAGGTGTGCCCGAAGGTGTGCTCACGCTAAGGTCGAGGTCTAATGATACTAATGAAAATTTGTGCTCGGCGACAAAGTCCGCCGCTATAAAACTATGCGAAGCACCTGAATCAAATAGTACGCGAGCAGGCACATTATTAAAACTAAGTATACCTGTCACGACCGTGTCTGATGCAAGCACTTCATCTCGAGTCATGGCATAGACGCGGCCCTGGGCATTGGGGCGACGGTCTTGACCATTTTGCGGTGCAGGTTGATGGGCTCGAGGCGCTGGGACTTGATTCCCTGGACGGTGCTGTTGGGGCGCCATTGGACGATGTTGTTGGGGCGCCGTTGGGTTCGGCCTTCTGATTGGACACTCAGCACGTTGGTGGCCCCTCTTGCCACAGTTCTAGCACCCATCCTCTGGTATCCGGCAGTAGTCAATCGTGTGACCGTGACGACGACATCGGTTGCAGTATCGTGTGTCACGCCCTTGATATCCGCCTTGGGGCCCGTTGTTCGGACGCTTGGTCACATTGTTTCCTCCCGCGTGGCTAGGGCGTTTGTGATTGTAGGTATGCACAGCGCCGGCAGCACCTGGAGGGTATTGGCTTTCAAGGCGGAGGGCGTGGTTGAGAGACTCCCCCATTGTTGGGTATTTTGGAATGGACACATGGGCAGAAATTGATGGCCGTAGGCCCACTTCGAACCATCGTGCACGACTCGCCAGGGAAGGCAGGTATTGTCCAGCAAACTTGGCTAACTTGTTGAACTCTGCTGCATACTGCCGCACCGTCATATTCCCTTGCTTTAGCTGCATAAACTCATTCTCCTTCTCTTGTCGAATGGCATCGGGAAGGTACTCGATCTCGAACGCCTCTTGAAAGGTGGCCCAAGATATTGCCGCTGTCTCGTTGTCGCGTCTGATTGCTCGCTTCTGCACGGCCCACCAGTCGTGCGCGTTCAATCGGAGTAGAAGTTGAGCGCATGCGACTTTCTTGGACTCATCGACACCCAGGAGCTCGAACCGGTCTTCCAACTCCTCCAGCCAATCGATCGCCAACGAAGGGTCTTCAGTACCGCAGAAGGAAGTACGGAAGCTCTTTGTGAATTTTGACACGTCGAAGCTGGAACTTCTCGGCGCCGCAGGCATAAGCTCGGGTACCTCCGGTTCGATTTCACTTTGTCTGGCCGCAGGCTCGGTCACGGCAGGAGTCGTCGCAGAGTTGTTGTTGTTGGCCACCACAGTCTGTACAATTTGCTGAAGAGTATCAAGCTGCTTCTGCTGCAACTTGAATTGTGCATCGAATCGGGCCTCGAACTGGGTCTGGCGTGCCTCTACCTCCCGTCGATGTGCCTCCGTCTCCCGTCGATGTTGCTCATTCAGGCGTTGATTCTCCAGAGCTTGTTGTTGTTGCGCTTCCAGCATGCGCAACATCCGTCCCATGGCATCGTTTGAGGGTCCGGGCCTCGAGCTACTCGAGCCGCTCGAAGCACTTTCTTCGTTCGCCACATTCACCGTCGCACCTTCTGGGATTTTGAAGGTAAAAATGCATTAGTAACCAAACTTATTACGGACTCCCTTGTATGGAATGACGTATCTCATCGACACGAGACCAACGATTTAAGACTGAAAACTCGACACTGGAGGCCAAGGACGTAAAGCCGTGCTCTGATACCATTATGTCACGTCTCGATTCCGTAGAATCGATAGTCGTCCCCCGGGCGTGATGCCGTGCAAGCCTAAGTTGCGCTCGCACAAGGCATAGTCATAATTGTTATCCGAAACACAACAACAGCAGAATGCGCAGAGTAAATTGAACACACATTATAGAGAAGGAAACATAAGCTTTATTGATAATGAAACATCATTTTACAGACTCGATACAAAGGCGCCGCGCGGGCTTTTTTACAAACTGACTCCATTACAAAATAAACGTCGACGAGATAGCCATTCCATACATTCATCCCTTAACTTTACAACCAAAATTACAAACCACCTGGGAAGGTGGGAAGGCGCTCCATCTGTCTTCGATGCTTCAACAGCGGAGTCTTCAAAACAGTTGATCCAAGCTTCAATGCACGGACGAAGCTTCAAAACACGCGAGCGTTGCCTCCCTTTACGTAGCACGCCCTTCCAGATCTATCGCACCTGTATAGAGAGCGAGGATCAGTACAATCAACATGTACTGGCGAGTGGCTAATTACTTTCCAGGCTCTCATTTGGTTCAAGAATTTGATAAAATCATTCAACTTGCTTTTAGTGGTCTTTCTAACCATAATTGGTGTAGTGCCCCGTCCCTACATCGTGCCCCGTCGATTCGTCCACGGGGTGCGCGAGAAAGGAACACTGTTGCTATCGACTCGGTCGGGACCGATAGGTCGGGATCGATCGAATCGATCGAACGGGAACGGTTGAATTAAGGTCCATTCCACGTTATGGGATGGATTCTTCGGAACCAAGTCCCATATTCAGCGGGTTGCGTCTCGAGGATTGACTTTGCGGCTGAGTCGGGAGAGACCTCCCGTTGCTCTGCTTTTCACGTCGCTTGCGTTGGTTTTGGCTTTGGTTTTCCAAATGCGTTTTCGTGAATGTTTTCGATGGTTTTCATGGTTTACATTTCGAGCTCGCATTTCCTATCGAACTCTTGCATAATACAGTGTTCTAATCGGTTGCTTGTGCGATTTCAGGTGATCGCGTAGGCGACGTCTAGCGCAGCCAACAAGTCCCTCGCCTCAAGCAAAAATTCAAGGTGAGTGGCTGACCCCCCTTCGTCTCGACCCTCTATTTCAAATGAGAACTCGGGTAATGTTACTAAAAATTTAATGATTCGCTTGCAGAGCACAAGTCTTGTATGTTAGAAGTGAATAAGAAATGCTTTGTGTTGAAATGAGATAGAATAAATTCATGCCTGCAAAACAACCAAGTAAATGAATTGATCACATAACAAGCCCCAACGGTATCCTAAAATACACCATTTAACCCTTATGAACTTGGACAACTTGTCGACAAGGGGTGGTTTCTTCGAGCGAAATTCCGAGGCCACGGGACCGTCTCGGCCTAGGAAGAAACTGTTTGTAGCCGCGCTGGTTAGGCAACGCTGGAAAGGCAATCGGTAAGACGGGGACTTGCATCGGGGCTCGCTACCTGCGTTGCAGGGGTCCCGTATTACCAGGCTACGTCCAAGGCGGCTGGTTAGGCCAATCCCATAACAAACACTTGATATAAATTGCTATCAGCTAACATGGTAAGTTTTATGTCGCACGGCGCGCTCCGCCGGAAGAAACCTTGGTGTAACTTAATGCTTCTTATGAAAATATCCAGGATGGTTAGAAAGACCACTAAAAGCAAGTTGAATGATTTTATCAAATTCTTGAACCAAATGAGAGCCTGGAAAGTAATTAGCCACTCGCCAGTACATGTTGATTGTACTGATCCTCGCTCTCTATACAGGTGCGATAGATCTGGAAGGGCGTGCTACGTAAAGGGAGGCAACGCTCGCGTGTTTTGAAGCTTCGTCCGTGCATTGAAGCTTGGATCAACTGTTTTGAAGACTCCGCTGTTGAAGCATCGAAGACAGATGGAGCGCCTTCCCACCATCCCAGGTGGTTTGTAATTTTGGTTGTAAAGTTAAGGGATGAATGTATGGAATGGCTATCTCGTCGACGTTTATTTTGTAATGGAGTCAGTTTGTAAAAAAGCCCGCGCGGCGCCTTTGTATCGAGTCTGTAAAATGATGTTTCATTATCAATAAAGCTTATGTTTCCTTCTCTATAATGTGTGTTCAATTTACTCTGCGCATTCTGCTGTTGTTGTGTTTCGGATAACAATTATGACTATGCCTTGTGCGAGCGCAACTTAGGCTTGCACGGCATCACGCCCGGGGGACGACTATCGATTCTACGGAATCGGGGCGTGACAGGTGACCCTAAGAAGGGAACCATGTGTGTAATTTTACAAGGTGGTAAGAATAAGGCTCCAAGGATTAAGCATTAATGCTTTTGTCATTCTCTTGGATTAATTCCATTTGGAGCTAAGTCCCAAAGGGGCTTAGCGACTCGGACTCGGACTCGGACTCGGACTCGGACTCGGGCTCATGGGCTCATGAGGCGTAATGTGGCATTTTGTTGGCGTACTTTGCACTTAGCACGTCAGCAGTCATGCGGTCTTTATGCGGCTCATATGCGGCCATGTGGTCTTATGCGGCATGCGGCTCATATGCGGCCTCATGCGGCTCATGCGGCCATGCGGCTCATGCGGCCATGCGGCTCATGCGGCACATGCGGCACATGTAATGCCCCGCTCCGTACGGTGCATTACGCTGAAACGTTGACTCGGCGAGTCGCGTTGACCCAAGGATATGTATCGGTACAAAACGATACGAGAGTAAGTTGTCCCGGGCAACGCATCGAGCTATGTCGATGCGATGAGTTATGTTGACCCAAGTAATGCATCGAACTAAGTCGATGCGAAGAGTTGTCTTGTCCCGAAGATATATGCATCGAGTGAATCAATGCGTAGCGCCGCATTGCCTCGGAAGGATGAGCGCGTTGAATCGGCTCGAAGATTCTAAGAAATCGAATCGACCAAGGCGCAAGTCCGAATCGATACGAAGTATTGATTTTAGTTGGTTTCGTGTGCAGGTTATACTTTGACGGGAAAATATTAAAGGTCGATCTTTTGCAATATTTAGTAAGGGGTCCGCAAAATCAAATCGTCGCCTTGCGACGGGCCGAAACTTGGGCACGCTAAGGCAAATCGGACGTATAACTCAATGAAGCACGAAGTGCTCGAATGGCTAAGTCAGGAGAGTGGCCGTGCAACAAAGTTAGGGAATCGAGCCGCATCGGCTCGGCGAAACGACGAAGGCCTATCGACTCAAGGTGGGAGGATTGACTTCTTTTTACTCCTTCATTCGATAAGTCAAATATATCATTGTATGCTAAGTTAACCTATCGACGCCACGGACGTGGCCGATCGGAGATAAATCATAGTGTGAGTCGAACACTAAGTTAAAACAATTGAAATGAAATGTGCATCAATATGCACGAGTCGCTATGGGACATTGGATATCGCTAAGGCGAGCGCCTCGGTGCGCAAGCCGAAAGAACATGGGATAACTGTACTCGGCGAGTGCCTTAGTACACGGACCATACCGTGCCTTTGCTGCACGAGTTAGACGGCTAGAACATTGGAAGACAATAGGCGAGCGCCCTAGCGCGCAAGCCCCGAACATTAAATGCTAAGTTATAGAATATGGCAATATGGTCGAAACATGCCTACGTGCACGGGATAATAGAAGATGGCTTCGTTGCGAGAGAATACAGTTGTGGCATGAATGTGGCAGAACTGTCGGATATGACATGGTGCCTCGAAAGGTGTTCAAGACCCTCGGGTCGTTCGGTTGACGAGCATTGAGTTGAGGCACGATGCCATTGAATTATTGAAATGAAGTATGAAATATAATAACACAGAAAGCTAACGAAAGAGATGCGAGACGATAAGTCTGAGTCTCGGACTCAAGACTATGTTTGGTTGTTTGAATTTGATTACTTGAATGATAGGGCGTTGCATGGTCGATTGGAATGGGCTCGAGATTAAATCGTGATAATAGCTCGTGCACAAGTATCCCCCCAAACGGTTAAATGCCGGAGGTCCCCGGAACCGATTTGGCCGCGGAGGGATGGATAATCTTTGTAGGCGCACATCCTTAAACAAGATGGAAAAAGCCACAAATGATGGTATGCAGCGGGAACATTTCGGTTGTTGGGATGTGACCCAACCCGTGAAACGCCGGGCAGCCCAACCAAATAGAGAGAAAAGAAAGAGAAAAGAAAGGAACTCCTTTAGTCCATTCCGGCGCGGATACGCCAACGGCCCTCATATAGTTAAGGAACGATGGATTGAAAGTGTAGGCGCGTATGCGTTCCGCATAGAGATCCTGCTTAGAGATGCACATATAACATGACAGGGAAGGATTACGGCGTATTCACCTTGCGTCGGTACAAGGGCGAGTGCGTCGACTTGGTAAGTCGCGCCACGAATCAAACACGAGATTGCTTGTTTGCTTGCCTATTCAATTCGATAACATGCTGATATGATAACATGCTTTACGCTTTCGAAGATGCCATGAAATTGACCCTAAGGAGAACATAGCAAGATCATAAGCTAAGTTGCATGATTCAACATAAATATTAAAATGTCGGTTTGGAAAGATGATCTTTGCTTCAGTACATGCGAGGACGAACGTACTGATCCTCCACCAGCTTCATGCAGGGTGCAGGGAATGGATTGCTCGCGGCGAAGCGTTGCTTGAACGTGTTAAGGCTTGGAATGCCGAAGCGCATTGAAGCGTGCTATCGCATTGACGCTCGGACTACACAGCTGGATTGATGCGGCCGAGATATAGAAGGCATGATGTATGGAACGGTGAAATCCTTTGTGGGCAAGAGAGAACCTGAGTGTTGTAGCCAATCTGGCATATATATTGTTAGGCTATCGAAAGCCATTGTAATTCAGTTTCAGATATCAATAAAGAGAATTGTTTCGTATACTCTGTTTCCTTCCGCTGTTAATATCGAATCAAAAGATAACCATTTGAGAACTTGTCATCTTGCCTTGTACGAGCGCAACTCCAGGCTCGTGCGGCATCACGCCCCCTGCGAGGACGATAATTCGGGTAATTTCGGGTCGGGGTGTGACAGCACATACGGCACATGCGGCTCATACGGCACATGCGGTCCAGGCGGTCCATGCGGCTCATGCGGCCCATGCGGTCCATACGGTCCATGCGGCCCATGCGGTCCATGCGGACCATGCGGCTCATGCGGCCATTAGGCTCATGCGGCCATTAGGCTCATGAGGCCATTAGGCTCATGCGGCCAGGCTGCTGCTGCTGCCGCATGGAGGGATCCGCTGACTGTGCAGATTACAAATCAGTAATGGAAAGGCTGAATCAATACGATTAGATCAGATCCTATCTTTGTGGGATTTAAATTAATTCAGATCCTATCTTTGTGGGATTTGAATTAATTTCGTGGGATTTGAATTAAATCTCGTTGCTATCTTTTGGGATTTGATTCAATCTTTCCATAACTGAAGAGGCGGCTAGGATTTTCACCCTCTCTCTATATATACTCTCTTCCGGCCTCCTTTGTGACCACTACGAAATTACAAGTCAGAAAAGGAGAAAGAGAGAGAGAGTTGCTGCCGCCATTGCAAGTCCATCCGAGAAGTCTGAACAGAGGTGACTTCGAGCGTTCCACAAGTTCTTCAACTTGCTGGTTCCTGGAAGCAGATCGTGTGGGGCGAATCTTGCTTTGAGCAACGGTGTTTTGACACCCCAGCATTGTTCTTCTTCTTATCTCTCTCTAGTTTTATTGTAACTCGTTTTGTCCCAATTGCAACACGTTTGCAAGGAAGAACGAGAGATCTTCTCTTCTCTTTTTCCCTCCTTCAGATTATAATTTGGCTATTTGATTTATTGTACCATCGTAGATCTTGAGTTTGATCACTGCAAAGTTTTGTGTGACATCTCAGATCTCGATTGCATCTGTTTTTCATCTTTGATCAAGCCCCGGGACTAACAGGATGCGGAGAATGTTCTTATAAGTCACTGAAAAGTTATTGTTAATGTCCTGAGTCCAAAAATCACAGTGTCATATGCTTTCCTGATATCCAGCTTAATACAACTCTTTCTTCCCCCGATTTTATTGAACTCCCGGACGAGTTCACGAGCGAGTAAGCAATTCTCCGCAATTGATCGGCCTTTGATAAAGGCCGACTGATTCTCCGATATAAGACCCTTTAGAATTTCCTGCATTCTGGCGCACATAATGTGCGAAATAAATTTATATAACACATTGCAACAAGCAATCGGGCGGAAGTCTCCTAACCTGTTTGCCCCTTCTTTCTTGGGTATTAATGTCAGAAAAGTATGATTCAGTTGTCTCAGAAGTCGCCCGTTCTTGAAGAAATCATGTACTACTGCAAGTACGTGATGTTTGAGTGTCTCCTAGTGTTTTTTGTAGAAGGCGATATTGAACCCATCAGGCCCGGGAGATTTATTAGGATCAACTCCTCTCAAGTACTGCTCAATTTCTTCCATGGAGATGTCTTGCTTCAGAAATCTATTGCCCTCATCAGTGACTATGCGTTTACATATTGTGACAGGAAATGAAGACACATAATCAGTCTGGTTGTATAGGGATGCATAGAATCCTACGGCCTCCTCTGATATCACTCGGTCATCCGACGCCCTTGTTCCGTCGCTATTGAGGAGCGTGGTAAGGGCATTCCTGTGCTGGCGGGCTCTAATAGTGGCGTAGAAGAACTTTGAGCATCTATCGCCGTCTTTGAGCCACGAGCACTTGGCTCGTTGTTGAAGGTGAACCTCCTCGTGGAATCTGGCTTTCCGAACTTGGTCCTGAAGTTGAATCTCCTCTTCTACTAGAGATGCATTCATAGGGTCTCTCTGAACTTGGGATTGAATGCGTTTAAGAGCTGCTTCCAGATCGTTAAGCTTAGAGGTAGGCCGGGTCTTATTCCAAGACTTAAGGGCTTGCTTAACCGCTCTCAAGCGTTGCACCATTACGAATTGAGCATTCCCTGTGATGTGTTCCCCAAGTGCATTAGCCACAACATCTTCATACCCTTCCTCCTTCGGCCAGGCGTTATTGTATCTAAACGGGCGTCTGCGGGGAGCTACATCCTCTATCAGCCGGATTAGAATGGGGATGTGATCACTTGTACCACAGTGAAGTCCCTCTGCCTTGACGGAGGGGAACATGTCGAGCCACTTGTTGTTACCACTTGAACTATATATATATATATATATATATATATATATATATATATATATATATATATAAAATATATATATATATATATATATATATATATATATATATATATATATATATATATATATATAAAATATATATATATATATATATATATATATATATATATATAATATATATATATATAAAATATATATATATATATATATATACCTTAAAGAGCCCACCTTATCACTTCATCGATTCTGCTTTCATCTGAATATAAGGTTCCAACTTCATCCTGAGAATGTTGAGATAGAAGGGGAAAAAAAACTGCAGTCAAAAGTTGAATCAATTGATCAAGTAAGCAAATATAACATCAAAATGGTTTCTGGGTTCCAACCTAAATCATATTCTTTTAACCAGTAATCCAAACCCAAAAACAGATTTTGAGAATGCGAAACCGAAGTCCGACCTAAATTATTTTAAATCGAATCGAAATTGTAAATCGATTCAGTCGGGTCATTTATTGATTCAAACCGAGACATGCTCACCCCTAGCTTGGATAGCTGTAATAACCCTTTCAGATATATTTTTGGGATAATGTTAACATGTGTCCTAAGAGTACATGTTAATTCATTGATAAATATATTTTTTACATATTATTCTCAAAAAGAAATTGATGTGAATGGAAATAAACTTTTTACTGATAACTTTGCAGCGAAAAACACAAGGCTCTCAAACAGCCGAGATGAAATGCCAAACTTGGCTTACAACTTGCAGAAATATTGAAATAAGATATAATTTGTTCCATACACCATATTCCTCATTAAAAACAATAATAAACCACCTCCAGCAAATGCCTTCTTATCCAAATGAAAGCTTCAAAGAAAGTGTGAAACTTCTAAAGAGCCGGACAACAAGCCTTCGATGTCTTCGATTATCCACTACGTTTTCGACACCTATGGAGACGGGAGTCAGCACATTGTCGTGTGTTGGTGAGCAGCCGTAACCAATCTCACCATAAATCAACAATAAAAAATTATATGAAAGTAACACTATTGATTTGTGATCTTGTTATCTTGCCTTAGGTCCATTAACAATTCATACGATAGGAAAGATAAGCAATTCATATTGTTCACCAATTCGGTGAATCTTACACACGATCGATGTTATTCCATGACATTTATGAATATTACTTACTCTGTCTGCTTAAGACATTGTTAGCTATGAAGCATGTCTATATGAAGGTCACCAGCCACGAGCCGTCTTTACATAAATGGAATTGTGGTTTCCTTTACAGTGTATGTAGCTAGCCTTACTGAAAGTCCCACATATTCCGATGCTAGTACGTTAGCATCATCATTGTTCCCCTAGGTCGAATCGGTTCCGTGGTCCCAGAGTACCGTTCGATGAACTATACCTTGTGCACAAGTTGTCCATGACTATGCACGTAAATACAACTTAGTTATAAAGAAACATAACATGCATGATAATAGAAACTACCGTACATAAGCCACAATTCTCATTTTATCTTGCCAATTTGTCTTGAGCCGTAGCTCGCATACCCACTTGTCCAATCAAGGGACTAGTCATCTGTGTTACCATTTCATTTGAGCCGAAGCCCGATATACTCACTGCCCAATTATTGGATCTTTGCTTCACCTGTCCAACATTTAATTACAACAATAACCAACTCAACAATTGATTCGACAATTTCGCTAACCATGTTATTACTTATCTTTCATTATCTTTCTGGGTTCTTACTAAGCATCTTTTATTAAGCACCATATGCAATAACAAGTCATCCTTTGTTAAGCGTGATGATCAAGAATCGTTGAAAGATCAAAGACACTCACTTATTGTGATTTATCGAAACAAAAAGATCTTTCACGCAACATCAAGCATGATTCACTTGGTCAACACTTGCATTAACATCAACAATGATTCATCACACTTATTCTCTTTCTCTCAGTGATTCGATATGAATGCGAAGACAGTGAAAGTAAACCATGAAAACATCCATGAAAACCAAACATAAAACCAACAACGAAAGCGACATCGAAAACCAACACGACAATGGTCTCATGCAAGCGACTCTCATATAGAATTCTTTTTCCAAGACGCGCGCCACTGCATCTTGGACACCATTTCTAAAGAG
This sequence comes from Iris pallida, assembly GCA_029216955.1. Lineage (NCBI taxonomy): Eukaryota > Viridiplantae > Streptophyta > Magnoliopsida > Asparagales > Iridaceae > Iris > Iris pallida. The sequence goes on along the minus strand of JANAVB010035820.1, from coordinate 3,846,481 downwards.
TCCAATTCGTGACGAGAAAATGATCTCAATTCACTGTCCTGTGATCCTGGTAAAGTTTTTCCAATATCTGATTCCGACTCGGCCATTCAGCCGCTAACCCCATCCGTGCTCTGCAACGGGAACGGGACACTACACATGCGATATATATTGCATAATTTTTTTATTTATATCCAACCATAGGCGGAACCACCTAGGGGCTAGGGTAGGCTCCAGTCCATCCTAATCCCACCCCGCACCCCCCACCCCCCGTCATGTTTTCATATATTTTTTGTTTTTTGTTTTTCCAAATGTGTTAGTCCACACCTAGCCCACCATAGCCAACTCCAGCCCACCCGAGCTCGAATTTCTAGTTCCGTTCTTGTATCCAATCAACTAGTTAATAATCGTTCCACACTTGTTTTATCACATTTGTAATTATTTTAAACACCAATCAATTGGATCCCAAATTTCCCCATTGGTTACCGATGGTATTGCCGATTGCAAGGGTTGGTGTCATGCTTATAAAATTACATGGTTGGTTATTAATAAATGTATGTAAAACATAGTAACTATAAAAAATTATACTTAAAAACATAGCAACAACAAAAAATTACACTTCAAAGTTCACTTCAACAAATACCCCAACAACAAAAATATAAATTATCCACTTCCAGCATCCACTTCTTCAACGCATTCAAACCCAAAAAAGTAGAAAGATTTGCGTATGGAAGAGATGCATACGCAAAACTTTGATTTTATACTTTCGTACTTTGATTCACTTTCAAACAACCAAGCAGCCTCTTAGAGCATCTCCAACCCTATTGTGACTTTGAAAAAAAGTTAATGCCACATAGGAATGACAAAATTTTATTCAAAAGTTCTTCTCCAATGCAATTGCCAGGTCAATTGTGAAGCTTATGTGGCAAAAATTAAAGAAGACATTGTGAAGTTGATTGTCTTGTTCTAGACAATGCACTTGACAATGTCTTCTCTTCCATGTCATCAATTAGGAATAAAAAATATTAGAAAAAAGAAAGAAGATGAGTAGTTGTCTTAAAAGTTGTCTTGGAAGTTGGAAAAAAAATACTTTTTATTGTCTTCTCAATACTTTTGCATTGGAGATAGTTTTTCTATCTCATTGTCTTTTGAGATATAATTTTGCCACATAAACAAGACATTGTCTTGTGGCTCATGCCACATAGGAGCCACCTAAAACTCACAATACTTAACAAGACAATAGGGTTGGAGATGCTCTTAGCCCTGAGCTCGCTCCTCTTAGCTCGACTGTCGAGTACACATCAGCCATATGCATTTGTGGTAGAGTTGTGGTCCATGAGAAAAAAATTGTACTTGCATATAGTTTGAATTTCTCTTGTAAAGGTAATGGCAGGGCCGATCCAGAGGTAAGTCAGACAAAACTTTATACTTGAACAAGCTTCTTCTGCTTGGAACAACCCTCGTGCTCAAACATGACCCCACAAGAGATCGAGGTCACGGAAGTCCTTCCAGGATCGATCCACAATAAGACTGAGCAACCAAAACTAGCTCTGGATAGGACAACTCAATCCTGTGGGCCGGCCCTGGGTAATGGTGTAGTGATGATAGCTACGCAGCAACAGTTATGACAAAGTTAATACATATCTAGGACACCGAGAAATTTGTGCTCGTCTATAAGATGATAAATTGATAATCATTATTGACAATTGAATGACTAGCTTACAATGGAGTGATGACACTAACAAGAGTAGATTACGAAGAAGGAATACAAATTTTGGAAACATGACCAAGTAGACTACGTTTGAGAAACTAAGAACACAGCAGCTCAGCATCATGCTTGTTGGTAGTAAATCCGTGTGCAACAGCAGTCATACTAGTAGTAGTAGTAGTAGGAGGAGGAGAGGGAGGAGGTGGCGGTGGAGGAGCAGACCAGACCGAGGCCGAGACGAGCCGACGAGACTTCCAGCAGAGCACGAGCTTGTTAGGCTCGTCCTCTTCGACTCGATAGCCATCGTGGAAGAGCCCAAGCAGCAGTCTAGCTTGACAGTGGTTGAAGAAACTAATGCCGGTTCTGCCGAAGCCCGCCTTTGCCATCCAGTCCCCCCATCCGCCGTTCCCCTCCTCCTCATCCCTCCGTCGGTAGGCCCTCCTGACAGCGCCGGCAATCCTCGGGCCTAGGATCACCTTTTCTACGAGCCCCCGCGCCCTTCCCTGCATCGGAAAGCCGGCCTCCAACGAGTCCCAGACAGCCGAATATCGGTGCAGTTCGTCCATGAACCGCGCCACGAATCCGCTTCCCTCCTCCTCCCCCTTCCTAATCTCCTCCTCCTCTTCTACGACCGTTACTAGCTTCGCGCCGAGCGAGCCCATGCCGGCGAGGAAGGAGGCTACCGAAGCAGCTGAACGTTGAGGACGGTGGATTACGCAGTTCCCAACCACAGCCTCCCCCTTCACTACTTTGACGGTGGACGGACGGAATTTTTCGTCCTGGTCGAGCCGGCACTGCCCGAACGAAAATGTCTGCCCGATGGATGCGGCGAATGCCACCAACCTCCGTCCGGTCTCCTGCACCATGCTTGCCGACTTCCTTGCACTGCCGCCGCCGCTGCCGCCGGCTCGAGTAACTGCCGTGATTCTAAGATGGGGCGGGGGCGGGCCGTCCTTACGGGACACGAGAGCCTGCATTAAAGACGCCCAGTGGACACCTTCCATGATATCGTAGTCCACTATGTGGACACGCCGCTCGCTCCCGACCGCTTCGAGAATGGCCTGGTTGGAAGTGAAATGCCCGAACTTCACGTAGGGCGACATGTCCAGGAGCAGCTGGAAGGCGGTCAGGACCTCGCTCGGTTGATGCTGCTGCTGCTGCTGCTGCTGCTTGTCGCGACCCGCAGCCGCCGAGCCGCCGGAGGAAGCGTCGAGCAGGCCCTGCAGCGCGTCGGCGAAATGAGGGGCGAGCCGCTCCATGTTGGTCCCTCCGGCCGCGGCCGGCGGGACGATCTCTCTGAGCCGAACCAATATCACCCGGGCGAGCTCCCGGCTGCTGTGGGCCCCGTTGAGCGCCTCTGCCGCTGCCATCAGCAAATGCACCAGCCGGAGCCCCTTGTCATCATCGCCCTTAATGCCTAAAAGCTCGAGTCCCTGGCAGCTGGCCGGGGAACAGGCACTGGTGGTGGTGGTGGTACTCGTCGTCGTCGTCGACGGTTCGTACGCGGTCGACCTGCCCTCTTCCGTGTCCATAGAGTTGTCGTCGCACATCATCGACTCGATCAGCCCCTGGAAGTCTCCCGGGGTGTCGGCGGAGAAAGGCCTCCAGTCGACAACAGGAGCCCAGTCGCTCCAGGTGGAAGCCCCATTGTCACCTTCGTTGGTGGAAGTCGAGCTGCAGCCGGAGTTCTCGAGCTCTCCCGTCTCCTCCATTGTCACCTCCATCTCTGGCCGGCCAAGCTATATTGTCCCTCCAGCCCAACCACAGCAGCTCTTATATATAAATTACTTCACAACATGTCTTCTGCGAAGTAAACAAGCGGCTGCATATAGTTTAATCAGAGGTTAGGAGAGATGAGATCATACTTACAAGGCTAATTCCAAATACTTTGCTTAATTTAATCAAAGTGGGTCACTCCCCTTAGTTCTTAAAAACAGCAATTGTGGATTTTTATACTAAGCATCCAAGGGTCGATTGAAGGGAAGCGACAAAGAGCGTAGATTTTTTTTACCATGTAAAATGGAAATTATCGGCCGGCTGGTTCAGGATCACAGCAATATCTGTCAAAGTAATAACATGCAAATAAGTATAAAATTTTTTTAGCATAGCTTAATATTTTCATCAGAAATGACGACTTTCAACATTTTAGTCTGCATAAATACTCCTCACAGTTAGTTGGGCACAATTTAATGGCATCAATAGCATGTCTTTAGCAGCACAACAACAACAACAACAACAAAAATCTCCAAATATTAGTGGTTGAAGCTGCTTCTTTGTTTCAGCGAATATGTTGTGCTTTATGCATTATGTCCTTGTAAAAGAAGAGGTCAATAACAGATAGTTTTGTCTCAATTTGTTCTCAAATCATTAGTATTTATTCTAAATTTTATAATTTATCAAAAGAATAGACAGATCACATGAACATCTTCGTGAATGCAAAACCAAACGGCATATGTCAAGAAAAAAAAACTTCCTCTTTGTACAATTATCTTTAAAAAAAAAAACTTCAATCCCTATTTGCTTCCCGGTACTAAAATGGGCTTAAAGGGACAATTTTATAGATGTTTCCAAAAAAATAAGTCCCTGGAACCCATCACCTTTTTTATATGTTGTACTCTGTTCAGAAATAGTTGTGTACCTAAAAAAAATCTCCAACTTACTCACGTTCCTATGAAATAACAATAACCACTTTTTTATCCCAAATATTTGTGTCGGATTTGAATCCTTTTTCTTGCTTTCAGCGAAGTTAAGAGCCATGTCCGTGTAACATTAACAAAAAAACTATATTATTCTATTCTTCTTTTAAAAGTTCACCTATACACCCATACTTTTAAAGTTTACCTCTACTCCTAGCTGTCCTTCAACTACTATCTTGTCACTCCTCCTTTACGTTCCTATGAAACAACATACATAAAAGTTCGAGATTGGTAGCCTGGTAAACATACTAATGCTTCCCTGGGATATTAATTCTTACAATGTTAATTTGCAGAATGACACAAGCTATATAATCAGGGCCGGCCCTGGGGTAAGTCGGACAAGACTTGGGGCTTGGACAACCCCCCTCTGCTAGGCAACCCCCAAGGCTCAGCATTATCCTACCAAAGGTCAGGGTCACGAATGACCACCAGGACCAGCTGACAATAAAGGTCAAAGGGCAACCAAAATTAGCTCTAGGATTGGGCAACCCAACCCTTCGGACCGGCCCTGCATATAATTAAGCTTCTACTTCATGGCTATGAACAATGAAGTGGTTACGACTTACGAAAAAGAAAATGTTAGCAAGTAAAAAAAGCCCCTATCTCAATTTTCTCACGTCCTAATTTTGTAACTTAACAAAACGATAAACTAATCACATGCTCTTGAAAGCAACCCAAATGGCATATACCAAAAAAGATGAGTCCCAGCAGAAGCTTCTATAACTGATTATTATAAACAAAACCTCTTATTAGCTGCATTCACCAGTCCACCATCTGGCCCCCAACAATTATGTATAGATTTATAAGGTGAGACCCACAATTAACAAACAACAACATGGTGGCAATTATGCATACCTGGGTAGTTTAATTAATTCCCTATTAATAAAGATGTAATCAAAGTGCCGGGTCGTCGATCTTGCCGGCATCTCCATTACTCTGTGTCCAATCTGCGGCCGGAGTTACAATGGCGACGCGAGAGGAGAGGAGCGGCTAAAGAGTTCGAAAAAAGGACAGTGACATGCTGACCGAGCACGCGGTGTATTTTAAAAGATTTAGTATAATGATTGGTAGGCCTGCATTGGAGCGGTGCTGGAGAAGAGAACAGTCGAAGCTAGCCGGCAGTTCGGATAGCAAGCAGCATTTCCCATCTTCTTGGAGCATTAACTAAGAAGTGGTGCACCATCCAAAATTTGTGGTTCTCGACGGACTCTAGCCGGCAGTTCGGATAGCAAGCAGCATTTCCCTTTTCTATTTAAAACATAGGTTCAGATTAAAAAAAATAAAAGAACAACAAGAAGAAGAAGAACATACCTAGGACGTGGATTCGATTGCGCCCCATCGTTAGAGGGAGATGAAAATAAAACTTGGGGTCTTCATCACAGCTCTGGTCCCAGACGGAAGCTAGGGTTCTTCACCAGGCGGCAAAAAAATTAGTGAAGAGGGAGAGATGAAAATAAAACCTGTGCAGAAACTAGGGCCTTTTCTTCATAGCTCCAACACCAGACGGGAATTTGACATGAGCGTTGAGCGATGAAAAGGGTTCGTTTAGGCTCCAACACCAGGCGGCAAAAAATTTAGAGAAAAGAGGCCCGTCGAATCCTTTATTATAATATTTTGGTAGGTTTTAATGAAAATTGATAGTTTTCATCTGTCGAAAATAATGCTACTGTGGTGGTCCGTCGTTATTTGCGAGTCTAAAGAGTCAAAAATTGTTGATTTTGGCATAGTGGTGGCGAGATGCGGATACGCGCAGTACAAAGTACTCAGAAAGAAAGATTGCTCGGAATCTTCTTGACAGTGCATCATTTTGTTGCTTCATTTCTAGCTCTTAGAATAATTGCAGGCCTTCTATGTCGGTAATGAAGCAGTTTTGAGGAAACTGCTGAGAGCTAGCTTTCTTTATATTGCACGGTTTTGTTGGCAATTCTCATGCATATAGGTCATCCCCAATATATTTTGCTCAACTATGTAATGAATACTTTTAGCTAAGTACACTGGGTGACATCTTCTCGTTACTTTTGGGGATATTTAGTAATAGCGTCTCACATAATAGTGTATATTAGGATTTGGGTCACGAATTTGTCCAACATTATGATTTGGGTCTTTAAATCACTCACGTAACCTAATGAACTGTGATTTCGAGACACAAATTCTAATTTTGGACAATTTCGAAAATCAAATCCTGATATCCACTATTATCTTAGACCCTATTACTAAATAACCCTTACTTTTTTGATTATTTGTTTCATCTTTTAGTAGTCATCCTGATAGAGTTGTCATCCTTGTAGAGACGAAAAGCAGTTAGATGCCTAGGCCCTTCATGGTCTAGAAACAAAGCACAAAAGAGGCATGTGTCTTGAAATATGCGAGGTGTATGAATAATAATAACAATAATAATAATAATAATAACAAATGTTGCCTCCAAACTCAAAATTGTTTTGTGTTGCTCTTTCTCTGGATCGCACTTGCTCAGAGAAAAATAATGCGGAGCTGATACGTTGTCTGGGGTTTGTAACCGCAGATATGACCGCCGGCCGACGTGGCGGCCGGCCATTGGTCCCCTGATCCGGATGGGACCCGGAGATTGGGGGAGAGGATAATGGCCGGCCGCCACGTCAGTCGGCGGTCACGTCCACGGGCTAAATATCATTTTCGAAAATAATGAAGCTCCAACTATACACTTGAACCTGTGGCACTAGTTCGTAGCAAAAGTGTTGGGCTTCTCGTGTAGCCACGCGCCTAGACTCGGTTCTAACACCTACAGGTTAAACTTATGTTTTGTTTCAGATTTGTTAAAGGTTTATTTTACTAGTTGAACAAGAATTTTTAAATAAAAGCCTTTGCAACTTTTGTCAAAAACAATTTTCTTATGCAATAATTTTTCTTCAAAAGAGCCTCCCATTTCCTATACCTTACATGGTATCAGACCACGACATATATCACATGGTTGAGACTCTTTGTGCTCAGATCTAGATGTCAGGAAATAGCATGTGGAAAGTATGGTGGCACAATTTGGACTGAGATCCCAACAAGTCGCATGTTATGGTTACTGTGGGTTAGCCATTAATAACAACTAGTTGTTAATTTTGTTACTAACCATCAGTATCTGTCTGATGATGATGACGACGACGATGGTGGTGGGTGTTAGGTTGTGTGGAGCATAATTAGCTGGACCTCTCAATTTTGATCGCTTAAGTGACTAGATCGTTTAGTTCACTGACCGCGGGTCAACCTGTAACTAAGTCGTCCTAATATTATGTCTATAAACGGTGTATTTGGGTGCAACTTGTAAACTATCTTCGGAATACACTAGAAATTTTGCCTGCAGCGGCCGTAGATGTAGCTTTTCAATTTGAGAAGTAAACCACGTTAAATTCTGTATGTTTTTTTTTTTTTTTTGCATTTTCTTTTCTCCTTTTCTTCTTTTTTATTGCTTTTCTTTCTGTGCAAATCGCAAAGGGGGGCAAAAATCCCTGCGGTGAGATGGAAGAGATCAGAAAATTCAAAGGGGGAATGAGAATCAAAACACAAGAAATCAAACTGATAGGTTCTGGCTCAAGGTAGATATGCCTCGTTTTTTGGGTTATCTGAACAATGAAAAGTTCCTAAATTGGATTTCTGAAGTGGATAGGTTATTTGGTGTGTTCAATATATCAAACAATGAGCAAAAGGTGTGTTGTGTTTGGCATGTCGGATCAATTGGACAAGATGGAGTTATAAGATCACAGAAAAGATGGCAAATTTGTTATATCTCTAACTTTTACTGGTCCTTACTTTTGTGAACATTTACTTTTGTGAGGAAGATACCAACTATGAAGAAGAAGAATCACGGACACACAAGATTTAATGTGGTTCGAAAATATGTGTTCTCCTACGTCCACGGCCGCCACATACAAGTTATTTTACTATCTAGAGGGGGTTACAATAATAACAAATTGAAGTCAAAAGATTATGACAACTACCGACTTCAGTATATTTACTGAGCTATCCCTACTAATTAATGTAGGGACCGAACTCATAATACTCCCCTATGAACACCTATAAAAAAAAAAAAAAATCTATTGTTTGTAGGCAATTTGGAGGACTGGATGTACAGTAGGAAATCTCATAAAAGCTCTATCTTAACACTTAATCTCATATCAATTTGAAGGAAGACGGATGTACAACAGTTGGCAATGTTTATTACTGGTCTGGATTATTCCATCAAACATAGTTTTCAGTTGTTTAGTAGGTAAACTAACCTTTCATAATTCTGACTGTCAATACGAGTCCAACAATTACTTTGTATTCCTCGTGCACTTGAACACATTGGACAGTTAAATCCAGAAACTGTGTAGTCATAGTCCAGGCCTGTGGCAACCTCTAAATACCTATAATTGTTTGAGTAAGAGAGTTTAGAATGAATATACCAGCTCGAAATCACAATTGTTGATGTTGGTTTGGCTAAAGCAAAGTAAAAAAAACGTGGAAACTAGTTTCTTAAAAGGAAAGCATAAGTATTATGAACATGCTTATCTAGTGTGAGTATCCGCTCTTTCCTTTTACGGTTTTACAAATGCAGGGCAAGAAGTTTGTCTTATGTATCACAAGTTTTAAGCAAAGATATATCCAAGATGGACAACGGCGGGACATGTAACATATAGGAAAAATATATTCCGGTGGGATACAAAACCTAGGATTGGAACTTGTCATTGCCATTGGAGCCGGCAGAAGAGTAAGTGTCATTCTCATTTCTCAGTGATGCAGGATAAGAGCGAGGAACCTTATAGAACCCGGAATGACTTTATATGAAAATAAGGGTTGCGCAGGTTTTAATGGTGACCAAATAATATTATGAAAAATCACAAATACCTAACAAAAGATGCGATAGATCATTAGAGTTTCAGAACGGATTTATCAATCAACAGAATCCAGAAGAAGCGATGTGATCCTCTAAATTGACATGGGGCAGTCAAGTAGAGATAGAGGCAAAGAAGATTTCAGTAAGCAGACTATATCAATTATGTTCTCCATCACCAAAATAACACCATGTTCATGCTTTATATAGTCTTACATGACACTTCACTATATCAATTTCTTTTATAGATCAGCAAAATACATCATGCTCAAGCTTTTATATTGTGGCCCAATGGGTTCACTGACCTTATCATGCATAAGCATTACAAGTACTGACTGAAAATTAGGTTCCATGTCATCAAGGGTTTCTCTTCCTTCAATTTTAGCATCCAACTTATTGAATCTAGCATTAAACTTACTAAACCTGCATCTAGCATGTCATTAAATTTTTGCAACAAATCTGTACCAAAAAATTGAAGCCAAAACTAGAGGTCTGATACCACTATAATCTAGCATTAAACTTACTAAACTCCTGATGTGAACATAACCTAACCAAGGAGCTTCAGGAGTATATATGCCTCTCAAACACAAATGAATATAGTTCAGGCTGATTTTTTTTTTTTTGTAAATATTCATGTTCAAGTCAGCCCCTAGAAGACCTTTGTTTGTTTATATATATATATATATATATATATATATATATATATATATATATATATATATATATTAGCTTGGATTTTTAGATATTGGTGTATCGTAGTATCTGGTGCATACCGTGCCGGTACCAAGGCTTCATAGGTGTCAGCTCTAACTCTCCTTCAACAAACATCAAACCCACTCTGAGACCATGATAAAATTCATGACTACTTTGATGTTACGATGAGTTCCATATAGGTATAGGCATGCAATGCAGATATAGGAAGAAGACATGGCTCACCCTCATTTCAGAGTGGAGAAATTGTAGGAATAACCAACCTACTATCCAATGAAGAATTTCTGCTTATTTAAAATAATACAGATTCTTGACTCAATATAGAAAAGATGGAAACAGTCTTCTAGAATCAATCTATAAGATTTACTAAATGAGTCCTAGAAATACTAGAAAATCATTCCTAAAGTAATACCGAAATGCACCAAAAATGGTGGTGATAAAAAAATAATGATCTGATCATAATAACTGTTGAGAGTAAATAAGGGACTTTAGTCCCACATCGGTTAGATGTAATATGAAGAGGGGTTGGACCCTCTATAAGTAGTAGGCAGTAGCCCTCAATAATATTATCTGAGAAATTCTACTTGGTATCAAAGCCATAACTCTCTCTCTCTCTCCACAAAAAAAAAAAAAAAAAAAAAGCCGAATACCACCCCCCCCGGAGCAGCCGCCCCCCCCGCCAACCCCCCCCCCCCCGGAGCAGCAGCCCCCGCCCCCCCGGAGAAGCAGCCCCCCCCCCCCCCCCCAAACCCCTCCGACCACCCCCCCCCCCCCCCCCCGGAGCAGCAGCGCCCCCCCCCCCCCCCCCCCCCCCGACCCCCACCCCCACCCCGGAGCAGCGCCCCCCCCCCCCCCGACCAGCACCCTTCCCCCCCTCCCGCCACCCGCCAGCACCCTTCCGCCCCCCCCCCCCCCCCCCTCCTAACCCTAGCCTCTCTTGCAATGGAAATCCTAACCCTAGCTCTAGCAGCCCAATCCAAACCCTAACCCTAACCCTAGCCGTCAAAAAAAAAAAAAAAAAAAACAGATTTCCTTCTCTTTAGAAGATCTCTGTAGTTGCCTTGAGAATCAGTACCTTCTTTTTAGAAGCTCTACTACGAATACGAAATCTCTTTAGATTTTCGTATCTCAGAAACGTTGTCTTTACAATCGTTTCTGCACGGCTGGTATACCTCTGGTTTGTCTCATGCAAGGAGGCACAACTACGTTGGTTATCCTTGAGCCGTCCGAACGCGTTATCATGACGCGGTTCTAGTTGGTCGTATAAACTACGACATATCAGTGAGGGATTTCGTTTTGTTGTTTTTCCCCGCTAGCTGACTAAGACGAAGACGACTCACAAGAAGACGACTCAGGAAACAACAACACCTCACTGATTGCAGTTGAAGAAGTCATGGATTCCATCTATGGGAAGTTGACAGCAGAAGAAATGAAGGCCCTGGTCGAGGATCTCCTGACCAAGAGATTACCGGAGGCAACCCCACGCGTGACCCATACTGATGTGGATCCGTCACCGTACAAAATGGGAAAGTTTGACAAGCTGGAGACGAAGTTGGAAGGCACGACCAACTACTTGAAATGGTCGCGACAGGCGATGCGGACGCTGAAGGGACGTGGCTTGGTTGGTTATGTAGATGGCCACACCAAGGCCCCTGTCGATCACTCCTCGAAGGAGTTTGCTGTATGGGACATTGTCAACAATGTCGTGGCTGGTTGGTTGACAGCCTCTTTGACCGACCAAGTGTCGTGTAACATTGAAGCAATGGAGGGAGCTGGAGAACATTGAAAGACATGTACTCCGGTTCGGGTAACCCCATGCGAGTCTTCCAACTGCAGGATGAGCTCGATCGGGTAATCCAAGACGATCGTACCATCTCTGAGTACGCTGCCTTGTTGAAGAAGTACTGGTCTGATCTTGACCATTATGATCCTCTTGGCATGGAGGATGCTCAGGTTGAACCGGCTTTTGCAAAACATTTTCAGAAATTTCTGGATTATATCTCGCGACAACGGATGATGAAGTTTTTGAAGGGGCTCAACCCTGCATTTGAGCAACGGAGGAATGTACTTCTCGCACAACCGCAGCTGACGACATTAGAAGACGCCATAGCTGCCATGGCACAAGAAGAAGCACGGTTGAAGCTGATGCCTACCAAGGGTATCTCCCAGGGGGAGCAGGCCGGAGTTGACACATCTGCTCTTGCCACTTTCACACAGCCTCCTTCTACGGGAGGTGTTTGCCACAACTGTGGTGACACAGGACATTACATCCGCTTTTGTCCAAAACCGACACGGACTCCCTCGAATGGTCGGGGCCGTGGTCGCGGTGGACGACGAGGTGGTCGAGGCAGCTACAGTGGTGGAAGGGGCACTTCCTCTGGAGGCAACAAGGCGCATCTGGCGGATGAAGGTGGGGACAATCAGCTGGCGGACATCACTCCATTTGAGAGAGAAGTTCTCGAGAAGATGCGCGGCTCAAAGCTTGGTTCTGGTGAACGACAAGTCATTCCTGGGGCGCCGTCCACTACAGGAGATTGCTGCACTTACTTCTCCCAAACCAGTGCCGGTATACCTCCGCGTGCTCTTGTATCTGTCTCTCAGCCAGCTTGGATTATGGACTCTGGGGCATCTTGTCATGTCACGGGATCCCGAGGTGAGTTCCGGGATTACTCTACTCAACGCCGCCGGAAAGCATTCAGACTGCTGATGGTACCTCCAGGCCTGTTACGGGTAAAGGCACTGTTGATTGCACTCCTTCCATCACTCTATCTAATGTCTTACATGCTCCTTCTTTTCCTGTCAATCTTATATCCATTAGCGACATTATCCTTGATCTAAACTGTATTGTTTCCTTTGATATTCCTAAGGTAACTTTTCAGGAGAAGGGAACGGGGAGACGACTAGGCACTGACACATGGCATAAGGGTCTATGGTACTTGGACAGGAACGGTCTGGATAGAGCACTGGCATCTTTGGTTGCAGACGCACAACCGGAAGTCCGAAGTCGCAGTGTCGAAGCCGAGCTGCTCCTCCACCATCAGCGTGTAGAACATTCTTCTTTTCCCGTTATTAGTCGACTGTATCCGTCCTTATATCAAAAAGCAAATAAAGAGTTGTTAGTTTGTGATGCTTGTGAGTTGGGGAAACATACCAGAAGCTCCTATGTGAGTTCTGGGCATCGATGTTCTGCTGCTTTTGATATGATTCATTCCGATGTGTGGGGCCCTTGTCCAACAAACGGTGTTAACGGTTATAGATGGTTTGTTACTTTTATTGACTGCTCTACCCGCGTAACGTGGGTCTACCTGCTGAAGAATAAAAGTGATATTTTTGAGGCATTTCAAAGCCTCCATCAACGGGTAAAGACACAGTATAATGCTCGTATTAAGTGTTTCCGGTCGGATAATGGGACGGAATATACCCATAAGAGGTTTGCTGCGTATTTATCCTCTCATGGTATACTGCATCAAACCTCTTGTGCGTATACACCGGCTCAAAATGGTGTTGCCGAACGAAAGAATAGGCACCTGCTGGAGGTAGCTTGGACAATGATGCTGGCTATGAATGTCCCTAAATTTTTGTGGGGGCAGGCTGTCTTGACAGCCTCTTATCTCATCAACATGATGCCCTCTCAATTACTGAACTGGAAGACGCCTTTGGAAATGCTCACAGGGACAACTGCGTACACCGTTCTTCCGAAAGTATTTGGTTGCGTATACTTCGTCCACGATAACAGGCCTGGCGTTGGTAAGATGGATCCTCGAGCAGTTAAGTGTGTCTTTGTTGGGTACACCGGGACACAGAAGGGTTACGTATGCTGGAGCCCGGTTGAACGGAAGCTGTTTGTAAGCATGGACGTTACATTCAGAGAGCTGGAACCTTATTATGGTTCGGACGAAGGTTCTGCGTTTGGGAACACGTGTCACGTCCCGACCCGGAATCACCCGAATCATCGTCCTCGCAGGGGGCGTGATGCCGTACGAGCCTGGAGTTGCACTCGTGCAAGGCAAGATGACAAGTTCTCAAATGGTTATCTTTTGATTTGATATTAACAACGATAGGAAAACAGAGTATACGAAACAATTCTCTTTATTGATATCTGAAACTGAGATTACAATGGCTTTCGATAGCCTAACAATATATGCCAGATTGGCTACAACACTCAGGTTCTCTCTTGCCCACAAAGGATTTCACCGTTCCATACATCATGACTTCTATATCTCGGCCGCATCAATCCAGCTGCGTAGTCCGAGCGTCAATACGATAGCACGCTTCAATGCGCTTCGGCATTCCAAGCCTTAACACGTTCAAGCAACGCTTCGCCGCGAGCAATCCATTCCCTGCACCCTGCATGAAGCTGGTGGGGGATCAGTACGTTCGTCCTCGCATGTACTGAAGCAAAGATCATCTTTCCAAACCGACATTTTAATCTTTATGTTGAATCATGCAACTTAGCTTATGATCTTGCTATGTTCTCCTTAGGGTCAATTTTATGGCATCTTCGAAAGCGTAAAGCATGTTATCATATCATCATGTTATCGAATTGAATAGACAAGCAAGCAAGCAATCTCGTGTTTGATTCGTGGCTTACCAAGTCGACGCACTCGCCCTTGCGTCCCTTGCACTGACGCAAGGTGAATACGCCCCATTTCTTCCCTGTCATGTTATAAGTGCAACTCCAAGTAGGATCTATATGCGGGACGCATTCGCGCCTACACTTTCAACCCATCGTTCCTTAACTATATGAGGGCCGTTGGCGTATCCGCGCCGGAATGGACTAAAGGAGTTCCTTTCTTTTCTCTCCTTTTCTCTCTATTTGGTTGGGCTGCGCGGCGTTTCACGGGTTGGGTCACAATCCCAAATCAACCGAAACGTTCCCGCTGCATACCATCATTTGCGGCTTTTCCCATCTAGTTTGATGTGCGCCTACAAAGATTATTCGATCCCTCCGCGGCCAATCGGTTCCGGGGCGCATCCGGTAACTATCCGATTGGGGGAAAACACCCGTGCACGGGCGGTATCACATTTTATCCCGAGCCCATTCCAATCGACCATGCAACGCCCTATCATTCAAGTATCAATTTCAAACAACCAAACATAGTCTTGAGTCCGAGACTCAGACTTATCGTCTCGCATTTCTTCCATTTAGCTTTCTATGTTCTTTCGTTTCGCACTTCGTTTCGATGATTCAATGGCATCGTGCCTCAACTCAATGCTCGTCAACCGAACGACCCAAAGGTCTCGAACATCTTTCGAGGCAACATGTCATATTCGACAGTTCCGCCACATTCATACCGCAACTGTATTCTCTCGCAACGAAGCCATCTTTTTATTATCCCGTGCACGTAGGCACGTTCCGACCATATTCCCCATGTTCTATAACTTAGCATTCAATGTTCGGGGCTTGCGCGCTAGGGCGCTCGCCTATTGTCTTTCAATGTTCTAGCCGTCTAACTCGTGCATCAAAGGCACGGTATGGTTCGTGCACTAAGGCACTCGCCGATTACAGTTATCCCATGTTCTTACGGCTTGCGCTCCGAGGCGCTCGCCTTTGCGATATCCAATGTTCCATAGCGACTCGTGCATAGGATGCACGTATCATTTCAATTGTTCTAACTTAGTGTTCGACTCACTATGATTTTATCTCCGATCGGCCACGCCCGTGGCGTCGATAGGTTAACTTTTAGCATACAAATGATATATTTGACTTATCGAATGAAGGAGTAAAAAGAAGTCAATCCTCCCACCTTGAGTCGATATGCCTTCGTCGTTTTGCCGAGCCGATGCGGCTCGATTCCCTAACTTTGTTGCACGGCCACTCTCCTGACTTAGCCATTCGAGCACTTCGTGCTTTCATTGAATCATTCATCCGATTTGTCTTAGCGTGCCCAAGTCTCGGCCCGTCGCAAGGCGACGATTTGATTTCGCGGACCCCTTACTAAATATTGCAAAAGATCGACCTCTAATATTTTCCCGTCAAAGTATGACCTGCACACGAAACCAACTAAAATCAATACTTGCTTCGATTCGGACTTGCGCCTTGGTCGATTCGATTTCTTAGAATCTTCGAGCCGATTCAATGCACTCATCCTTCGGGGCAACGCGGCGCTTTGCATCGATTCACTCGATGCATTCTTAGGGACAAGGCAACTCTTCGCATCGACATAGTCCGATGCATTACTCGGGTCGACGTAACTCTTCGCATCGACTTAGTTCGATGCGTTGCTTGGGACAACTTAACTCGCATATCGTTTTGCATCGATACATTCCTTCGGATCAACGCGACTCGCTGAGTCAACGTTTCAGCGTAATGCGCCGTGCGGAGCGGGGCATTACAGAATATACCACTCAAAACAAGGTTCGTCCTCGAACCAAAACCAACACTCCGACTAAGTGTTTTATAGATCGTTTCACGATCTCGCCCCACAAATGATGTTCGATTTCATAATATCTCGCAAGCTTTTCACTAGCATTTCAAAGTCATCCCTGCAGCTCGATTTGAATTTGGATACAACTCGATTTGAATTCGTACCTATATTCAAGGCGTCCCGAAGATATGTGTATTTCGACCAAGTCCAGTCGTAGCAAATTGGAACAAAGCTGGCAGGTAAATTTCAATCCTATGCTTGCCATCTCGTACTCTCGATCGGACTTATCCTTAGCAATCGTTCTCGAAATTTCATCGCATACGTATATTCGATACATACGTGATTCAATCAATAAGGTCATTGCACGCGGCGCGATTCATAATCGCCTTTCTCGTTTCGTATGTTTCATATGGACTACCAACTCTATGCGTCGCGTCAAGCCGTCGCGCATCCAATCACAACGAGTCTCCGCAACGCCTTGCGTTCGACGTCGCTGTCCAACTATTTCCGAAGTCTCGCTTGCAACTTGTCTCGATACGATTTTCTTTGTTGACTTACAAATGCATCAACATTCAGGGCTACGCCCGCTAGGTTACTTTCCAAGGCACCGTGCTTAGATTCTCCCGACGCAAGTTTAAATTGACATTGCACAAAGGCCACAATCTATCCGACACGAAAGTTTACATCAAGGCGATGGTGCTCAGGGCAACGATCGCCTTGACACGAATGTCTTAACGACGCGTCTTACATTCAATTTCCTAACGAGTAGGAATTCACTAGCCAAATTCCCAACTTATCCGTCTCGCAACATCGAACATAATTTTCATTCACGCAAGCTTAATTGCAAGGTGAATCCGAATCTAAGGACATGACTCGTAAGCCATTCCCTTATCGTTCCCTCTCGTGCATAGCACATTCCTCGCAATCGCCTAGACTTATCATCAACATGCACCGTGTTATATTTGTTATCGGTGCAATCCCATATGCGATATCGCATGGGTCATCTTACGGTCTGCAGTATTCAATTTGATTTGGCGGTCAAGTCTTCTAGGGTCAGCTGCCCCGAAGCTACGCTCGATAATTGTGGATCATTAACGAAGGACAGTTTAATACGAACCATGCTATATCTTATTTCGGAGCCAAATCACGTTCCGACGATTCTATGCGAATACCCAATTTCGGACACAACCATTTCTATCGACGCAACTGATGCGCAACTATCCTCCGAGTCAAGTCATGCACTGCCGTCGATGACTTTGCAATTTACGAAACATCTACTCGTATCGAATTCGAGTCTATCTTATTCGCGGGTCGACACACGAGATGCTATACGCATCGAGCAATCGTCGATAACTTATAGTCTCGTCTTGATCAATCACAAAATTTACGATCAACCAAGTTCGTTCATTCTCGTATCCTTACTTACAAAATTTTGATAGCGCAAGGCGCACTCCATTTTGCATTCTCACATCGCCTACGTTTCCTTACGTATCGATCTCGATACGCCGTATCCATTTCGATAACGTGAGGGTCAACTTTGAATCTGTTTCAACGTCACCTTAACTCGCCTCGCATACATCCAAGTTCGTAACAAACTTTTCCATACGCATCGAATCATTTTCCGATTCACCGCATCCCGCTATACTTTGATCGCATAACCGAGTTACCGATTATCCAACATCGTGCCCTCGAGTTATACGATCTCGCCCTCTAAGTTTCGCGTGTTTTCAATCGTACTCAAATGATTGTCGTCGTAACTTAACCAACTATTTCATAGGCACGGTTTCTCGCGTCAACCAACTTTCTTACCGAAGTCGCACATCGTGCGATACGATTACAATTCACATCGCCCAACATTTCTATCGAGATCGCAAGTCGTACGATTCGATTCGTCTCGCCCAACGTTTCTACCGAGATCGCAAGTCGTGCGACTCATTTGTAAGCTCGAGTATTCCTTTCCCGTCGATCCGATTATTGCGTCAAGGCATAATCGTTTTGCTAGTCTCGGTCTTCCGACCGACTTTTTATTCTCGTCCGACGTATCGTTCATTGATACGAGTCTCGCCTTATCGTCCCAACCGAATTTCGAAGAACACTTGCATCAACATACCGTCATACAAATTTTCAATCGAGTCTCGGTACTCCCCCGTCCGTTGCGGACAAACTTTCCGCAATTCTCACAAAGCGTCGATGCAATTTATCGCACAAGTGCTATACCATATACCACTCGAAATCGAGTCATTCATCGCCTACGTGGTATGGCATATACCACTCGGAAATCAAGCCATTTTCCTCGCACTATACTTAGTACAAGCTGACAATATCTTCCGACTTACGATTTCTGCAGTGATCGTGCTTGATCACAACCGTAACTTTGATTCTATCAAAACCCGACACGATTCGGTCAATGTTCTCGTTTGCCAACATAAGTTTGGTGCGCAACCGAACGATTCGTTCTATCGATTTACGATTTCAATTCTTTCCTTATGTTGCATCTCGTGCAACAATTTAGTTGACATGCATTGCACCACGTGCAACAATTTTTACCTTTTTGATACACGTTGCACATCGTGCTACGATTTACTTCCGACATTTTATTTCCAATTTCCTTTGCACTTCGTGCAATGATTAATCTGATATGCGTTGCACCACGTGCAATAATTTTACTTTCAATACGCGTTGCACATCGTGCAACGATTATTTCCAACATTTCCCGCACCTCGTGCAACGAATTACTCTCGACTTTACAAGTCAATGCACAATCCGTTTAACACATCGGTATTGGCTATCACTTCTCACTTTCATTTTAACGCATATTCACATTAACTCGCTGCACATCGTGCATCATTTTATTTCTCATTCAACATGTTACATTGCCACAATATCTCAAATCGTATTTCACAATTCGTTGCGCTTGCAGCAACTAACATTTTTACGGCTCGTTTGCATTCAATGCAATATACCCCTCGCGACTTTCTTAGCAAACATCGTGTAATTTCCAAAACACATGTGGCAAAATTACACGATTGTATTAGACTTATTGTATGGAACATCCAGTGCGGCATCGAGTAGAGTCAAGAGTGATATCAAGTGGTGGTGGGCAACTTTTCGAATTGTAGTGAAGCGAGCGTCCAGAGGAAATTGAGCTTAGAGCTCTGATACCAATTTGTCACGCCCCGACCCGGAATCACCCGAATCATCGTCCTCGCAGGGGGCGTGATGCCGCACGAGCCTGGAGTTGCGCTCGTGCAAGGCAAGATGACAAGTTCTCAAATGGTTATCTTTTGATTTGATATTAACAACGATAGGAAAACAGAGTATACGAAACAATTCTCTTTATTGATATCTGAAACTGAGATTACAATGGCTTTCGATAGCCTAACAATATATGCCAGATTGGCTACAACACTCAGGTTCTCTCTTGCCCACAAAGGATTTCACCGTTCCATACATCATGCCTTCTATATCTCGGCCGCATCAATCCAGCTGCGTAGTCCGAGCGTCAATACGATAGCACGCTTCAATGCGCTTCGGCATTCCAAGCCTTAACACGTTCAAGCAACGCTTCGCCGCGAGCAATCCATTCCCTGCACCCTGCATGAAGCTGGTGGGGGATCAGTACGTTCGTCCTCGCATGTACTGAAGCAAAGATCATCTTTCCAAACCGACATTTTAATCTTTATGTTGAATCATGCAACTTAGCTTATGATCTTGCTATGTTCTCCTTAGGGTCAATTTCATGGCATCTTCGAAAGCGTAAAGCATGTTATCATATCATCATGTTATCGAATTGAATAGACAAGCAAGCAAGCAATCTCGTGTTTGATTCGTGGCTTACCAAGTCGACGCACTCGCCCTTGCGTCCCTTGCACTGACGCAAGGTGAATACGCCCCATTTCTTCCCTGTCATGTTATAAGTGCAACTCTAAGTAGGATCTATATGCGGGACGCATTCGCGCCTACACTTTCAACCCATCGTTCCTTAACTATATGAGGGCCGTTGGCGTATCCGCGCCGGAATGGACTAAAGGAGTTCCTTTCTTTTCTCTCCTTCTTTTCTCTCTATTTGGTTGGGCTGCGCGGCGTTTCACGGGTTGGGTCACAATCCCAAATCAACCGAAACGTTCCCGCTGCATACCATCATTTGCGGCTTTTCCCATCTAGTTTGATGTGCGCCTACAAAGATTATTCGATCCCTCCGCGGCCAATCGGTTCCGGGGCGCATCCGGTAACTATCCGATTGGGGGAAAACACCCGTGCACGGGCGGTATCACATTTTATCTCGAGCCCATTCCAATCGACCATGCAACGCCCTATCATTCAAGTATCAATTTCAAACAACCAAACATAGTCTTGAGTCCGAGACTCAGACTTATCGTCTCGCATTTCTTCTATTTAGCTTTCTATGTTCTTTCGTTTCGCACTTCGTTTCGATGATTCAATGGCATCGTGCCTCAACTCAATGCTCGTCAACCGAACGACCCAAAGGTCTCGAACATCTTTCGAGGCAACATGTCATATCCGACAGTTCCGCCACATTCATACCGCAACTGTATTCTCTCGCAACGAAGCCATCTTTTTATTATCCCGTGCACGTAGGCACGTTCCGACCATATTTTCCATGTTCTATAACTTAGCATTCAATGTTCGGGGCTTGCGCGCTAGGGCGCTCGCCTATTGTCTTTCAATGTTCTAGCCGTCTAACTCGTGCATCAAAGGCACGGTATGGTTCGTGCACTAAGGCACTCGCCGATTACAGTTATCCCATGTTCTTACGGCTTGCGCTCCGAGGCGCTCGCCTTTGCGATATCCAATGTTCCATAGCGACTCGTGCATAGGATGCACGTATCATTTCAATTGTTCTAACTTAGTGTTCGACTCACTATGATTTTATCTCCGATCGGCCACGCCCGTGGCGTCGATAGGTTAACTTTTAGCATACAAATGATATATTTGACTTATCGAATGAAGGAGTAAAAAGAAGTCAATCCTCCCACCTTGAGTCGATATGCCTTCGTCGTTTCGCCGAGCCGATGCGGCTCGATTCCCTAACTTTGTTGCACGGCCACTCTCCTGACTTAGCCATTCGAGCACTTCGTGCTTTCATTGAATCATTCATCCGATTTGTCTTAGCGTGCCCAAGTCTCGGCCCGTCGCAAGGCGACGATTTGATTTCGCGGACCCCTTACTAAATATTGCAAAAGATCGACCTCTAATATTTTCCCGTCAAAGTATGACCTGCACACGAAACCAACTAAAATCAATACTTGCTTCGATTCGGACTTGCGCCTTGGTCGATTCGATTTCTTAGAATCTTCGAGCCGATTCAATGCACTCATCCTTCGGGGCAACGCGGCGCTTTGCATCGATTCACTCGATGCATTCTTAAGGACAAGGCAACTCTTCGCATCGACATAGTCCGATGCATTACTCGGGTCGACGTAACTCTTCGCATCGACTTAGTTCGATGCGTTGCTTGGGACAACTTAACTCGCATATCGTTTTGCATCGATACATTCCTTCGGATCAACGCGACTCGCTGAGTCAACGTTTCAGCGTAATGCGCCGTGCGGAGCGGGGCATTACAACACGCCTCACACAGCGGATGTTGGACGTGAGGGGGAGGTAGTACGTCCAAACGTAGTTGTCGGATCGGTACCTTGTCCTGTCGTGACACACTGGAAAAAGGGAAAGAAAGCATCAATGATACTGATAGCATCAATGATACTGATACGGAGGATGACGAAGACAATACGTACATTACGCAGGGGGAGAAGCAGACAAGAGAAAAGGAGCTCCAAGTTTACAGAAGAAGACAGCAGAGGTCCAGTACTGTGTCGTGCCCTGTGCCTATAGTGCCAAGTCCCTCGTCTACTCCTGTCCCGACTCCTGAAGATGTTACTCCCGCACCGGATCGCTCGGATTCGGAAGCGGATCTCTCCGATTCGGATGGTATGCTTTCCCCACCACCCATTGCTCCCTTAAGGAGGTCTTCTCGCATTAATGCGGGAAAGGCTCCTATTTGTTATAAAGATTATGAACATGATATCGCCAACTACCTATCTTATTCTAATATTTCTCCGACTTATCAAACATTCCTCACTTCGTTAGACTCCACTTCTTTACCTAAGAATTGGCAGGAAGCAAAGAAGGACCCAAGATGGAAAGCCGCAATGATGGAAGACTCGGGACACTAGAAAAAAAATAAGACATGGGAACTGGTGCCATTACCTGAAGGGAAGAAAGCTGTGGGATGCAAATGAGTTTACACAGTGAAGGAGACACCAGAAGAAAAAGTTGAACGATACAAGACGAGACTGGTTGCAAAAGGCTATACCCAGACATATGGTATCGACTATGATGAGACTTTTGTCCCAGTAGCGAAGATGAGTACCGTAAGAACGCTGGTCTCCATTGCAGTAAACTATGGGTGGAAGCTACACCAGTTAGACGTAAAGAACGCATTTCTTCATGGAGACCTACAAGAAGAAGTATACATGGAGACTCC
Source organism: Iris pallida (assembly GCA_029216955.1). NCBI lineage: Eukaryota > Viridiplantae > Streptophyta > Magnoliopsida > Asparagales > Iridaceae > Iris > Iris pallida. The sequence continues at coordinate 3,823,677 of JANAVB010035820.1, read as the reverse complement.
TCCGGGGTGCTACTCTGTGTCAGATTCAGGTGAAGGAACGTCACATGAAAAAGTGTGCAAACTGAAGAAGTCGCTGTACGGGCTGAAGCAATCTCCTCGAGCCTGGTTTGACAGATTCAGAAAGACTGTCACTGACATGGGGTACCATCAGACAAATGCAGATCATACTGTCTTCCTCCAGCATGCAAGGGCCACATTACTATACTTGCTGTATATGTAGATGATATAGTGATCACAGGTGACGATGTAGTTGAGATCACTAAGCTGAAGACGAAACTCGCCAAAGAGTTTGAGGTGAAGGACCTGGGAGAGATGAGATACTTTTTGGGTATCGAGGTATGTGATGGTGAACAAGGAATTGTTCTCTCACAAAGGAAATATGCACTAGATTTGCTGAAAGAGACAGGAATGCTGGGATGCCGAGCAGCAGTCACTCCAATTGACCAGAAGTGCAAGATGAGAGCAGAAGCAGGAAAGCCTGTTGATCGCGAAAGGTATCAAAGGCTAGTAGGCAGACTGATTTATCTAGGACATACTCGTCCTGATATCTCATTTGCAGTAAGTGTTGTAAGCCGCTATATGCATGATCCAAGAACGGGTCATATGGATGCAGTATTTCAGATTCTAAGATATCTGAAAGGGACGCCAGGAAAAGGACTGTGGTTCAAGAAGAATGGATGCACAGATATTGAGGGATACTGCGATGCAGACTGGGCAAGCTGCATAGACGACAGAAGGTCTACCACAGGGTACTGTGTTTTTGTAGGAGGAAACCTGGTTTCATGGAGAAGCAAGAAACAGTCAGTAGTAGCACGGTCGACAGCTGAAGCAGAATACAGAGCAATGGCTTTAGGAGTATCAAAGGCGCTGCTGACAGAGTTGAAGCTAGACAAGGGGACACCATTGCACCTTCTGAGCGATAGTCAAGCTGCGATAAGTATAGCGAACAATCCGGTTCAGCACACGACAGAACGAAGCACATCGAGATCGATCGATTCTTCATCAAGGAAAAGCTGGAACAAGGGATACTGAATATTGACTATGTTCGCTCAGAAGAACAAGTGGCAGACTGTCTGACTAAGGGTCTTAGTTCATTGAGTCTGTCAAAGCTTGTAACAAGATGGGGATGATTAATATCTATCGCCCATCTTGAGGGGGAGTGTTGAGAGTAAATAAGGGACTTTAGTCCCACATCGGTTAGATGTAATATGAAGAAGGGTTGGACCCTCTATAAGTAGTAGGCAGTAGCCCTCAATAATATTATCTGAGAAATTCTACTATAACTGTCATGAATAACGAGGGTTATGGTCAACTACTGACCTTGTTCTTCTATAAGTTCTTTTGTTATTTCATTTACATGAGAGGCTTCCACTTAGCTAGGAAACTTTGAATCTAGCCGAAAATTTAGAAAGGAGCCCCACCTGCAACATCCCTTCAAGGAATAGCATAACTTACCCGGGGAACTAATTGGTGATATGTAATCTATAAGGACTCAACATCTCACTGCAAGGATTTACCCTTTCTTTTAGGATCAGAGACTTGTTTAATATAAAGGAAATATAGAGGGCTAGAAACAACATGGAAATTAATGTTCATCTTTTCTTCAAATATTCTGTGATTTCTCTCTCCAAAATCCAAATACACCATCAGGAAGAGTTATGAGGGTGTCACAGAGGAAAAAAAAATCCTTTTGCTCATATTGGCGTGAGAAGGACAGGAGATAGCCCCATTTATAGAGCAGGATAGGTGAATTTGGAAACCACATTGTCAACAAATTTGCTTAGCAAACTCGCAGGTACAGAAAAGATGATTGGTACTCTCTATTATTTTATCACAAAACACAGTAGTGATGTCCAAACCACTGCCTATGAAGACAATTGCTTTACGAGAATTTTATCATTGGCTCGTTGACTAGAAGCCAGGTAAAGATTGCTCTTCTGGGTAAGGGGTCCTCAGGATGAGTTCAAATGAGGGACATAAAACGGAAGACCCAGGATGGAGAAAATACTACCCATATATATGCATCTTGGTCAACCGATTGATTGACAGTTTGCAATGCATGTCAAGAGAGAGGAAGGATTGACCTAAACCAGGGCACAGTGGACAGTTTCAAAATCAGGTTTCCAACTCCATTGACTATTGAGTCAACCTTGAGAGGCTACATCGGTAGAAATTTCCCAAGCCAGGGCAAAGAAGGAAGGGAACTTATCAGCCAAGTAAAAGAAGTCTCGGCACAGATATCAGTCCAGAAGAGAATTGATTGTCCATTACCAATCGTCCAAAAGATGTTCTCTTAAAACGGAACGTCGAACCTATGACACCATTTCAGAGGTAAGAGGATTTGAGGGGTTACCTTAAAACAAAAATTAGGGGATCATTGTTGGCACTTACAAAGTTGGTATCTGGACAGGTTGGGCCTAGATGGACCAGTGAGGATAAAATGGACATTTAGGTCATCTAAGTCCAACACGGACTAGAAACAATGTAGAAAATAATGGTTGGATAATTTTTATTGATGGACTACTTCACTACTTATAGGGAGTCTAGCTCCTCTACATACTCGATATTCCGATGTGGGACTAAAAGTCCCTTATTGATTCTCAACACTCCCCCTCAAGATGGGCGATAGATATTGATCATCCCCATCTTGTTACATAGCTTCGTCAGACTTAATGAACTAAGACCCTTAGTCAGACAGTCTGCAACTTGTTCTTCTGAGCGGACATGGTCAATCTTCAGTATCCCTTGTTCTAGCTTCTCCTTGATGAAGAATCGATCAATCTCGATGTGCTTCGTTCTGTCGTGCTGAACTGGATTGTTAGCTATACTTATTGCAGCTTGACTATCGCTCAGAAGACGTAATGGTGCTCCCTTGTCCAGCTTCAACTCTGTCAGCAACGCTTTCACCCACAGCAACTCTGACACTCCCAGAGCCATTGCTCTGTATTCTGCTTCAGCTGTCGACCGTGCTACCACTGACTGTTTCTTGCTTCTCCATGAGACCAGATTTTCTCTACAAAAACACAGTATCCCGTGGTAGACCTTCTGTCGTCTATGCAGCTCGCCCAGTCTGCATCACAGTATCCCTCAACTTCTATGCGTCCATTCTTCTTGAACCATAACCCTTTTCCCGGCGTTCCTTTCAGATATCTCAAGATCTGAAATACTGCTTCCATATGACCCTTTCTTGGATCATGCATGTAACGACTCACTACACTCACCGCAAATGAGATATCAGGGCGAGTGTGTCCCAGATAAATCAATCTTCCGACAAGTCTTTGATATCTTTCACGATCAACAGGCTCTCCTGCTTCTGCTCCAAACTTACACTTCTGGTCAATTGGAGTGACGGCTGCTTTGCATCCCAGCATCCCTGTCTCCTTCAGCAGATCTAGTGCGTATTTTCTTTGTGATAGAACAATTCCCTGTTCGCCTTCACACACTTCGATACCTAAAAAGTACCTCATCGCTCCTAAATCCTTCACCTCAAACTCCTTCGCGAGTTTTGACTTCAGCTTAGTGATCTCGACTTCATCATCACCTGTGATCACTATATCATCCACATATACAACAAGTATAGTGATGTGGCCTCTTGCATGCTGGAGGAAGACCGTATGATCTGCATTTGTTTGACGGTATCCCATGCCTGTAATAGCCTTTCTGAATCTGTCAAACCAGGCTCGAGGAGATTGCTTGAGCCCGTATAGCGACTTCTTCAGTTTACACACTTTTCCTTGCGACATCCCTCCGTCTGATTCCGTCGCGTAACACCCTGGCGGGAGCTCCATATATACTTCTTGCAGGTCCCCATGAAGAAAGGCATTCTTCACATCCAGCTGGTATAGCTTCTACCCATAGTTCGCTGCAATGGAGATCAGAGTTCTCACGGTGCTCATTTTTGCTACTGGGGCAAACGTCTCATCATAGTCTATGCCATATGACTGTGTGAATCCTTTTGCAACCAACCTCGCCTTGTACCGCTCTACTTTTCCTTCTGGCGTCTCTTTTACTGTGTACACCCATTTGCATCCCACAGCTTTCTTCCTTTTGGGTAATGGAACCAGCTCCCATGTCTTATTTTTCTCCAGTGCCCCAAGTTCTTCCATCATTACAGCTTTCTACCTTGGATCTTTCTTTGCTTCCTGCCAACACTTGGGCAATGAAGTAGAGTCTAACGATGCAATGAAGGCTCGATAATTCGAAGAAATGTTAGAATAAGACAAGAAGTTGGCAATGTCATGTTCGTAATCATCAAAACGAGCAGGAGCCTTACCAGCATTGATGCGAGAATATCTCCTTAAGGAGCAATAGGTGGTGGAGAGATCATACCATCCGAGTCGGAGAGATCCGCATCAGAATCCGAGTGATTCAATGCGGGGGCAACATCTTCAAGAGTTGGAACAGGAGTAGACGAGGGACTTGGTACAGTAGGCACAGGACACGACATAGGCACAGTACTGGACTTCTGTTGTCTCCTTCTGTAGACTTGGAGCTCCTTTTCCCTTGTCTGCTGCTCCCCCTGCGTAACATATGTATCTTCTTCTTCATTCTCTGTATCTGAGTCACTGTGCTCTCCCCCTTTCGTCCAGTTTTCTACAACCGGACACGGAACCGATCCGACGACCACATTTGGGCTTATTATCTCCCCCTCACATCTAACACCATCTGTGTTAGGTGTGTCACCAAATGCTGAACCTTCATCCGAACCATAGTATGGATCGAGTTCTCGGAATGTAACGTCCATGCTTACAAACATCTTCCGCTCGACTGGACTCCAACAGGCATATCCCTTCTGAGTCGCCGTGTAACCGACAAAGACACATTTAACTGCTCTAGGATCCAGTTTGCCAACGCCTGGCCTATTATCTTGGACAAAGCACACACATCCAAAAACTTTCGTGGAACAGTGTATGTAGTTGTCCCAGTAAGCATCTCCAACGGTGTCTTCCAGTCCAATACTTGAGATGGCATTCTGTTGATGAGGTAAGAGGCCGTCAATATAGCCTGCCCCATAAGTGTTTCGGGACATTCATAGCCAGCATCATCGTCCGTGCGACTTCCAGCAGGTGTCTGTTCTTTCGTTCAGTCACACATTTTGTGCCGGAGTATAAGCACATGAAGTTTGATGTAGTATTCCATGAGTGGAAAAATACTCAGCAACCCTCTTATTAGTATACTCCGTCCCATTGTCAGACCGGAAACACTTAATTTTAGCGCCATATTGTGTTTCCACCCGGCGATGAAAGTCCCGAAAGGCCTCAAGGACGTCACTTTTATTCTTCATAAGGTAGACCCATGTCACGCGGGTATAACAGTCAATAAAGGTGACGAACCATCGAAAACCGTTAATTCCGATTGTAGGACAAGGGTCCCATACGTCCGAATGTATCATGTCAAAAGCAGCTGAACTCCTATTCCCCGAGCTCACATACGAGCTTCTGGTATGTTTTCCCAACTCACAAGCATTACAAAATAACTTCTCTTTATTAGCCCTTTGATATAAGGACGGATACATTCGACTAACTTTAAAAGAGGAATGACCGACACGCTGGTGGTGGAGTAGCAAGTCGGCTTCAACACTGCGACAGGAAGCTTCTGGTTGTGCGTCTGCTACCAAGGATGCCAATGCGTTGTCCAGTCCAGTCCTGTCTAAATACCACAGCCCCTTATGCCATGTGCCAGTCCCAAGTCGTCGTCCTGCCCCCTTCTCCTGAAAAGTTGCCGTAGGAATGTCAAAGGAAACAGTACAGTTAAGATCAAGTATAATAGCACTAATTGATAGAAGATTGACAGGAAAAGACGGAGCATGTAAGACATTGGTTAGAGTGATGGAAGGAGTGCATGCGACAGTGCCTTTACCCATTACAGGGCTGGATGTACCATCAGCGGTCTGAATACTCTCCGGCAATGGTAGGTGAGTATAGTCCTGAAACGCACCACGGGATCCCGTGATATGGCGAGATGCCCCAGAGTCCATAATCCATCCTGGCTGATGGACAGATGCAAGAGCACGTGCAGGATTACCGGTGCTAGTTTGGACAAAGCAAGTGATGTGACCCCCCGAGGTAGAAGACGCCCCAGGACTGTTGGCCGAACCCAACTTTGTGCCTCGCAACTTCTCAAGGAACTTCCGCTCAAGCGGGGTTATTTCAACCAGTTGATTCTCGCCCCTTTTCTCCGCTAGATTTGCTTTGTGGCCTCCCCTTTTACCAGCATATCCTCCTCTACTACCACGTCGGCCTCCACGACCCCGTCCTCGATCATTAGACTGATTTCGCAAGGATTTTGGACAAAATCGGATGTAATGTCCTGAGTCACCACAATTGTGGCAAACACCACCCACAGATGGAGGTTGGTTGAAGGCAGCAAGGGCAGACTTTTCAACCTCGACTTGCTCCCCCTGGTAGGAGCCCTTGTTGGGCATCAACTTCAGTCGAGCTTCTTCCTGTGTCATGACGGCTATAGCTTCTTCCAAGGTCGGAAGCGTGGGTTGGGATAGGAGGATATTCCGTCTCTGCTCAAACACAGGGTGTAGTCCCTTCAGGAATTTCATCATACGCTGCCGCGAAATATAAGCCAGGAACGTCTGAAAGTACTTTGTGAATGCTGGTTCGACTTGTGCATCTTCCATCCCAAGAGGATCATAATGATCCAGATCAGACCAGTACTTCTTCAACAGGGCTGCGTACTCAGAGATGGTACGTTCGTCTTGGGCCACCCTATCGAGTTTATCTTGCAGTTGAAAGATCCGCATAGGGTTGCCCGAGCCGGAGTACATATCTTTTAGAGTCCGCCATATATCAGCAGCAGCCTCCATTGCCTCGATATTGCCCGACACCTGGTCGGTTAATGAGGCAGTCAACCACCCAGACACTACGTTGTTGACAATCTCCCAAACAGCAAACTCCTTTGCGGAGTGATCGGCTGGCGCCTTGGCCTGGCCAGTGACATAGCCAACCAAGCCACGTCCCTTCAGCGTCCGCATCGCCTGCCGCGACCACTTCAAGTAGTTGGATGTTCCTTCCAACTTCGTCTCCAGCTTCCCCATTTTGTAAGTGACGGATCCACATCAGTATGGATCACACGTGGGGTTGCCTCGGTTAATCTCTTTGATAAGATATAATCAACCAAGGCCTTCATCTCGTCGGCCGTCAGTTTGCCACTGATCGAATCCATGGCTTCTTCAACTGTGAACCCTATTCGTCGTCGTCTTCGTCGTCTTCGACGCCATAGACTTTACGAATGCGCTACTAACTTGGCCAGCACCGACGCGCGCATGTAAAGTGTACACGTCAGGACACCAGAGAAGACATGATCAGTCTTTGTATAGATCCCGATGTGAAGAAGGAATAACAAATAAAACATTTGTTAGTTCCAAACGGCGTAAGCGAGGAACAAAGTTGGTGCAAAAAAGCATTTGGCAGACGCGTTTGTGTCTTCGAAAAATACCGTTTTTTTTAGAAAAAAAAGAGGAGGCTAGGGTTTGTAAAGGGGGGGCTGCTGGAGGTCGGGAAGGGGGGGTGCTGTGCTGGTGGGGGGGGGGGGTGGCTGCTGGTGGTGGGGGGGGGGGCTGCTGGTGTAGGTCGGCAAGGGGGGTGGCGAGGGGGGGGGGGTCGGCAAGAGGGGGCTGCTGCTGGTGGTCGGGGGTGGCCGCTGATGTAGGTCGGCGAGGGGGGGTCGGCGAGGGGGTGTCGGCGAGGGGGGGGGGGTCGACAAGGGGGGAAAATTTTTGGTTTTTTTTTTGTGGAGAGAGAGGGTTATGGCTTGATACCATGTAGAAAATAATGGTTGGATAATTTTTATTGATGGACTACTTCACTACTTATAGGGAGTCTAGCTCCTCTACATACTCGATATTCCGATGTGAGACTAAAAGTCCCTTATTGATTCTCAACAAACAACCTTGAAGGTTAGTTCCGCGGAGCAAACAGAAAATCCAAATAGAGTTGTCCTGTCGTCGTGCACTTCTGGGAAAAAGCCCAAAAGAAGCTTCTGTCGGTGTTAGTCGACCGCTGCTGCTCCCGAGCGTTGTGCGTCACTGGTTCTACGTCATTGTGTGCTGTGCTTCTGTGTCGTTGCACGCCTAACCGACTGAGCGGTTGTTGAGGACCCACGCCTTAGTGGGTGTATAGGGTGTAAAACCCACGTTCCTAATGGTTTGTTGTCTACGATGTTAATAGGTCACGTGGCTTGAACTACCGTGAGGAGTGAGAGAAGTGGATAGTTTCTCGACCCGTTGCTAGTCCCCGTAGAGCCTATGACGTAGCTTCGTCGAAGGCTGCAAAACCATCCATTACACGGTTCCAGAGGGTTTTTCATCTATAAATACCAATGACGCGGGTTAATGAGGGTTTTCTTCCTAAAAATCATCACTCCATGCGTACAAAGGAAGACTCCCAAGGTTATTCTTTAGGTGATAGTCATTTGACACTAATAGGAGATCGGTCCAAGCAACCCGGCTCTCTCAATCAAGTGGGCTAAAAGCTTCAACAAAAAAGGTTTGTTGTTCGAGCTCAACAACAAGCTTTGGACGTCTTAGGGTTCTAAAGCATCCGAGAACAACTCATCGCCGTTGAGAAGAACCCATTTGGATTGGGATAGTCAACGGAACAAAGTGATCGTGTACTGACACTTCCCCATAATCTGTAAAAAGTTGTAGACATTACTTTGTAAGGCTTCGTTGTGAAGTTGTAATATATCAATAAATTTTATAAAGTTTTCCTTCATCATTTCATCAGAAAACAATCTACGCTATTGAGTGTGGAGGCAGGGGTCTTTGAAAAGTTTCCAGAGCCATTATCCAAGGTCCAAGGAGGCATGGTTGAAAAGGTACTTTTCACACCAAGACCTCCATGTTGCTTGGGCTGATATAGTACCCCATTTTGCAGGTGAAAACCTATTCTGTTTGGACATAAGCCTTTTCCAAACAAGGAGAATCTGACGGAATCAATTTTCTTAAGCATCAATGGGATCTTGAAAATGAATGAAACTGAGGGGAAGATGAGAGAGATTTAGTTATAAGAACCAGTCTACCTCCCAATGAGAGAAATTTTCCTTTGGAGTGCGGACTCATCATGCAGAACAATTTGAACTTCTGGTTAAAAGAAAGTTTTGTACAGGAAATATTTCTTGAATTAGTATATTTAGTATACAAGTTTCTCTGTAAGATATTCTTAAAGAGGAAAGATTAAATAATTGTCAAGAAATAAACAGCTATGAAAGTAATTTGTCATCTCGTTATGAGAGATAATCAAAGAAAACTTCGTTGAAGACGAATTCCATACTAGTGAGGTGGAAATTATCAGTAGGCCGCATGCAAAGTCTCTAGACAAAGTCCAAGTGGTTAATAAAAGATAGTGGCAAAAGTTCTGTGAAGAGAATAAGTCAATAAACATTGTGGTTTTGATTTAACAAAAAAAAGCAAATATTTATAGTCTTTATAGAATAAATAAATTAGGTTACTGAATAGACGTGATTCCATCTGCAAAAGCAATTAGTGAAAGAAAATCGGTATAATTGGCTTAATTTTGATAGCCATAATAACTTGGTCATGTAGTGCGAGCCAAAGACATAGTGAAAAGATCAGTATAGATCATAGTGCAGTATCGGCCGCAAAACTATGAAACACTTTGGCAAAATCCAATACCTACCGCTACTAATATCGACATTGGGGGTCTTCTTTTCTAGTCAATTAGGCAGAAAAAATTTAACCAAAAAAACCATCAGAAAGGTTGTAAAAGCATGTAAATAAAGAAAACTTATTTATCACAAATAAACCAATTAATAAGGGTGACTATTATTTCATTCAATTCAAAACTACTAAGGAAGAACACAAAATATGCCTAAATGTATAATAAAAATTAAAATTTTAATAATTTATTAATAATTTCCAAATTTGATACTCCTATTTAAAACCGTCTAAAACCGTCGATATTGTCGATATCACCGATCCCGATACTCATAGGAAGGATCCGATATTCCGATATCGAAAACCTTGGTATAAATGACATAATTTTGACATCCATATTACATCAGTGTAATGCCTTGCATAAAAGAATTTAGAAGGATGGATCGAGTTTGTTGACAAAAGTAAGAGTTTAGACAAAGAAGGATAGTCAGCGAAAACAAATATGGCTTTGCTGAAGTTGCTGACGATGATGAGCACCATAGTGACTATTATGTATAGCATGTATAAGAGGAGAAATTTGGGGCTAGGAAAATGGATGGATCAGCACTATTGAGCATAGAGGTTACGTCGCTTGACTCGCTAACAATGATTTAATTTCCCTCCATGAACTAAAGAAAATAAGTGGTATTTCTTTTCAAAATGCCTCATCTTGTCACGAATAGTTAGATCCTACAACTACTTCACTATTATCAAAATACAAAGGAATATTCTTAGGAAGCAGTATGAAATCTGTCAAGAACTCTTTTAGCCATGCTCCGCTTTGGTTGCTTCACAGAAGGCTACATATTTTGCCTCTGAAGTGGACTTTGCAATGCTTCCAAAATACTATTCATCACTTAACAATGTAAATGTATCTTGACTTGTATGCTTTGTATCCACTATTTGCTTGAAAACCTGATAATGTATCATAAGTATCGGGATCCTTTACCCTCCTAGGAACTGCTATCTTTGTCTTTGAAAGAGATCTTAATTCCAGCTACGGTTTCATTAGATATCTTACAACTAGAATTCCTATTTTTTTCGATCCGGTTCCTCCACCACCGCGAACCCCGGTTAGATTCAAGCATGATACATTTTTATTTATTGGGAGAACCCAAGCGTTCTGGATCTCATAACCCCAAATGTGCCAGATAGCCAAAAGTAAGGGCATGTTTGGATCGCGGAAGGTCTTTGAAAGTGTAAAACTGGCACTTTCTATATGATGTAATGCAAGTCACTTTCAATGCATTTCACTTTCCAAAATGTGTTCGGATACGTAAGATTTTTGTTCCCCGCAAGTGAGGAGTTTCAATATGTTGTATTTGGGTACCACTTGAAAGTGTAGATTAGAGATGCGGTAACAATAAGTAGACTTACCCCCAAATAAAAAATTACACACAAACAATTAGTATTTAAACCTAAAAAATTGACATATAATAATAATAATGAAAAAACTGACATATAATTAGTAGATATAAATTTTCTAAAATATAAAAAATTATCATAAATGAAGAAAAAATAGTAACAAACATCACCACCACCCTCATCATTAAAAAAAATTAGTAACAAACATTACCTAAAATAGCATTAGATGTTGTGTATATCAAGGTGGAAAGCATGTCAATCACTCGTTAGGTGGGGTCTAATGCATAAAAAATAAATTGTGGTCTAAATAAATTGGCGGGATGATGTGCTAGAGTATCAAATACTAACATACATCACCACCGCCCTTAAAAAAAGCAGTGGCGGAATGGACGAAGCAGCAACAACAGCTCAGGAATGATGCCGACGACGTTCATCGCACTCCAAGATCCCGCCGACGATGTCGTTGCTGCAAGCGTACATCTCTTTCCAGTCATCCACAGGTGCCGGACTACCCCGCCGTTCATTTCCTCGACTCTACCGCTGAAACATCTCCCCCCGTAGACAAGACGAGGGTGACCACAAGCTTCCCTAGCTCCCAAATTTTTTTCTCAGTTTCTCTCTTCCTCCTCTGTGACTTTCTACGAGTTTCAAGCAAAATTGAAGGAATGTGAAAAAGGAGGAAAAGAGGGGGGACAGGAACTGTCCATGGTCAAATCAAGAGAATTAGAGTAGTTTCATTTCTTCAACCAAACATGAGTTCAGCTGAGTTTCAGTTTTTCTCCCACTTTCAATCCAGTTTCCTCCAACCAAACAGCCCCTAAGTGACGAACCGGAAGATGCAGTATTACAAAATGAAACTCAACAAAGATATCAATCAAATGGTATAGAAAATACAGTCAATTAATTGCCAGAATGAAGCACAAATTATGTTGTTGTAGGATTTGGTAGGAATTCTTCCATATAGTCTCAGTCTCGCGCATGACTTTGCAAACATTTTGGCAAGTACTGGTTAAGCCTATCTCCCTCATAATGCAAACCATGGATAGTAGCTTACCCCATATGGAAGAGAACCACGATCTAGGTAACTATGTCCATTGTCCCCGTATATCCAAAACCATATAGCTCACTCACGCGACAAGCTTACAGAGTCTCTTATATACTTCAGAATGCATTTCACATTCTCTCTTATGGGGTTTTCATGGGTCAATCTGTACTCCAGTGACTCCCACTGCAATTGATAGATATATGCAAGGCTCCTCAAGATTTTATGAAATCATAAACTTCTATTCTGGTTTTATAAGCTTAATTGAGAAAACTGATAGATCAATTCATCTTGCATGCTAGGTTATGATTCCCTTAATTTGATAGGGTCAAGTGTCACTATAGGCATCATCAACTGTCATTCTATATGTTACTCTTCCATTAAAATTGAGTTCCTATGTGAAGTTGGAAAAAACAATGGCGTAATTTTACAGTGAGTTATGGGAGCAATTAGCTATTTCAGACTGTAATTTACTCTTTTACCCGTATATGACTTGAACCTACAGATACTTGAGCATAACATATGAATGTAGCACTTGCCAATAAATAACATATGGCTAAAGAACAATTGTTTCTCTAACCAACAGATATTTATGTAGCATTGAAACTACTATATGTAAGAAAATGCTAGGGAGGTGGAAATTTTAAAATAGGGTGAACATAGAAAAGGATCTCATGCAAGACACTTTTGATAGAGTATAAGCTAGGAAATTTGTATATGGAAGTAACGATAATGCTACCTTAACTTGCCAAATAAGATTCAGTTGTTTCCACTTCCAATTGTTGCAGGGAGTCTCTTTTCTTCCTAAGGGCCCATTCTTCCGTATTTCTTTTGCTTCAAATAAGATAGTTCCCATTTCCCAGTCCCAAATTTTATGTGGGGCTCTCTTATCTGTTTTTTCTATCACTGTCATATTCCTACAAAATTGACAAAGAAAAATAAGTCTGTTTAAAGAGTTGTATTTTTTTTTTTTTTTAAATCTGCATTTAAACAAAAAATCCCTACAATCATAAACACCCACATGGTTAAATTTCAAACCAGGTTCTGATGTGAAGCTAATATCAGTTTGTAAAATGAAATTGTTTGCTTGACTTTGTTATATGTGTAGTCCTCGAGAAATGGTAGTTAATCACAATTTTTTGAAACATGTACATGGGTAAGAGTTGTAGTTTATGCTTTCAATCATGGGAATTGTACAGGGATTTATGTAACTATGACATCAATCTCATACAACGTCATCTGTAAAAGTAGATCCAGAAAGAAATATTCGTTAGACTTATATTTTCGTGGTCTAAGACAAGCTGGGGAACCAGTAGGTCAATTGATCGGGTACTTAATCAGCTGGCCAACGTGCACCTTCAAAATGTGCCTTGGGCTTGTCAAGTAGTAAACCCAAACTCCACATCAGACAACTAACCAAAATAACCAATTTGCCTCTTTTCTGGTTCGGCACACTGATTAGTCTGCTTTTGGATATCCAATCGGATGGTCACTTGGTTGAGTCTGATAAGTGTCAAATTATCAAGTTATGGGTCTTGGGCTACTAAATTCGATTTCTTTGTATGAACTTTCCTAAGAAGTAAGAACTTTGTACAGTTCTTATGGGTTTGGTCCAAGCTTCAAATAACCTAAGTCGGTTGTTACAGCACACACTAATGATAAACATCTCCAAAAATTCCAACTCTAAATTATATAGTAAAATACATCAAAGGCCAAGAGTTATAGTTCAATCATTGTTTGTTTGGTTTTTCGGGTATACTCATTTTCTCGCAAAGTCCAATCTTTCATTCTTTCAATTGCACAGTAATTATCAGCATGGAAAAATAATCAACTTCCCACAAATCATATAGGTAATGTCATTGTCAAAAGAAAGAAAAATACTATCTGAAACCTTACCCAGAATCCACTTGAGAGAGGAATATTCAAAGCATTCCAAGTGGCAGTTGAGGAGTTTAAGTGAAAGCAATCAAAGCATCGTGGGGAGCAACCAAAACAGGAGTAGATTCAGTGAATTATTTCTTGTATTTACCAAGAAAGGTGGACTGCTTGTGTGCTACTGATGCTTTAGGTGTGAGCGGAGAAGAAGCCTAAAAGTTTTAATCACATTATTCTTGTAGTTATGAATTTACTATGCTAGGCTATGCCGTTTGCTTCTCACAACAAGGTTCTCGACATAAAAATATTATATATTAAGCTTGCTCTTTCTTTATGTTGTTTATGCATGATAGGAAAAGGTTTCTGGGCTTGTTTTCCCCAAAATAATAGTGTATGTTACACAAGAACATAACGACCTTTACCAGGGGTATATGCTTGGTGGTTTGTAATTCTTTATCTATCAAAATATTAATAATCATCATGGCCATATAAACGTAATGAACATATGAACTATTTTCTAGCTAAAAGTAATGGCCTTTCGTTAGCATGATTTTGAAGCATCTTGAGCATTATGTATAGTAAAAAATGGCAAACAAATTACCTTATTGAATGCAACGCCCTTCAATACACAAGAAAAGAGGTTGCCTCACAATCAGAAGTGCTGTCTTCAGATCATTAAATCCTGCTGTCACCATCCTTCTTAACACCCTAGCTTGTGAGTACTTCCCTCTGTAAGAAAGTAAGGAATAAGATACCTTTACTAGACTTTCAGAATAAAAACTTTTTTGAGATAAAGCCGGGCATTAATGACAACTGTTGTTCATAGTAAAGCAGCAATACACAGTGCAAATTAACTACTATGAGCCAAAAAACAACAAGATACAAAAGGTTAAACTTATAGAACTCAATGGGGGCGTCAGATTGAGATGGACAACTGATAACCATGTATCAATCCCCCATAACATCATAAAGAATATGGATGATCACAGCAACGGTGAGCGCCCCATATTTCTTGGTTGAGACTTTCAAATACCGAATCCAGCTTCTCTCCAAAATGATCGGATATTCTCAAAGTAATTAGAAATTAGAATAGAGTTAGGATCAATATACTTTGAATTGAAAATCCTCTTGTTTCTTTCATGCCAAGCACATCAAAGAATTGTCATTATAACAGTCACAAGTAATTAACAAACCACTAGGAAGATGAGAGTTTCTCCAACAGGTCAAGTTGCTCACCAGGTCGTCCCCAGACCTAAGATGGCCCCGCCCCTGGTCAGTTTGGACATTGAACAAAGAAATGCAACCTTTATGTGATGTGGTCTTCTTTGGAACATCAATGTTAGAATCACAGTTTGCACTATCGGCCGATACGGATACGATAGTGTTGATTTGTGTCGGTTTTGTCGTGTCATGATCCAATTCTAACTGCTATCGATATTGATTGATACCAACAACTGGGTCTATTTTTCGGTCAATTCGACAGAGAACAATTGAACAAAAAAGATACAAGAAAGTAAAAATAGTGTCTAACATAATGGTTCGGTTGTCCTGAAGATTCACAATGTTATAGTGTGTCAATAAGATTCCTTATCGATAAACTATAACCAATATCATTTGTAGAAGTTATATATCTATAAATTCACATTAATCCATATTAATATTAAACATTCAAAACTATTTATTGTGGTTGCAATATGTCTAAAGACAAGTAAATAACAATAATATCCATTGACGGTGGAATATTATTCCATTTAAAACTAAAGAGAAATAACATCCCATACATAAAATTATGTGTAAATGAAACAAATATTTTCTAGTTTTTAAAAAATATTTCTTTTAACATTTTTTGGCTTTCCTAAATGAAGAACCCGATACTCCGGTTCGAAACATTGGTTATGTTGGTGTTTTCACTAGACTTTGAAAACTTTTAGTCCCACATTGGAAAACCACCATGGTATATATCTCAATATAAAGCTATGCTTGTGTTGGAGTATGCACATGGGTTGATTTTCCTAGAGGGTTAAGTATAAGTCACTAGGAACAATCCATTGTTTTGGCACTCTCCTTAGGAATCCTTAAGAGCTAAGCCCCGTAGGGACTTAGCGACTCGGACTCGGACTCGAGCTCGGGCTAAGGGCGTATAGTGGCATTTTGATGACGCACTTTGCTCTTAGCACGACAGCATCGGCGTATGGCGTCTATGCATCTATGCGTCTAGGCGTCCAAGCGTCTAGGCGCATAAACGGCCACTCGCATATGCGGCCACGTGCTATGCGGCTCAGTGCATGCGTCTAGGCGGCTATGCGTTTCAGCGCTATGGTCTAGGGCTATGCGTCAAGTGCTATGCGTCTTGGGACTTTGTGTCTAGGGCTATGCGTCTATGGTACTATGCTTCCAAGGGCTATGCGTCTAGTTGTGGGTGGCTGCTTTCGGCGCTGTCAGTCTTGTCAGATGTCGTGCTTTCGACGAGCAGACTGACGTGACAGGTCGTACAACAGGGCATGGACACGCTGATGTGTCTGGACATAGTACTATGTGCAGCAGATTTCGTAGGATTTGGTCGGACGGCGTATATGGACGCATAAGCATTCTTATGCGTCTATTGGTGTCAGCTTGCTCTATATATAGAGCCCCACTCCTCTCATTTGAGAGAGTTGGAAGAGAGAAAATCCACTCCACCACAGAGGGACTATGGGACAGCAGCATGCCTATGCGCCTACCCTAGGAGGCCTATGCGTCTCGGTGAACTTTGGCTCTAATGAGTTCCAAGTCTTCCCGAGAGTGACACCCAGCGTTCCAGAAGTTCTTGTATGAACTTGTTGGTTCCTAGGAGCATATCGTTTATGGGACGAATCTTGCTTTGAACAACGGTGACCTGTTCACCCCAGCAAGAAGATGCTTTCTGCTTTTCTCTTGTTGTTTCGTTCTATCTCATTGTAGCATCTGCGAACGTAAAGAAAAAAAAAGGTTTTGGTTATTCCTTTTCATCCTTCTATGATGTGAACGTTTTATCTCAATTGCAACTGCGTTTGCAAGGAAGAACGGTTTCTTTTATTTGTTTGCTTGGTTTTGGGGTTTCCCATGTGTTGCTGGATTCTAGAAGTTCGGGGAGCAAGTCTCTTGCATGAATCCCATGACTTCTTCTTCAGGATTAAACAGAGTGCAGACCGAAAAGTCTTGTATGAAACTTTGTTGTTCCTTGCCTTAGTTCTCGTCTTGGTATGCCTCGGGACTAACAGGTTAACACATACCAGTGATAAAATTGACACCGGGACACCCTAGCTAGCATCATAGAAGAATATGATAGTTTTAGCCTTAGGTTTATTTTAGGGTTAGTATGTTATTTTGGTCTATTTGATTTATTATGAGTTGCAACATCGATTTCATGTAGCAAACCTAAATACCACGAACTTGCTTGTCGAAGCCAAGGTTTATGCTAAATAACGAGCAGCAGTTTTGTCAAACACTTCCCGTTCGTTTGTCAAGAACACATTCTTCACCAGCTTGCCACATAATCAAAGAATTAGCTTGCGGAACGACACGTGAAAGAAAATATACAGGTTGTAGAAGTTTATTAGATTATGAACTCTTTCTAGTTCTAAACTAAAACAAAAATAGAAGAATGCTACGTAAACCTGTTGAGTAATGGTGCTCCCGCCTCCGCCGTTGGCATAGGAGACCATGGCCCGGCCGAGGCCGTAGGGATCGAAGCCGACGTGGCGGAAGAACCGGCGGACCTCCGACGCCGTCAGCGCCTGGACCAGATGGTCGGGGAGCCGGCCCACCTCCGACTCGGTCACATCTCGAGAACTCGCGGAGGTGGCGCGACCTGTCGGAGAAATCCACCGGTAGGGCCCGGAAGAATGAGTGGAGGAAGAGGATGGCGCTGGAGATCAGGACGAAGGGGAAGGGGCTCCTGGAGGTGGAGGCGGTTGGGGAGTCCGCCAGCGAAGAAGCGCATTTCGCCGGAGTGAGGCTGCGGCGAGCGGTGGTGGAGGAGGTGATGAGAGGGAGGAAAGGGATGGGGGATGGTTTTGGTGGTGAGTTGGTGGAGTGGGGAGTTGAGGCGGTGAGCGGAGTCGGGGGAGTGGCTGTGAAAGTAGACATACTGCCATACTTGCGGTAACCGGAATTCCACTGGTGTCAACCACAGGGGTCTGCTTGGCAATGGTAGGGATAACGGTTACGAGGTATTTCTAGAGTAACGAAATTCGATTTTGGATAGTTTTAAGTAGCAATTTTTTAAGGCAATTGATAAAGGCACTGCCTAATTTGATCGGGACTAGCCCATTTGTAAGTTTGTGTTATTTACAAGTTTGTCATTGAAAAAATTTATTAGGGCTAGCCCATTAGGTAGTATAAAAGTCAATTGTTTTATCTTCTCTTTCTCTTCTTCCTCTCAAATTTTCTTCTTTTCTCAAATTTTCTTCTAAACCCTAGATTGAGATTCCTCTTGTCCCTACAAAAATCTTCCTGTTTTGTAACCCCAGAGCAGTTATCAACGAATATTCGTAGTAGTCGGTATGTTTTCGACTACTATATTGCAAAGTTTGTTAAATAATCGGTTGATTCCTAATTTTGAATGTTCTTTTATAATGTAGAAAATATGGAAGAACTTGGGACTTCAAATATAGCAATCGATCATCCCGGTCCTTCCGAAGAACACGACATTCTCTCCAAAGAACTCGTGGTTTGTCCCTGACCTAGTTACATTTTTTCGTAGTCTAGAAATGGACTGCCACATCGCATGGCAGTCCATGAACTACTTAGGACTGCCAGAAAGTATGGCAGTCGAGTTAAGTACGTATGAACGTAAGGACTGCCATACTTTCTGGCAGTCCTATATACTTCAAGGACTGCCCAGAAATGTGGCAGTCATAAAGTTGATAATAATTCAACTGGACTGCCATACATTTTGGCAGTCCATGAACTACTTAGGACTGCCAGAAAGTATGGCAGTCTAGTTGAATACGTAGGAACTTAAGGACTGTCTCACTTTCTGGCAGTCCTATACTTCAAGGACTGCCCAGAAATGTGGCAGTCCTAAAGTTGATAGTAGATTCAACTGGACTGCCACACATTTTGGCAGTCCATGAAGTACTCAGGACTGCCAGATGTTGTGGCAGTCTAGTTGAACAGCCTGAATTGGATATTGTATTTGGTTTTGTCATTGATTTAGGTATTTAAAAAATTTGTAAATTTATTGTAGGGCACCCCATCTCCTATGTGCACAGATTTGAGCAGTAAATTCTCGACAGATATTGTCTTTGAAACTTACGCCGAAGCATTAGAATGGTGCAGAGAAGTTGGAAGGCAACCCAACACAACCCTTGTAACTTCAAGGTCGCTACG
>JANAVB010035820.1:3562206-3804363 GCA_029216955.1 Iris pallida | reverse complement strand
CCAGCACCCTTCCCCCCCTCCCGCCACCCGCCAGCACCCTTCCGCCCCCCCCCCCCCTCCTAACCCTAGCCTCTCTTGCAATGGAAATCCTAACCCTAGCTCTAGCAGCCCAATCCAAACCCTAACCCTAACCCTAGCCGTCAAAAAAAAAAAAAAAAAACAGATTTCCTTCTCTTTAGAAGATCTCTGTAGTTGCCTTGAGAATCAGTACCTTCTTTTTAGAAGCTCTACTACGAATACGAAATCTCTTTAGATTTTCGTATCTCAGAAACGTCTTTACAATCGTTTCTGCACGGCTGGTATACCTCTGGTTTGTCTCATGCAAGGAGGCACAACTACGTTGGTTATCCTTGAGCCGTCCGAACGCGTTATCATGACGCGGTTCTAGTTGGTCGTATAAACTACGACATATCAGTGAGGGATTTCGTTTTGTTGTTTCCCCCCGCTAGCTGACTAAGACGAAGACGACTCACAAGAAGACGACTCAGGAAAACAACAACACCTCACTGATTGCAGTTGAAGAAGTCATGGATTCCATCTATGGGAAGTTGACAGCAGAAGAAATGAAGGCCCTGGTCGAGGATCTCCTGACCAAGAGATTACCGGAGGCAACCCCACGCGTGACCCATACTGATGGATCCGTCACCGTACAAAATGGGAAAGTTTGACAAGCTGGAGACGAAGTTGGAAGGCACGACCAACTACTTGAAATGGTCGCGACAGGCGATGCGGACGCTGAAGGGACGTGGCTTGGTTGGTTATGTAGATGGCCACACCAAGGCCCCTGTCGATCATCCTCGAAGGAGTTTGCTGTATGGGACATTGTCAACAATGTCGTGGCTGGTTGGTTGACAGCCTCTTTGACCGACCAAGTGCGTGTAACATTGAAGCAATGGAGGGAGCTGCTGATATCTGGAGAACATTGAAAGACATGTACTCCGGTTCGGGTAACCCCATGCGAGTCTTCCAACTGCAGGATGAGCTCGATCGGGTAATCCAAGACGATCGTACCATCTCTGAGTACGCTGCCTTGTTGAAGAAGTACTGGTCTGATCTTGACCATTATGATCCTCTTGGCATGGAGGATGCTCAGGTTGAACCGGCTTTTGCAAAACATTTTCAGAAATTTCTGGATTATATCTCGCGACAACGGATGATGAAGTTTTTGAAGGGGCTCAACCCTGCATTGAGCAACGGAGGAATGACTTCTCGCACAACCGCAGCTGACGACATTAGAAGACGCCATAGCTGCCATGGCACAAGAAGAAGCACGGTTGAAGCTGATGCCTACCAAGGGTATCTCCCAGGGGGAGCAGGCCGGAGTTGACACATGCTCTTGCCACTTTCACACAGCCTCCTTCTACGGGAGGTGTTTGCCACAACTGTGGTGACACAGGCATTACATCCGCTTTTGTCCAAAACCGACACGGACTCCCTCGAATGGTCGGGGCCGTGGTCGCGGTGGACGACGAGGTGGTCGAGGCAGCTACAGTGGTGGAAGGGGCACTTCCTCTGGAGGCAACAAGGCGCATCTGGCGGATGAAGGTGGGGACAATCAGCTGGCGGACATCACTCCATTTGAGAGAGAAGTTCTCGAGAAGATGCGCGGCTCAAAGCTTGGTTCTGGTGAACGACAAGTCATTCCTGGGGCGCCGTCCACTACAGGAGATTGCTGTACTTACTTCTCCCAAACCAGTGCCGGTATACCTCCGCGTGCTCTTGTATCTGTCTCTCAGCCAGCTTGGATTATGGACTCTGGGGCATCTTGTCATGTCACGGGATCCCGAGGTGAGTTCCGGGATTACTCTACTCAACGCCGCCGGAAAGCATTCAGACTGCTGATGGTACCTCCAGGCCTGTTACGGGTAAAGGCACGTTGATTGCACTCCTTCCATCACTCTATCTAATGTCTTACATGCTCCTCTTTTCCTGTCAATCTTATATCCATTAGCGACATTATCCTTGATCTAAACTGTATTGTTTCCTTTGATATTCCTAAGGTAACTTTTCAGGAGAAGGGAACGGGGAGACGACTAGGCACTGACACATGGCATAAGGGTCTATGGTACTTGGACAGGAACGGTCTGGATAGAGCACTGGCATCTTTGGTTGCAGACGCACAACCGGAAGTCCGAAGTCGCAGTGTCGAAGCCGAGCTGCTCCTCCACCATCAGCGTGTAGAACATTCTTCTTTTCCCGTTATAGTCGACTGTATCCGTCCTTATATCAAAAGCAAATAAAGAGTTGTTAGTTTGTGATGCTTGTGAGTTGGGGAAACATACCAGAAGCTCCTATGTGAGTTCTGGGCATCGATGTTCTGCTGCTTTTGATATTCATTCCGATGTGTGGGGCCCTTGTCCAACAAACGGTGTTAACGGTTATAGATGGTTTGTTACTTTTATTGTGCGCTAATCTACCGCGTAACGTGGGTCTACCTGCTGAAGAATAAAAGTGATATTTTTGAGGCATTTCAAAGCCTCCATCAACGGGTAAAGACACAGTATAATGCTCGTATTAAGTGTTTCCGGTCGGATAATGGGACGGAATATACCCATAAGAGGTTTGCTGCGTATTTATCCTCTCATGGTATACTGCATCAAACCTCTTGTGCGTATACACCGGCTCAAAATGGTGTTGCCGAACGAAAGAATAGGCACCTGCTGGAGGTAGCTTGGACAATGATGCTGGCTATGAATGTCCCTAAATTTTTGTGGGGGCAGGCTGTCTTGACAGCCTCTTATCTCATCAACATGATGCCCTCTCAATTACTGAACTGGAAGACGCCTTTGGAAATGCTCACAGGGACAACTGCGTACACCGTTCTTCCGAAAGTATTTGGTTGCGTATACTTCGTCCACGATAACAGGCCTGGCGTTGGTAAGATGGATCCTCGAGCAGTTAAGTTAAGTGTGTTTGTTGGGTACACCGGGACACAGAAGGGTTACGTATGCTGGAGCCCGGTTGAACGGAAGCTGTTTGTAAGCATGGACGTTACATTCAGAGAGCTGGAACCTTATTATGGTTCGGACGAAGGTTCTGCGTTTGGGAACACGTGTCACGTCCCGACCCGGAATCACCCGAATCATCGTCCTCGCAGGGGGCGTGATGCCGCACGAGCCTGGAGTTGCACTCGTGCAAGGCAAGATGACAAGTTCTCAAATGGTTATCTTTTGATTTGATTAAAACGATAGGAAAACAGAGTATACTAAACAATTCTCTTTATTGATATCTGAAACTGAGATTACAATGGCTTTCGATAGCCTAACAATATATGCCAGATTGGCTACAACACTCAGGTTCTCTCTTGCCCACAAAGGATTTCACCGTTCCATACATCAATGCCTTCTATATCTCGGCCGCATCAATCCAGCTGCGTAGTCCGAGCGTCAATACGATAGCACGCTTCAATGCGCTTCGGCATTCCAAGCCTTAACACGTTCAAGCAACGCTTCGCCCGCGAGCAATCCATTCCCTGCACCCTGCATGAAGCTGGTGGGGGATCAGTACGTTCGTCCTCGCATGTACTGAAGCAAAGATCATCTTTCCAAACCGACATTTTAATCTTTATGTTGAATCATGCAACTTAGCTTATGATCTTGCTATGTTCTCCTTAGGGTCAATTTTATGGCATCTTCGAAAGCGTAAAGCATGTTATCATATCATCATGTTATCGAATTGAATAGACAAGCAAGCAAGCAATCTCGTGTTTGATTCGTGGCTTACCAAGTCGACGCACTCGCCCTTGCGTCCCTTGCACTGACGCAAGGTGAATACGCCCCATTTCTTCCCTGTCATGTTATAAGTGCAACTCCAAGTAGGATCTATATGCGGGACGCATTCGCGCCTACACTTTCAACCCATCGTTCCTTAACTATATGAGGGCCGTTGGCGTATCCGCGCCGGAATGGACTAAAGGAGTTCCTTTCTTTTCTCTCCTTTTCTCTCTATTTGGTTGGGCTGCGCGGCGTTTCACGGGTTGGGTCACAATCCCAAATCAACCGAAACGTTCCCGCTGCATACCATCATTTGCGGCTTTTCCCATCTAGTTGATGTGCGCCTACAAAGATTATTCGATCCCTCCGCGGCCAATCGGTTCCGGGGCGCATCCGGTAACTATCCGATTGGGGGAAAACACCCGTGCACGGGCTGGTATCACATTTTATCCCGAGCCATTCCAATCGACCATGCAACGCCCTATCATTCAAGTATCAATTTCAAACAACCAACATAGTCTTGAGTCCGAGACTCAGACTTATCGTCTCGCATTTCTTCCATTTAGCTTTCTATGTTCTTTCGTTTCGCACTTCGTTTTCGATGATTCAATGGCATCGTGCCTCAACTCAATGCTCGTCAACCGAACGACCCAAAGGTCTCGAACATCTTTCGAGGCAACATGTCATATTCGACAGTTCCGCCACATTCATACCGCAACTGTATTCTCTCGCAACGAAGCCATCTTTTTATTATCCCGTGCACGTAGGCACGTTCCGACCATATTCCCCATGTTCTATAACTTAGCATTCAATGTTCGGGGCTTGCGCGCTAGGGCGCTCGCCTATTGTCTTTCAATGTTCTAGCCGTCTAACTCGTGCATCAAAGGCACGGTATGGTTCGTGCACTAAGGCACTCGCCGATTACAGTTATCCCATGTTCTTACGGCTTGCGCTCCGAGGCGCTCGCCTTTGCGATATCCAATGTTCCATAGCGACTCGTGCATAGGATGCACGTATCATTTCAATTGTTCTAACTTAGTGTTCGACTCACTATGATTTTATCTCGATCGGCCACGCCCGTGGCGTCGATAGGTTAACTTTTAGCATACAAATGATATATTTGACTTATCGAATGAAGGAGTAAAAAGAAGTCAATCCTCCCACCTTGAGTCGATATGCCTTCGTCGTTTTGCCGAGCCGATGCGGCTCGATTCCCTAACTTTGTTGCACGGCCACTCTCCTGACTTAGCCATTCGAGCACTTCGTGCTTTCATTGAATCATTCATCCGATTTGTCTTAGCGTGCCCAAGTCTCGGCCCGTCGCAAGGCGACGATTTGATTTCGCGGACCCCTTACTAAATATTGCAAAAGATCGACCTCTAATATTTTCCCGTCAAAGTATGACCTGCACACGAAACCAACTAAAATCAATACTTGCTTCGATTCGGACTTGCGCCTTGGTCGATTCGATTTCTTAGAATCTTCGAGCCGATTCAATGCACTCATCCTTCGGGGCAACGCGGCGCTTTGCATCGATTCACTCGATGCATTCTTAGGGACAAGGCAACTCTTCGCATCGACATAGTCCGATGCATTACTCGGGTCGACGTAACTCTTCGCATCGACTTAGTTCGATGCGTTGCTTGGGACAACTTAACTCGCATATCGTTTTGCATCGATACATTCCTTCGGATCAACGCGACTCGCTGAGTCAACGTTTCAGCGTAATGCGCCGTGCGGAGCGGGGCATTACAGAATATACCACTCAAAACAAGGTTCGTCCTCGAACCAAAACCAACACTCCGACTAAGTGTTTTATAGATCGTTTCACGATCTCGCCCCACAAATGATGTTCGATTTCATAATATCTCGCAAGCTTTTCACTAGCATTTCAAAGTCATCCCTGCAGCTCGATTTGAATTTGGATACAACTCGATTTGAATTCGTACCTATATTCAAGGCGTCCCGAAGATATGTGTATTTCGACCAAGTCCAGTCGTAGCAAATTGGAACAAAGCTGGCAGGTAAATTTCAATCCTATGCTTGCCATCTCGTACTCTCGATCGGACTTATCCTTAGCAATCGTTCTCGAAATTTCATCGCATACGTATATTCGATACATACGTGATTCAATCAATAAGGTCATTGCACGCGGCGCGATTCATAATCGCCTTTCTCGTTTCGTATGTTTCATATGGACTACCAACTCTATGCGTCGCGTCAAGCCGTCGCGCATCCAATCACAACGAGTCTCCGCAACGCCTTGCGTTCGACGTCGCTGTCCAACTATTTCCGAAGTCTCGCTTGCAACTTGTCTCGATACGATTTTCTTTGTTGACTTACAAATGCATCAACATTCAGGGCTACGCCCGCTAGGTTACTTTCCAAGGCACCGTGCTTAGATTCTCCCGACGCAAGTTTAAATTGACATTGCACAAAGGCCACAATCTATCCGACACGAAAGTTTACATCAAGGCGATGGTGCTCAGGGCAACGATCGCCTTGACACGAATGTCTTAACGACGCGTCTTACATTCAATTTCCTAACGAGTAGGAATTCACTAGCCAAATTCCCAACTTATCCGTCTCGCAACATCGAACATAATTTTCATTCACGCAAGCTTAATTGCAAGGTGAATCCGAATCTAAGGACATGACTCGTAAGCCATTCCCTTATCGTTCCCTCTCGTGCATAGCACATTCCTCGCAATCGCCTAGACTTATCATCAACATGCACCGTGTTATATTTGTTATCGGTGCAATCCCATATGCGATATCGCATGGGTCATCTTACGGTCTGCAGTATTCAATTTGATTTGGCGGTCAAGTCTTCTAGGGTCAGCTGCCCCGAAGCTACGCTCGATAATTGTGGATCATTAACGAAGGACAGTTTAATACGAACCATGCTATATCTTATTTCGGAGCCAAATCACGTTCCGACGATTCTATGCGAATACCCAATTTCGGACACAACCATTTCTATCGACGCAACTGATGCGCAACTATCCTCCGAGTCAAGTCATGCACTGCCGTCGATGACTTTGCAATTTACGAAACATCTACTCGTATCGAATTCGAGTCTATCTTATTCGCGGGTCGACACACGAGATGCTATACGCATCGAGCAATCGTCGATAACTTATAGTCTCGTCTTGATCAATCACAAAATTTACGATCAACCAAGTTCGTTCATTCTCGTATCCTTACTTACAAAATTTTGATAGCGCAAGGCGCACTCCATTTTGCATTCTCACATCGCCTACGTTTCCTTACGTATCGATCTCGATACGCCGTATCCATTTCGATAACGTGAGGGTCAACTTTGAATCTGTTTCAACGTCACCTTAACTCGCCTCGCATACATCCAAGTTCGTAACAAACTTTTCCATACGCATCGAATCATTTTCCGATTCACCGCATCCCGCTATACTTTGATCGCATAACCGAGTTACCGATTATCCAACATCGTGCCCTCGAGTTATACGATCTCGCCCTCTAAGTTTCGCGTGTTTTCAATCGTACTCAAATGATTGTCGTCGTAACTTAACCAACTATTTCATAGGCACGGTTTCTCGCGTCAACCAACTTTCTTACCGAAGTCGCACATCGTGCGATACGATTACAATTCACATCGCCCAACATTTCTATCGAGATCGCAAGTCGTACGATTCGATTCGTCTCGCCCAACGTTTCTACCGAGATCGCAAGTCGTGCGACTCATTTGTAAGCTCGAGTATTCCTTTCCCGTCGATCCGATTATTGCGTCAAGGCATAATCGTTTTGCTAGTCTCGGTCTTCCGACCGACTTTTTATTCTCGTCCGACGTATCGTTCATTGATACGAGTCTCGCCTTATCGTCCCAACCGAATTTCGAAGAACACTTGCATCAACATACCGTCATACAAATTTTCAATCGAGTCTCGGTACTCCCCCGTCCGTTGCGGACAAACTTTCCGCAATTCTCACAAAGCGTCGATGCAATTTATCGCACAAGTGCTATACCATATACCACTCGAAATCGAGTCATTCATCGCCTACGTGGTATGGCATATACCACTCGGAAATCAAGCCATTTTCCTCGCACTATACTTAGTACAAGCTGACAATATCTTCCGACTTACGATTTCTGCAGTGATCGTGCTTGATCACAACCGTAACTTTGATTCTATCAAAACCCGACACGATTCGGTCAATGTTCTCGTTTGCCAACATAAGTTTGGTGCGCAACCGAACGATTCGTTCTATCGATTTACGATTTCAATTCTTTCCTTATGTTGCATCTCGTGCAACAATTTAGTTGACATGCATTGCACCACGTGCAACAATTTTTACCTTTTTGATACACGTTGCACATCGTGCTACGATTTACTTCCGACATTTTATTTCCAATTTCCTTTGCACTTCGTGCAATGATTAATCTGATATGCGTTGCACCACGTGCAATAATTTTACTTTCAATACGCGTTGCACATCGTGCAACGATTATTTCCAACATTTCCCGCACCTCGTGCAACGAATTACTCTCGACTTTACAAGTCAATGCACAATCCGTTTAACACATCGGTATTGGCTATCACTTCTCACTTTCATTTTAACGCATATTCACATTAACTCGCTGCACATCGTGCATCATTTTATTTCTCATTCAACATGTTACATTGCCACAATATCTCAAATCGTATTTCACAATTCGTTGCGCTTGCAGCAACTAACATTTTTACGGCTCGTTTGCATTCAATGCAATATACCCCTCGCGACTTTCTTAGCAAACATCGTGTAATTTCCAAAACACATGTGGCAAAATTACACGATTGTATTAGACTTATTGTATGGAACATCCAGTGCGGCATCGAGTAGAGTCAAGAGTGATATCAAGTGGTGGTGGGCAACTTTTCGAATTGTAGTGAAGCGAGCGTCCAGAGGAAATTGAGCTTAGAGCTCTGATACCAATTTGTCACGCCCCGACCCGGAATCACCCGAATCATCGTCCTCGCAGGGGGCGTGATGCCGCACGAGCCTGGAGTTGCGCTCGTGCAAGGCAAGATGACAAGTTCTCAAATGGTTATCTTTTGATTTGATATTAACAACGATAGGAAAACAGAGTATACGAAACAATTCTCTTTATTGATATCTGAAACTGAGATTACAATGGCTTTCGATAGCCTAACAATATATGCCAGATTGGCTACAACACTCAGGTTCTCTCTTGCCCACAAAGGATTTCACCGTTCCATACATCATGCCTTCTATATCTCGGCCGCATCAATCCAGCTGCGTAGTCCGAGCGTCAATACGATAGCACGCTTCAATGCGCTTCGGCATTCCAAGCCTTAACACGTTCAAGCAACGCTTCGCCGCGAGCAATCCATTCCCTGCACCCTGCATGAAGCTGGTGGGGGATCAGTACGTTCGTCCTCGCATGTACTGAAGCAAAGATCATCTTTCCAAACCGACATTTTAATCTTTATGTTGAATCATGCAACTTAGCTTATGATCTTGCTATGTTCTCCTTAGGGTCAATTTCATGGCATCTTCGAAAGCGTAAAGCATGTTATCATATCATCATGTTATCGAATTGAATAGACAAGCAAGCAAGCAATCTCGTGTTTGATTCGTGGCTTACCAAGTCGACGCACTCGCCCTTGCGTCCCTTGCACTGACGCAAGGTGAATACGCCCCATTTCTTCCCTGTCATGTTATAAGTGCAACTCTAAGTAGGATCTATATGCGGGACGCATTCGCGCCTACACTTTCAACCCATCGTTCCTTAACTATATGAGGGCCGTTGGCGTATCCGCGCCGGAATGGACTAAAGGAGTTCCTTTCTTTTCTCTCCTTCTTTTCTCTCTATTTGGTTGGGCTGCGCGGCGTTTCACGGGTTGGGTCACAATCCCAAATCAACCGAAACGTTCCCGCTGCATACCATCATTTGCGGCTTTTCCCATCTAGTTTGATGTGCGCCTACAAAGATTATTCGATCCCTCCGCGGCCAATCGGTTCCGGGGCGCATCCGGTAACTATCCGATTGGGGGAAAACACCCGTGCACGGGCGGTATCACATTTTATCTCGAGCCCATTCCAATCGACCATGCAACGCCCTATCATTCAAGTATCAATTTCAAACAACCAAACATAGTCTTGAGTCCGAGACTCAGACTTATCGTCTCGCATTTCTTCTATTTAGCTTTCTATGTTCTTTCGTTTCGCACTTCGTTTCGATGATTCAATGGCATCGTGCCTCAACTCAATGCTCGTCAACCGAACGACCCAAAGGTCTCGAACATCTTTCGAGGCAACATGTCATATCCGACAGTTCCGCCACATTCATACCGCAACTGTATTCTCTCGCAACGAAGCCATCTTTTTATTATCCCGTGCACGTAGGCACGTTCCGACCATATTTTCCATGTTCTATAACTTAGCATTCAATGTTCGGGGCTTGCGCGCTAGGGCGCTCGCCTATTGTCTTTCAATGTTCTAGCCGTCTAACTCGTGCATCAAAGGCACGGTATGGTTCGTGCACTAAGGCACTCGCCGATTACAGTTATCCCATGTTCTTACGGCTTGCGCTCCGAGGCGCTCGCCTTTGCGATATCCAATGTTCCATAGCGACTCGTGCATAGGATGCACGTATCATTTCAATTGTTCTAACTTAGTGTTCGACTCACTATGATTTTATCTCCGATCGGCCACGCCCGTGGCGTCGATAGGTTAACTTTTAGCATACAAATGATATATTTGACTTATCGAATGAAGGAGTAAAAAGAAGTCAATCCTCCCACCTTGAGTCGATATGCCTTCGTCGTTTCGCCGAGCCGATGCGGCTCGATTCCCTAACTTTGTTGCACGGCCACTCTCCTGACTTAGCCATTCGAGCACTTCGTGCTTTCATTGAATCATTCATCCGATTTGTCTTAGCGTGCCCAAGTCTCGGCCCGTCGCAAGGCGACGATTTGATTTCGCGGACCCCTTACTAAATATTGCAAAAGATCGACCTCTAATATTTTCCCGTCAAAGTATGACCTGCACACGAAACCAACTAAAATCAATACTTGCTTCGATTCGGACTTGCGCCTTGGTCGATTCGATTTCTTAGAATCTTCGAGCCGATTCAATGCACTCATCCTTCGGGGCAACGCGGCGCTTTGCATCGATTCACTCGATGCATTCTTAAGGACAAGGCAACTCTTCGCATCGACATAGTCCGATGCATTACTCGGGTCGACGTAACTCTTCGCATCGACTTAGTTCGATGCGTTGCTTGGGACAACTTAACTCGCATATCGTTTTGCATCGATACATTCCTTCGGATCAACGCGACTCGCTGAGTCAACGTTTCAGCGTAATGCGCCGTGCGGAGCGGGGCATTACAACACGCCTCACACAGCGGATGTTGGACGTGAGGGGGAGGTAGTACGTCCAAACGTAGTTGTCGGATCGGTACCTTGTCCTGTCGTGACACACTGGAAAAAGGGAAAGAAAGCATCAA
The DNA here is from genome assembly GCA_029216955.1 of Iris pallida. Taxonomy (NCBI): domain Eukaryota; kingdom Viridiplantae; phylum Streptophyta; class Magnoliopsida; order Asparagales; family Iridaceae; genus Iris; species Iris pallida. Next base: position 3,793,161 of record JANAVB010035820.1, on the reverse strand, counting down.
TGATACTGATAGCATCAATGATACTGATACGGAGGATGACGAAGACAATACGTACATTACGCAGGGGGAGAAGCAGACAAGAGAAAAGGAGCTCCAAGTTTACAGAAGAAGACAGCAGAGGTCCAGTACTGTGTCGTGCCCTGTGCCTATAGTGCCAAGTCCCTCGTCTACTCCTGTCCCGACTCCTGAAGATGTTACTCCCGCACCGGATCGCTCGGATTCGGAAGCGGATCTCTCCGATTCGGATGGTATGCTTTCCCCACCACCCATTGCTCCCTTAAGGAGGTCTTCTCGCATTAATGCGGGAAAGGCTCCTATTTGTTATAAAGATTATGAACATGATATCGCCAACTACCTATCTTATTCTAATATTTCTCCGACTTATCAAACATTCCTCACTTCGTTAGACTCCACTTCTTTACCTAAGAATTGGCAGGAAGCAAAGAAGGACCCAAGATGGAAAGCCGCAATGATGGAAGACTCGGGACACTAGAAAAAAAATAAGACATGGGAACTGGTGCCATTACCTGAAGGGAAGAAAGCTGTGGGATGCAAATGAGTTTACACAGTGAAGGAGACACCAGAAGAAAAAGTTGAACGATACAAGACGAGACTGGTTGCAAAAGGCTATACCCAGACATATGGTATCGACTATGATGAGACTTTTGTCCCAGTAGCGAAGATGAGTACCGTAAGAACGCTGGTCTCCATTGCAGTAAACTATGGGTGGAAGCTACACCAGTTAGACGTAAAGAACGCATTTCTTCATGGAGACCTACAAGAAGAAGTATACATGGAGACTCCTCCGGGGTGCTACTCTGTGTCAGATTCAGGTGAAGGAACGTCACATGAAAAAGTGTGCAAACTGAAGAAGTCGCTGTACGGGCTGAAGCAATCTCCTCGAGCCTGGTTTGACAGATTCAGAAAGACTGTCACTGACATGGGGTACCATCAGACAAATGCAGATCATACTGTCTTCCTCCAGCATGCAAGGGGCCACATTACTATACTTGCTGTATATGTAGATGATATAGTGATCACAGGTGACGATGTAGTTGAGATCACTAAGCTGAAGACGAAACTCGCCAAAGAGTTTGAGGTGAAGGACCTGGGAGAGATGAGATACTTTTTGGGTATCGAGGTATGTGATGGTGAACAAGGAATTGTTCTCTCACAAAGGAAATATGCACTAGATTTGCTGAAAGAGACAGGAATGCTGGGATGCCGAGCAGCAGTCACTCCAATTGACCAGAAGTGCAAGATGAGAGCAGAAGCAGGAAAGCCTGTTGATCGCGAAAGGTATCAAAGGCTAGTAGGCAGACTGATTTATCTAGGACATACTCGTCCTGATATCTCATTTGCAGTAAGTGTTGTAAGCCGCTATATGCATGATCCAAGAACGGGTCATATGGATGCAGTATTTCAGATTCTAAGATATCTGAAAGGGACGCCAGGAAAAGGACTGTGGTTCAAGAAGAATGGATGCACAGATATTGAGGGATACTGCGATGCAGACTGGGCAAGCTGCATAGACGACAGAAGGTCTACCACAGGGTACTGTGTTTTTGTAGGAGGAAACCTGGTTTCATGGAGAAGCAAGAAACAGTCAGTAGTAGCACGGTCGACAGCTGAAGCAGAATACAGAGCAATGGCTTTAGGAGTATCAAAGGCGCTGCTGACAGAGTTGAAGCTAGACAAGGGGACACCATTGCACCTTCTGAGCGATAGTCAAGCTGCGATAAGTATAGCGAACAATCCGGTTCAGCACGACAGAACGAAGCACATCGAGATCGATCGATTCTTCATCAAGGAAAAGCTGGAACAAGGGATACTGAATATTGACTATGTTCGCTCAGAAGAACAAGTGGCAGACTGTCTGACTAAGGGTCTTAGTTCATTGAGTCTGTCAAAGCTTTGTAACAAGATGGGGATGATTAATATCTATCGCCCATCTTGAGGGGGAGTGTTGAGAGTAAATAAGGGACTTTAGTCCCACATCGGTTAGATGTAATATGAAGAAGGGTTGGACCCTCTATAAGTAGTAGGCAGTAGCCCTCAATAATATTATCTGAGAAATTCTACTATAACTGTCATGAATAACGAGGGTTATGGTCAACTACTGACCTTGTTCTTCTATAAGTTCTTTTGTTATTTCATTTACATGAGAGGCTTCCACTTAGCTAGGAAACTTTGAATCTAGCCGAAAATTTAGAAAGGAGCCCCACCTGCAACATCCCTTCAAGGAATAGCATAACTTACCCGGGGAACTAATTGGTGATATGTAATCTATAAGGACTCAACATCTCACTGCAAGGATTTACCCTTTCTTTTAGGATCAGAGACTTGTTTAATATAAAGGAAATATAGAGGGCTAGAAACAACATGGAAATTAATGTTCATCTTTTCTTCAAATATTCTGTGATTTCTCTCTCCAAAATCCAAATACACCATCAGGAAGAGTTATGAGGGTGTCACAGAGGAAAAAAAAATCCTTTTGCTCATATTGGCGTGAGAAGGACAGGAGATAGCCCCATTTATAGAGCAGGATAGGTGAATTTGGAAACCACATTGTCAACAAATTTGCTTAGCAAACTCGCAGGTACAGAAAAGATGATTGGTACTCTCTATTATTTTATCACAGAAAACACAGTAGTGATGTCCAAACCACTGCCTATGAAGACAATTGCTTTACGAGAATTTTATCATTGGCTCGTTGACTAGAAGCCAGGTAAAGATTGCTCTTCTGGGTAAGGGGTCCTCAGGATGAGTTCAAATGAGGGACATAAAACGGAAGACCAGAGAATGGAGAAAATACTACCCATATATATGCATCTTGGTCAACCGATTGATTGACAGTTTGCAATGCATGTCAAGAGAGAGGAAGGATTGACCTAAACCAGGGCACAGTGGACAGTTTCAAAATCAGGTTTCCAACTCCATTGACTATTGAGTCAACCTTGAGAGGCTACATCGGTAGAAATTTCCCAAGCCAGGGCAAAGAAGGAAGGGAACTTATCAGCCAAGTAAAAGAAGTCTCGGCACAGATATCAGTCCAGAAGAGAATTGATTGTCCATTACCAATCGTCCAAAAGATGTTCTCTTAAAACGGAACGTCGAACCTATGACACCATTTCAGAGGTAAGAGGATTTGAGGGGTTACCTTAAAACAAAAATTAGGGGATCATTGTTGGCACTTACAAAGTTGGTATCTGGACAGGTTGGGCCTAGATGGACCAGTGAGGATAAAATGGACATTTAGGTCATCTAAGTCCAACACGGACTAGAAACAATGTAGAAAATAATGGTTGGATAATTTTTATTGATGGACTACTTCACTACTTATAGGGAGTCTAGCTCCTCTACATACTCGATATTCCGATGTGGGACTAAAAGTCCCTTATTGATTCTCAACACTCCCCCTCAAGATGGGCGATAGATATTGATCATCCCCATCTTGTTACATAGCTTCGTCAGACTTAATGAACTAAGACCCTTAGTCAGACAGTCTGCAACTTGTTCTTCTGAGCGGACATGGTCAATCTTCAGTATCCCTTGTTCTAGCTTCTCCTTGATGAAGAATCGATCAATCTCGATGTGCTTCGTTCTGTCGTGCTGAACTGGATTGTTAGCTATACTTATTGCAGCTTGACTATCGCTCAGAAGACGTAATGGTGCTCCCTTGTCCAGCTTCAACTCTGTCAGCAACGCTTTCACCCACAGCAACTCTGACACTCCCAGAGCCATTGCTCTGTATTCTGCTTCAGCTGTCGACCGTGCTACCACTGACTGTTTCTTGCTTCTCCATGAGACCAGATTTTCTCCTACAAAAACACAGTATCCCGTGGTAGACCTTCTGTCGTCTATGCAGCTCGCCCAGTCTGCATCACAGTATCCCTCAACTTCTATGCGTCCATTCTTCTTGAACCATAACCCTTTTCCCGGCGTTCCTTTCAGATATCTCAAGATCTGAAATACTGCTTCCATATGACCCTTTCTTGGATCATGCATGTAACGACTCACTACACTCACCGCAAATGAGATATCAGGGCGAGTGTGTCCCAGATAAATCAATCTTCCGACAAGTCTTTGATATCTTTCACGATCAACAGGCTCTCCTGCTTCTGCTCCAAACTTACACTTCTGGTCAATTGGAGTGACGGCTGCTTTGCATCCCAGCATCCCTGTCTCCTTCAGCAGATCTAGTGCGTATTTTCTTTGTGATAGAACAATTCCCTGTTCGCCTTCACACACTTCGATACCTAAAAAGTACCTCATCGCTCCTAAATCCTTCACCTCAAACTCCTTCGCGAGTTTTGACTTCAGCTTAGTGATCTCGACTTCATCATCACCTGTGATCACTATATCATCCACATATACAACAAGTATAGTGATGTGGCCTCTTGCATGCTGGAGGAAGACCGTATGATCTGCATTTGTTTGACGGTATCCCATGCCTGTAATAGCCTTTCTGAATCTGTCAAACCAGGCTCGAGGAGATTGCTTGAGCCCGTATAGCGACTTCTTCAGTTTACACACTTTTCCTTGCGACATCCCTCCGTCTGATTCCGTCGCGTAACACCCTGGCGGGAGCTCCATATATACTTCTTCTTGCAGGTCCCCATGAAGAAAGGCATTCTTCACATCCAGCTGGTATAGCTTCTACCCATAGTTCGCTGCAATGGAGATCAGAGTTCTCACGGTGCTCATTTTTGCTACTGGGGCAAACGTCTCATCATAGTCTATGCCATATGACTGTGTGAATCCTTTTGCAACCAACCTCGCCTTGTACCGCTCTACTTTTCCTTCTGGCGTCTCTTTTACTGTGTACACCCATTTGCATCCCACAGCTTTCTTCCTTTTGGGTAATGGAACCAGCTCCCATGTCTTATTTTTCTCCAGTGCCCCAAGTTCTTCCATCATTACAGCTTTCTACCTTGGATCTTTCTTTGCTTCCTGCCAACACTTGGGCAATGAAGTAGAGTCTAACGATGCAATGAAGGCTCGATAATTCGAAGAAATGTTAGAATAAGACAAGAAGTTGGCAATGTCATGTTCGTAATCATCAAAACGAGCAGGAGCCTTACCAGCATTGATGCGAGAATATCTCCTTAAGGAGCAATAGGTGGTGGAGAGATCATACCATCCGAGTCGGAGAGATCCGCATCAGAATCCGAGTGATTCAATGCGGGGGCAACATCTTCAAGAGTTGGAACAGGAGTAGACGAGGGACTTGGTACAGTAGGCACAGGACACGACATAGGCACAGTACTGGACTTCTGTTGTCTCCTTCTGTAGACTTGGAGCTCCTTTTCCCTTGTCTGCTGCTCCCCCTGCGTAACATATGTATCTTCTTCTTCATTCTCTGTATCTGAGTCACTGTGCTCTCCCCCTTTCGTCCAGTTTTCTACAACCGGACACGGAACCGATCCGACGACCACATTTGGGCTTATTATCTCCCCCTCACATCTAACACCATCTGTGTTAGGTGTGTCACCAAATGCTGAACCTTCATCCGAACCATAGTATGGATCGAGTTCTCGGAATGTAACGTCCATGCTTACAAACATCTTCCGCTCGACTGGACTCCAACAGGCATATCCCTTCTGAGTCGCCGTGTAACCGACAAAGACACATTTAACTGCTCTAGGATCCAGTTTGCCAACGCCTGGCCTATTATCTTGGACAAAGCACACACATCCAAAAACTTTCGGTGGAACAGTGTATGTAGTTGTCCCAGTAAGCATCTCCAACGGTGTCTTCCAGTCCAATACTTGAGATGGCATTCTGTTGATGAGGTAAGAGGCCGTCAATATAGCCTGCCCCATAAGTGTTTCGGGACATTCATAGCCAGCATCATCGTCCGTGCGACTTCCAGCAGGTGTCTGTTCTTTCGTTCAGTCACACATTTTGTGCCGGAGTATAAGCACATGAAGTTTGATGTAGTATTCCATGAGTGGAAAAATACTCAGCAACCCTCTTATTAGTATACTCCGTCCCATTGTCAGACCGGAAACACTTAATTTTAGCGCCATATTGTGTTTCCACCCGGCGATGAAAGTCCCGAAAGGCCTCAAGGACGTCACTTTTATTCTTCATAAGGTAGACCCATGTCACGCGGGTATAACAGTCAATAAAGGTGACGAACCATCGAAAACCGTTAATTCCGATTGTAGGACAAGGGTCCCATACGTCCGAATGTATCATGTCAAAAGCAGCTGAACTCCTATTCCCCGAGCTCACATACGAGCTTCTGGTATGTTTTCCCAACTCACAAGCATTACAAAATAACTTCTCTTTATTAGCCCTTTGATATAAGGACGGATACATTCGACTAATAACTTTAAAAGAGGAATGACCGACACGCTGGTGGTGGAGTAGCAAGTCGGCTTCAACACTGCGACAGGAAGCTTCTGGTTGTGCGTCTGCTACCAAGGATGCCAATGCGTTGTCCAGTCCAGTCCTGTCTAAATACCACAGCCCCTTATGCCATGTGCCAGTCCCAAGTCGTCGTCCTGCCCCCTTCTCCTGAAAAGTTGCCGTAGGAATGTCAAAGGAAACAGTACAGTTAAGATCAAGTATAATAGCACTAATTGATAGAAGATTGACAGGAAAAGACGGAGCATGTAAGACATTGGTTAGAGTGATGGAAGGAGTGCATGCGACAGTGCCTTTACCCATTACAGGGCTGGATGTACCATCAGCGGTCTGAATACTCTCCGGCAATGGTAGGTGAGTATAGTCCTGAAACGCACCACGGGATCCCGTGATATGGCGAGATGCCCCAGAGTCCATAATCCATCCTGGCTGATGGACAGATGCAAGAGCACGTGCAGGATTACCGGTGCTAGTTTGGACAAAGCAAGTGATGTGACCCCCCGAGGTAGAAGACGCCCCAGGACTGTTGGCCGAACCCAACTTTGTGCCTCGCAACTTCTCAAGGAACTTCCGCTCAAGCGGGGTTATTTCAACCAGTTGATTCTCGCCCCTTTTCTCCGCTAGATTTGCTTTGTGGCCTCCCCTTTTACCAGCATATCCTCCTCTACTACCACGTCGGCCTCCACGACCCCGTCCTCGATCATTAGACTGATTTCGCAAGGATTTTGGACAAAATCGGATGTAATGTCCTGAGTCACCACAATTGTGGCAAACACCACCCACAGATGGAGGTTGGTTGAAGGCAGCAAGGGCAGACTTTTCAACCTCGACTTGCTCCCCCTGGTAGGAGCCCTTGTTGGGCATCAACTTCAGTCGAGCTTCTTCCTGTGTCATGACGGCTATAGCTTCTTCCAAGGTCGGAAGCGTGGGTTGGGATAGGAGGATATTCCGTCTCTGCTCAAACACAGGGTGTAGTCCCTTCAGGAATTTCATCATACGCTGCCGCGAAATATAAGCCAGGAACGTCTGAAAGTACTTTGTGAATGCTGGTTCGACTTGTGCATCTTCCATCCCAAGAGGATCATAATGATCCAGATCAGACCAGTACTTCTTCAACAGGGCTGCGTACTCAGAGATGGTACGTTCGTCTTGGGCCACCCTATCGAGTTTATCTTGCAGTTGAAAGATCCGCATAGGGTTGCCCGAGCCGGAGTACATATCTTTTAGAGTCCGCCATATATCAGCAGCAGCCTCCATTGCCTCGATATTGCCCGACACCTGGTCGGTTAATGAGGCAGTCAACCACCCAGACACTACGTTGTTGACAATCTCCCAAACAGCAAACTCCTTTGCGGAGTGATCGGCTGGCGCCTTGGCCTGGCCAGTGACATAGCCAACCAAGCCACGTCCCTTCAGCGTCCGCATCGCCTGCCGCGACCACTTCAAGTAGTTGGATGTTCCTTCCAACTTCGTCTCCAGCTTCCCCATTTTGTAAGGTGACGGATCCACATCAGTATGGATCACACGTGGGGTTGCCTCGGTTAATCTCTTTGATAAGATATAATCAACCAAGGCCTTCATCTCGTCGGCCGTCAGTTTGCCACTGATCGAATCCATGGCTTCTTCAACTGTGAACCCTATTCGTCGTCGTCTTCGTCGTCTTCGACGCCATAGACTTTACGAATGCGCTACTAACTTGGCCAGCACCGACGCGCGCATGTAAAGTGTACACGTCAGGACACCAGAGAAGACATGATCAGTCTTTGTATAGATCCCGATGTGAAGAAGGAATAACAAATAAAACATTTGTTAGTTCCAAACGGCGTAAGCGAGGAACAAAGTTGGTGCAAAAAAGCATTTGGCAGCCGTTTGTCTTCGAAAAATACCGTTTTTTTTTAGAAAAAAAAGAGGACGGCTAGGGTTTGTAAAGGGGGGGCTGCTGGAGGTCGGGAAGGGGGGGTGCTGCTGCTGGTGGGGGGGGGGGTGGCTGCTGGTGGTCGGGGGGGGGGGCTGCTGGTGTAGGTCGGCAAGGGGGGTCGGCGAGGGGGGGGTCGGCAAGAGGGGGCTGCTGCTGGTGGTCGGGGGTGGCCGCTGATGTAGGTCGGCGAGGGGGGGTCGGCGAGGGGGTGTCGGCGAGGGGGGGGTCGACAAGGGGGGAAAAATTTTTGGTTTTTTTTTTTTGTGGAGAGAGAGAGGGTTATGGCTCTGATACCATGTAGAAAATAATGGTTGGATAATTTTTATTGATGGACTACTTCACTACTTATAGGGAGTCTAGCTCCTCTACATACTCGATATTCCGATGTGAGACTAAAAGTCCCTTATTGATTCTCAACAAACAACCTTGAAGGTTAGTTCCGCGGAGCAAACAGAAAATCCAAATAGAGTTGTCCTGTCGTCGTGCACTTCTGGGAAAAAGCCCAAAAGAAGCTTCTGTCGGTGTTGTCGACCGCTGCTGCTCCCGAGCGTTGTGCGTCACTGGTTCTACGTCATTGTGTGCTGCTGCTTCTGTGTCGTTGCACGCCTAACCGACTGAGCGGTTGTTGAGGACCCCCACGCCCTTAGTGGGTGTATAGGGTGTAACACCCACGTTCCTAATGGTTTGTTGTCTACGATGTTAATAGGTCATCGTGGCTCGAACTACCGTGAGGAGTGAGAGAACGTGGATAGTTTCTCGACCCGTTGCTAGTCCCCGTAGAGCCTATGACGTAGCTTCGTCGAAGGCTGCAAAACCATCCATTACACGGTTCCAGAGGGTTTTTCATCTATAAATACCAATGACGCGGGTTAATGAGGGTTTTCTTCCTAAAAATCATCACTCCATGCGTACAAAGGAAAGACTCCCAAGGTTATTCTTTAGGTGATAGTCATTTGACACTGTAATAGGAGATCGGTCCCAAGCAACCCCGGTCTCTCTCAAATCAAGTGGGCTAAAAGCTTCAACAAAAAAGTGTTTGTTGTTCAGAGCTCAACAACAAGCTTTGGACGTCTTAGGGTTCTAAAGCATCCGAGAACAACTCATCGCCGTTGAGAAGAACCCATTTTGGATTGGGATAGTCAACGGAACAAAGTGATCGTGTACTGACACTTCCCCATAATCTGTAAAAAGTTGTAGACATTACTTTGTAAGGCTTTCGTTGTGAAGTTGTAATATATCAATAAATTTTATAAAGTTTTCCTTCATCATTTTCATCAGAAAACAATCTACGCTATTGAGTGTGGAGGCAGGGGTCTTTGAAAAGTTTCCAGAGCCATTATCCAAGGTCCAAGGAGGGCATGGTTGAAAAGGTACTTTTCACACCAAGACCTCCATGTTGCTTGGGCTGATATATAGTACCCCATTTTGCAGGTGAAAACCTATTCTGTTTGGACATAAGCCTTTTCCAAACAAGGAGAATCTGACGGAATCAATTTTCTTAAGCATCAATGGGATCTTGAAAATGACATGAAACTGAGGGGAAGATGAGAGAGATTTAGTTTATAAGAACCAGTCTACCTCCCAATGAGAGAAATTTTCCTTTGGAGTGCGGACTCATCATGCAGAACAATTTGAACTTCTGGTTAAAAGAAAGTTTTGTACAGGAAATATTTCTTGAATTAGTATATTTAGTTATACAAGTTTCTCTGTAGAATGATATTCTTAAAGAGGAAAGATTAAAATAATTGTCAAGAAATAACAGCTATGAAAGTAAATTTGTCATCTCGTTATGAGAGATAATCAAAGAAAACTTCGTTGAAGACGAATTCCATACTAGTGAGGTGGAAATTATATCAGTAGGCCGCATGCAAAGTCTCTAGACAAAGTCCAAGTTGGTTAATAAAAGATAGTGGCAAAAGTTCTGTGAAGAGAATAAGTCAATAAACATTGTGGTTTTGATTTAACAAAAAAAAAGCAAATATTTTATACGTCTTTATAGAATAAATAAATTAGGTTACTGAATAGACGTGATTCCATCTGCAAAAGCAATTAGTGAAAGAAAATCGGTATAATTGGCTTAATTTTGATAGCCATAATAACTTGGTCATGTAGTGCGAGCCAAAGACATTAGTGAAAAAGATCAGTATAGATCATAGTGCAGTATCGGCCGCAAACTATGAAACACTTTGGCAAAATCCAATACCTACCGCTACTAATATCGACATTGGGGGTCTCTTTTCTAGTCAATTAGGCAGAAAAAATTTAACCAAAAAAACCAATCAGAAAGGTTGTAAAAGCATGTAAATAAAGAAAACTTATTTATCACAAATAAACCAATTAATAAGGGTGACTATTATTTCATTCAATTCAAAACTACTAAGGAAGAACACAAAATATGCCTAAATGTATAATAAAAATTAAAATTTTAATAATTTATTAATAATTTCCAAATTTGATACTCCTATTTAAAACCGTCTAAAACCGTCGATATTGTCGATATCACCGATCCCGATACTCATAGGAAGGATCCGATATTCCGATATCGAAAACCTTGGTATAAATGACATAATTTTGACATCCATATTACATCAGTGTAATGCCTTGCATAAAAGAATTTAGAAGGATGGATCGAGTTTGTTGACAAAAGTAAGAGTTTAGACAAAGAAGGATAGTCAGCGAAAACAAATATGGCTTTGCTGAAGTTGCTGACGATGATGAGCACCATAGTGACTATTATGTATAGCATGTATAAGAGGAGAAATTTGGGGCTAGGAAAATGGATGGATCAGCACTATTGAGCATAGAGGTTACGTCGCTTGACTCGCTAACAATGATTTAATTTCCCTCCATGAACTAAAGAAAATAAGTGGTATTTCTTTTCAAAATGCCTCATCTTGTCACGAATAGTTAGATCCTACAACTACTTCACTATTATCAAAATACAAAGGAATATTCTTAGGAAGCAGTATGAAATCTGTCAAGAACTCTTTTAGCCATGCTCCGCTTTGGTTGCTTCACAGAAGGCTACATATTTTGCCTCTGAAGTGGACTTTGCAATGCTTCCAAAATACTATTCATCACTTAACAATGTAAATGTATCTTGACTTGTATGCTTTGTATCCACTATTTGCTTGAAAACCTGATAATGTATCATAAGTATCGGGATCCTTTACCCTCCTAGGAACTGCTATCTTTGTCTTTGAAAGAGATCTTAATTCCAGCTACGGTTTCATTAGATATCTTACAACTAGAATTCCTATTTTTTTCGATCCGGTTCCTCCACCACCGCGAACCCCGGTTAGATTCAAGCATGATACATTTTTATTTATTGGGAGAACCCAAGCGTTCTGGATCTCATAACCCCAAATGTGCCAGATAGCCAAAAGTAAGGGCATGTTTGGATCGCGGAAGGTCTTTGAAAGTGTAAAACTGGCACTTTCTATATGATGTAATGCAAGTCACTTTCAATGCATTTCACTTTCCAAAATGTGTTCGGATACGTAAGATTTTTGTTCCCCGCAAGTGAGGAGTTTCAATATGTTGTATTTGGGTACCACTTGAAAGTGTAGATTAGAGATGCGGTAACAATAAGTAGACTTACCCCCAAATAAAAAATTACACACAAACAATTAGTATTTAAACCTAAAAAATTGACATATAATAATAATAATGAAAAAACTGACATATAATTAGTAGATATAAATTTTCTAAAATATAAAAAATTATCATAAATGAAGAAAAAAATAGTAACAAACATCACCACCACCCTCATCATTAAAAAAAATTAGTAACAAACATTACCTAAAATAGCATTAGATGTTGTGTATATCAAGGTGGAAAGCATGTCAATCACTCGTTAGGTGGGGTCTAATGCATAAAAAATAAATTGTGGTCTAAATAAATTGGCGGGATGATGTGCTAGAGTATCAAATACTAACATACATCACCACCGCCCTTAAAAAAAGCAGTGGCGGAATGGACGAAGCAGCAACAACAGCTCAGGAATGATGCCGACGACGTTCATCGCACTCCAAGATCCCGCCGACGATGTCGTTGCTGCAAGCGTACATCTCTTTCCAGTCATCCACAGGTGCCGGACTACCCCGCCGTTCATTTCCTCGACTCTACCGCTGAAACATCTCCCCCCGTAGACAAGACGAGGGTGACCACAAGCTTCCCTAGCTCCCAAATTTTTTTCTCAGTTTCTCTCTTCCTCCTCTGTGACTTTCTACGAGTTTCAAGCAAAATTGAAGGAATGTGAAAAAGGAGGAAAAGAGGGGGGACAGGAACTGTCCATGGTCAAATCAAGAGAATTAGAGTAGTTTCATTTCTTCAACCAAACATGAGTTCAGCTGAGTTTCAGTTTTTCTCCCACTTTCAATCCAGTTTCCTCCAACCAAACAGCCCCTAAGTGACGAACCGGAAGATGCAGTATTACAAAATGAAACTCAACAAAGATATCAATCAAATGGTATAGAAAATACAGTCAATTAATTGCCAGAATGAAGCATACAAATTATGTTGTTGTAGGATTTGGTAGGAATTCTTCCATATAGTCTCAGTCTCGCGCATGACTTTGCAAACATTTTGGCAAGTACTGGTTAAGCCTATCTCCCTCATAATGCAAACCATGGATAGTAGCTTACCCCATATGGAAGAGAACCACGATCTAGGTAACTATGTCCATTGTCCCCGTATATCCAAAACCATATAGCTCACTCACGCGACAAGCTTACAGAGTCTCTTATATACTTCAGAATGCATTTCACATTCTCTCTTATGGGGTTTTCATGGGTCAATCTGTACTCCAGTGACTCCCACTGCAATTGATAGATATATGCAAGGCTCCTCAAGATTTTATGAAATCATAAACTTCTATTCTGGTTTTATAAGCTTAATTGAGAAAACTGATAGATCAATTCATCTTGCATGCTAGGTTATGATTCCCTTAATTTGATAGGGTCAAGTGTCACTATAGGCATCATCAACTGTCATTCTATATGTTACTCTTCCATTAAAATTGAGTTCCTATGTGAAGTTGGAAAAAACAATGGCGTAATTTTACAGTGAGTTATGGGAGCAATTAGCTATTTCAGACTGTAATTTACTCTTTTACCCGTATATGACTTGAACCTACAGATACTTGAGCATAACATATGAATGTAGCACTTGCCAATAAATAACATATGGCTAAAGAACAATTGTTTCTCTAACCAACAGATATTTATGTAGCATTGAAACTACTATATGTAAGAAAATGCTAGGGAGGTGGAAATTTTAAAATAGGGTGAACATAGAAAAGGATCTCATGCAAGACACTTTTGATAGAGTATAAGCTAGGAAATTTGTATATGGAAGTAACGATAATGCTACCTTAACTTGCCAAATAAGATTCAGTTGTTTCCACTTCCAATTGTTGCAGGGAGTCTCTTTTCTTCCTAAGGGCCCATTCTTCCGTATCTTCTTTTGCTTCAAATAAGATAGTTCCCATTTCCCAGTCCCAAATTTTATGTGGGGCTCTCTTATCTGTTTTTTCTATCACTGTCATATTCCTACAAAATTGACAAAGAAAAATAAGTCTGTTTAAAGAGTTGTATTTTTTTTTTTTTTTTAAATCTGCATTTAAACAAAAAATCCCTACAATCATAAACACCCACATGGTTAAATTTCAAACCAGGTTCTGATGTGAAGCTAATATCAGTTTGTAAAATGAAATTGTTTGCTTGACTTTGTTATATGTGTAGTCCTCGAGAAATGGTAGTTAATCACAATTTTTTGAAACATGTACATGGGTAAGAGTTGTAGTTTATGCTTTCAATCATGGGAATTGTACAGGGATTTATGTAACTATGACATCAATCTCATACAACGTCATCTGTAAAAGTAGATCCAGAAAGAAATATTCGTTAGACTTATATTTTCGTGGTCTAAGACAAGCTGGGGAACCAGTAGGTCAATTGATCGGGTACTTAATCAGCTGGCCAACGTGCACCTTCAAAATGTGCCTTGGGCTTGTCAAGTAGTAAACCCAAACTCCACATCAGACAACTAACCAAATAACCAATTTGCCTCTTTTCTGGTTCGGCACACTGATTAGTCTGCTTTTGGATATCCAATCGGATGGTCACTTGGTTGAGTCTGATAAGTGTCAAATTATCAAGTTATGGGTCTTGGGCTACTAAATTCGATTTCATTCTTTGTATGAACTTTCCTAAGAAGTAAGAACTTTGTACAGTTCTTATGGGTTTGGTCCAAGCTTCAAATAACCTAAGTCGGTTGTTACAGCACACACTAATGATAAACATCTCCAAAAATTCCAACTCTAAATTATATAGTAAAATACATCAAAGGCCAAGAGTTATAGTTCAATCATTGTTTGTTTGGTTTTTCGGGTATACTCATTTTCTCGCAAAGTCCAATCTTTCATTCTTTCAATTGCACAGTAATTATCAGCATGGAAATAATAATCAACTTCCCACAAATCATATAGGTAATGTCATTGTCAAAAAGAAAGAAAAATACTATCTGAAACCTTACCCAGAATCCACTTGAGAGAGGAATATTCAAAGCATTCCAAGTGGCAGTTGAGGAGTTTAAGTGAAAGCAATCAAAGCATCGTGGGGAGCAACCAAAACAGGAGTAGATTCAGTGAATTATTTCTTGTATTATTTACCAAGAAAGGTGGACTGCTTGTGTGCTACTGATGCTTTAGGTGTGAGCGGAGAAGAAGCCTAAAAGTTTTAATCACATTATTCTTGTAGTTATGAATTTACTATGCTAGGCTATGCCGTTTGCTTCTCACAACAAGGTTCTCGACATAAAAATATTATATATTAAGCTTGCTCTTCTCTTTATGTTGTTTATGCATGATAGGAAAAGGTTTCTGGGCTTGTTTTCCCCAAAATAATAGTGTATGTTACACAAGAACATAACGACCTTTACCAGGGGTATATGCTTGGTGGTTTGTAATTCTTTATCTATCAAAATATTAATAATCATCATGGCCATATAAACGTAATGAACATATGAACTATTTTCTAGCTAAAAGTAATGGCCTTTCGTTAGCATGATTTTGAAGCATCTTGAGCATTATGTATAGTAAAAAATGGCAAACAAATTACCTTAATTGAATGCAACGCCCTTCAATACACAAGAAAAGAGGTTGCCTCACAATCAGAAGTGCTGTCTTCAGATCATTAAATCCTGCTGTCACCATCCTTCTTAACACCCTAGCTTGTGAGTACTTCCCTCTGTAAGAAAGTAAGGAATAAGATACCTTTACTAGACTTTCAGAATAAAAACTTTTTTGAGATAAAGCCGGGCATTAATGACAACTGTTGTTCATAGTAAAGCAGCAAATACACAGTGCAAATTAACTACTATGAGCCAAAAAACAACAAGATACAAAAGGTTAAACTTATAGAACTCAATGGGGGCGTCAGATTGAGATGGACAACTGATAACCATGTATCAATCCCCCATAACATCATAAAGAATATGGATGATCACAGCAACGGTGAGCGCCCTCCATATTTCTTGGTTGAGACTTTCAAATACCGAATCCAGCTTCTCTCCAAAATGATCGGATATTCTCAAAGTATATTAGAAATTAGAATAGAGTTAGGATCAATATACTTTGAATTGAAAATCCTCTTGTTTCTTTCATGCCAAGCACATCAAAGAATTGTCATTATAACAGTCACAAGTAATTAACAAACCACTAGGAAGATGAGAGTTTCTCCAACAGGTCAAGTTGCTCACCAGGTCGTCCCCAGACCTAAGATGGCCCCGCCCCTGGTCAGTTTGGACATTGAACAAAGAAATGCAACCTTTATGTGATGTGGTCTTCTTTGGAACATCAATGTTAGAATCACAGTTTGCACTATCGGCCGATACGGATACGATAGTGTTGATTTGTGTCGGTTTTGTCGTGTCATGATCCAATTCTAACTGCTATCGATATTGATTGATACCAACAACTGGGTCTATTTTTCGGTCAATTCGACAGAGAACAATTGAACAAAAAAGATACAAGAAAGTAAAAATAGTGTCTAACATAATGGTTCGGTTGTCCTGAAGATTCACAATGTTATAGTGTGTCAATAAGATTCCTTATCGATAAACTATAACCAATATCATTTGTAGAAGTTATATATCTATAAATTCACATTAATCCATATTAATATTATAACATTCAAAACTATTTATTGTGGTTGCAATATGTCTAAAGACAAGTAAATAACAATAATATCCATTGACGGTGGAATATTATTCCATTTAAAACTAAAGAGAAATAACATCCCATACATAAAATTATGTGTAAATGAAACAAATATTTTTCTAGTTTTTAAAAAATATTTCTTTTAACATTTTTTGGCTTTCCTAAATGAAGAACCCGATACTCCGGTTCGAAACATTGGTTATGTTGGTGTTTTCACTAGACTTTGAAAACTTTTAGTCCCACATTGGAAAACCACCATGGTATATATCTCAATATAAAGCTATGCTTGTGTTGGAGTATGCACATGGGTTGATTTTCCTAGAGGGTTAAGTATAAGTCACTAGGAACAATCCATTGTTTTGGCACTCTCCTTAGGAATCCTTAAGAGCTAAGCCCCGTAGGGACTTAGCGACTCGGACTCGGACTCGAGCTCGGGCTAAGGGCGTATAGTGGCATTTTGATGACGCACTTTGCTCTTAGCACGACAGCATCGGCGTATGGCGTCTATGCATCTATGCGTCTAGGCGTCCAAGCGTCTAGGCGCATAAACGGCCACTCGCATATGCGGCCACGTGCTATGCGGCTCAGTGCATGCGTCTAGGCGGCTATGCGTTTCAGCGCTATGGTCTAGGGCTATGCGTCAAGTGCTATGCGTCTTGGGACTTTGTGTCTAGGGCTATGCGTCTATGGTACTATGCTTCCAAGGGCTATGCGTCTAGTTGTGGGTGGCTGCTTTCGGCGCTGTCAGTCTTGTCAGATGTCGTGCTTTCGACGAGCAGACTGACGTGACAGGTCGTACAACAGGGCATGGACACGCTGATGTGTCTGGACATAGTACTATGTGCAGCAGATTTCGTAGGATTTGGTCGGACGGCGTATATGGACGCATAAGCATTCTTATGCGTCTATTGGTGTCAGCTTGCTCTATATATAGAGCCCCACTCCTCTCATTTGAGAGAGTTGGAAGAGAGAAAATCCACTCCACCACAGAGGGACTATGGGACAGCAGCATGCCTATGCGCCTACCCTAGGAGGCCTATGCGTCTCGGTGAACTTTGGCTCTAATGAGTTCCAAGTCTTCCCGAGAGTGACACCCAGCGTTCCAGAAGTTCTTGTATGAACTTGTTGGTTCCTAGGAGCATATCGTTTATGGGACGAATCTTGCTTTGAACAACGGTGACCTGTTCACCCCAGCAAGAAGATGCTTTCTGCTTTTCTCTTGTTGTGTTCGTTCTATCTCATTGTAGCATCTGCGAACGTAAAGAAAAAAAAAGGTTTTGGTTATTCCTTCTTCATCCTTCTATGATGTGAACGTTTTATCTCAATTGCAACTGCGTTTGCAAGGAAGAACGGTTTCTTTTATTTGTTTGCTTGGTTTTGGGGTTTCCCATGTGTTGCTGGATTCTAGAAGTTCGGGGAGCAAGTCTCTTGCATGAATCCCATGACTTCTTCTTCAGGATTAAACAGAGTGCAGACCGAAAAGTCTTGTATGAAACTTTGTTGTTCCTTGCCTTAGTTCTCGTCTTGGTATGCCTCGGGACTAACAGGTTAACACATACCAGTGATAAAATTGACACCGGGACACCCTAGCTAGCATCATAGAAGAATATGATATGTTTTAGCCTTAGGTTTATTTTAGGGTTAGTATGTTATTTTGGTCTATTTGATTTATTATGAGTTGCAACATCGATTTCATGTAGCAAACCTAAATACCACGAACTTGCTTGTCGAAGCCAAGGTTTATGCTAAATAACGAGCAGCAGTTTTGTCAAACACTTCCCGTTCGTTTGTCAAGAACACATTCTTCACCAGCTTGCCACATAATCAAAGAATTAGCTTGCGGAACGACACGTGAAAGAAAATATACAGGTTGTAGAAGTTTATTAGATTATGAACTCTTTCTAGTTCTAAACTAAAACAAAAATAGAAGAATGCTACGTAAACCTGTTGAGTAATGGTGCTCCCGCCTCCGCCGTTGGCATAGGAGACCATGGCCCGGCCGAGGCCGTAGGGATCGAAGCCGACGTGGCGGAAGAACCGGCGGACCTCCGACGCCGTCAGCGCCTGGACCAGATGGTCGGGGAGCCGGCCCACCTCCGACTCGGTCACATCTCGAGAACTCGCGGAGGTGGCGCGACCTGTCGGAGAAATCCACCGGTAGGGCCCGGAAGAATGAGTGGAGGAAGAGGATGGCGCTGGAGATCAGGACGAAGGGGAAGGGGCTCCTGGAGGTGGAGGCGGTTGGGGAGTCCGCCAGCGAAGAAGCGCATTTCGCCGGAGTGAGGCTGCGGCGAGCGGTGGTGGAGGAGGTGATGAGAGGGAGGAAAGGGATGGGGGATGGTTTTGGTGGTGAGTTGGTGGAGTGGGGAGTTGAGGCGGTGAGCGGAGTCGGGGGAGTGGCTGTGAAAGTAGACATACTGCCATACTTGCGGTAACCGGAATTCCACTGGTGTCAACCACAGGGGTCTGCTTGGCAATGGTAGGGATAACGGTTACGAGGTATTTCTAGAGTAACGAAATTCGATTTTGGATAGTTTTAAGTAGCAATTTTTTGAGGCAATTGATAAAGGCACTGCCTAATTTGATCGGGACTAGCCCATTTGTAAGTTTGTGTTATTTACAAGTTTGCCATTGAAAAAATTTATTAGGGCTAGCCCATTAGGTAGTATAAAAGTCAATTGTTTTATTTCTCTTCTCTTTCTCTTCTTCCTCTCAAATTTTCTTCTTTTCTCAAATTTTCTTCTAAACCCAAGATTGAGATTCCTCTTGTCCCTACAAAAATCTTCCTGTTTTGTAACCCCAGAGCAGTTATCAACGAATATTCGTAGTAGTCGGTATGTTTTCGACTACTATATTGCAAAGTTTGTTAAATAATCGGTTGATTCCTAATTTTTGAATGTTCTTTTATAATGTAGAAAATATGGAAGAACTTGGGACTTCAAATATAGCAATCGATCATCCCGGTCCTTCCGAAGAACACGACATTCTCTCCAAAGAACTCGTGGTTTGTCCCTGACCTAGTTACATTTTTTCGTAGTCTAGAAATGGACTGCCACATCGCATGGCAGTCCATGAACTACTTAGGACTGCCAGAAAGTATGGCAGTCGAGTTAAGTACGTATGAACGTAAGGACTGCCATACTTTCTGGCAGTCCTATATACTTCAAGGACTGCCCAGAAATGTGGCAGTCATAAAGTTGATAATAAATTCAACTGGACTGCCATACATTTTGGCAGTCCATGAACTACTTAGGACTGCCAGAAAGTATGGCAGTCTAGTTGAATACGTAGGAACTTAAGGACTGTCTCACTTTCTGGCAGTCCTATATACTTCAAGGACTGCCCAGAAATGTGGCAGTCCTAAAGTTGATAGTAGATTCAACTGGACTGCCACACATTTTGGCAGTCCATGAAGTACTCAGGACTGCCAGATGTTGTGGCAGTCTAGTTGAACAGCCTGAATTGGATATTGTATTTGGTTTTGTCATTGATTTAGGTATTTAAAAAATTTGTAAATTTATTGTAGGGCACCCCATCTCCTATGTGCACAGATTTGAGCAGTAAATTCTCGACAGATATTGTCTTTGAAACTTACGCCGAAGCATTAGAATGGTGCAGAGAAGTTGGAAGGCAAACCAACACAACCCTTGTAACTTCAAGGTCGCTACGGTGTCGGCCGAAGCGTCAAACTGCAGAGATTGGCTGTGAAAGAGGTGGGACGTATAGGGTGCATCGTAAAAAAAGTGAAATTCTCCCAATAATATCTGGGAAGAAAGAGGCAGGCTCAAGGAAATGTGGTTGTCCATTCAAGCTAATGTTGGGGTGCAGGACTGGCGAGAAGTGGACAGTTGTGGTACGTAATGGGATCCACAATCATTCTATTCCGGAGACGCTAACTGGTCATGCCTACGCCGGAAGATTGAAAGATGATGAGAAGAAGTTAGTTACAGAAATGTCAGCTTCCGGAGTTGCTCCAAAAGAAATATATTCTGCGCTGCTTCAGAAGAATGAGAGGAACAAGTCCACTATGAGGACAATTTACAATGCACTAGCGAGGTCTAGAACGAGGAGTCTAAAAGGAAGAATGGCGATGCAACAAGTGATGAAATTGCTCGCCGAAAATCATTATGTGGAATACCATAGAAGACTTCCGGTGAGCAATGAAGTCGTTTCTCTGTTTTGGTCTCATCCGGATTGCACACAGTTGGCACGGTCCTTCGCCGATATTTTGGTTCTTGATTGCACCTACAAGACTAATAAATTCAAGATGCCTCTTCTTCACATTGTTGGGTTCACTTCAACCCGAAGGACATTTTCAGTTGCCTTTTGTTTTATGAGGACCGAAACATTAGAGGACTATACATGGGCTTTGGAAAAGCTGAAGACACTTTATAGTGGACATAAAGAACCGTCTGTTTTTGTGACCGATCGGGAATATGCATTGATGAATGCTATTGATACCGTATTTCCTCATGCTCGTAGATTACTATGTACTTGGCATATAAACAGAAATATTCAAGCACAATGCAAACTAAAGTTCGAGAAAGTAGACGGCAAACTCGACATGGACCGCTTCCAAGATTTCTACAACGGTTGGACTCTTGTGTGGCGAGCAAGTAGTGAGGAAACATTTGACGCAGCATGGTACATGTTCAAAGAGCAATGGGAGCAGAGCAACCCGGCGTGTATATCTTACATCAAAGACACGTGGCTTGATGAACATAAAGAAAATTTTGTCTTGGCATGGACGAATATGGTGAAACACTACGGCACGACCACTACCAACCGTGTCGAAGGCTCACATGCAAGACTAAAAAGATATCTGCGCTCAGCGGCCGGTGGTTTCGTCTCCGTTTGGCAATCAATCGATCGACTGACCAATTCGGTCGTGAACGAGATAAAGGCTTCATTTGAGATGAGCCTGAACATTGTAAAACACCAACACAAGAAAGAACATCTCTTGTCTGATTTAATGCACGTGGCGTCCCACGACGCATTGACATTACTACTTGATGAGATTGGTCGTGCGAATTCTGTCGGTTTAGATGTCGAAGTATGTGGTTGTACACATCGATATTCTCTCGGGCTCCCTTGTGCACACGAGATCAACGAATATCGACGTCAAGCTCGACCTATTCCAGTAGTGATCGTTGATCAGCGTTGGAGACAGCTGTCGATCATGCCTACGGTGGACAGTCCAGATGATTTCTTTTCCATGCCACAGTTGAAACTTCTTCATGCCAGATGGTGTACAGCACTAGAACCTGAGAGGAAGTCCATTGAGCTTGGGATCCAAGAACTTGCCAACCCGACAAGTAGTCGTCTACAGGAGCCATCTTCTATCATTGCTCCGAAAGGTAGACCGCCAAAAAGACTTACAAGAGCGCAAAAGAAGAAGCTCGAGTCTACTAAGCGAGAAGCCTCTCTCTTTGAGCACGTTGAAAGAAGCGTGCAAATTCTAGCCGTTCCAAAGAGGAAGGAGAAGCTCCATACTCGTAGAAAGAAACAGAATACGAGTGCTGCAAATACACTCGATGCGTACATTGGTGCTTTTGTGCCCGGCATGCGGGAATATATTTGGTCTATTGATGATGTGCCCAAAGATGGACATTGTGGATATCATGTGCTGGCGCGTCATCTAGGCTACCCCGCTAAAGACGGATGGAGACAAGTTAGAGCTGAGCTATATTTTGAGCTGGAGTCTCATCGTTCATTCTATAGCAAAATACTTGGGCAAGAAGATGTCGGCGAACTGTTGACAAGCATTCCATACGACACCCAGACTACTGGACCAGAGCATTACCTGGACATACCTTCTGGTGCATATCTGTTCGCTAACAATTACAAGATCCCCATTATCGTTTTTTCCAAGCACAACAACAACACGTTTTTTCCAATGTGCGCTCCTCCAAAGGACTACAGTATATCCACTCTAAATACAATTGGACTCGTCGGAGATCACTTTGTTATCCCGCGGTTGATTGGGCACTCTCCTATTCCTCCCCCTGCGTCACTTTGGTGGAAACATGCACCGGAAGAAGCGCTTGCTTGGGTAACACCCTTCGAAGATGCAATAAATGTTTACAAGAAAATTACGAACTTCGTGGAACCTATACCAAGGCCGGAGGGCCACTATGATGTATTAATTGACTAATGTATAGTTGATGAAGCGTAACATTTTGCATAGACTAATGTATAGTTGACGAAGCGTTATAGTTAACGAAGCGTAACATTTTGCATAGACTAATGTATAGTTGACGAAGCGTAACATTTTGCATAGACAGCTGTATACTTGACATTGTCTATCTTACTGCGTATCTATGAGTATTTTGTATCTTACTGATTAGCAGCGTTGCATTTTGTATTTTACTGACAAAGCGTAGCATTTTGTATCTTATTACAAGTAGCTGTTTGTATGTGGACTGCTCACAGCAAGTTCTGATAAGGACTGCCCAGTTCCTGGGCAGTCCATATATGTATTTGGACTGCCAGGAAATTGGGCAGTCCTTATAAGAACTTGCTGTGAGTATGTGGACTGCCCAGTTCCTGGGCAGTCCATGCTCACAGCAAGCTCTGCTCAGGACTGCCCAGTTTTCTGGCAGTCCAAATACATATATGGACTGCCCAGGAACTGGGCAGTCCTTATCAGAACTTGCTGTGAGTATGTGGACTGCCCAGTTCCTGGGCAGTCAATGCTCACAGCAAGTTCTGCTAAGGACTGCCCAGTTTCCTGGCAGTCCAAATACATATATGGACTGCCTAGTAACTGGGCAGTCCTTATCAGAACTTGCTGTGAGCATGGACTGCCCAGGAACTGGGCAGTCCACATACTCACAGCAAGTTCTTATAAGGACTGCCCAGTTTTCTGGCAGTCCATATATGTATGTGGACTGCCAGGAAACTGGGCAGTCCTTAGCAGAGCTTGCTGTGAGCATGGACTGCCCAGGAACTGGGCAGTCCACATACTCACAGCAAGTTCTAAGAGCAAGGTAACATTCACGTAATACGCAAGATAACATTCACATAATACGAAACATAACATTCATATAATACGCAAGATAACATTCACATAATACGCAAACTTGCAAGGTAACATTCACATAATACGCAAGTTCTAAGAGTCAAAGCAAGATAACATTCACATAATACGCAAACAAGTGTTCAACCAATTTGAAACTGTTGACACAGACAAGTGTTCAACCAATTAGAAAAGTTTTGCAAGTCACCCAACTACCAAATACATTCAACCTTAAAGGAAATTACATAGTCATTCAGTATCATGACGCATCTTCGTGCGTCGCTCATCGATAAATGGGTAATCAGCTGCGATGTTCTGCATCTGGGTACCAATATCTTCGTAATTCTCCCCCTTGCATTGGATTAGACTTTTTCCCAACTTCTTCACTTTCGAAGCCTGCATGAATACATATCATAATTTTAGGAACAAAAAAATTACCACAATATGGGTTAATTAAACAAACTATACTAACCATCTTCTGCAATGCATCATATAGTGCTGACTTGGAAGGTATGGGTGCTGCTACCGGCACTTTCGCACTTCTCTTATCAGGATTCAACATCATACCATGTCCGGCATGCCCATAGTATTCCATATAGT
The DNA here is from genome assembly GCA_029216955.1 of Iris pallida. NCBI lineage: Eukaryota > Viridiplantae > Streptophyta > Magnoliopsida > Asparagales > Iridaceae > Iris > Iris pallida. The sequence goes on along the minus strand of JANAVB010035820.1, from coordinate 3,769,029 downwards.
CCTCACTACAATCCCACATCACCACCGCCGGCGTTCGTACGGTTTCACCAGGAAGATGTTGTTGCCAGTCAACGAAAAAGTACGACCCCCATGGGTAGAACGGCGGGACGTAGGTCGACGGTTTCTTCCCTTTTGCAGCGGTCCTTAATTTCAACGTACTCGGGATAGTCTGTACGTATCCAAACTGACGCAGCACTCTATCGGGGATGTGAGGCTCCTCAATTTCATGACAAAACAACGGACCTCTAAATAGTGTAACTGGTTGCACAGGACGAGTGCTATTTCGCAGATCCTTGTATGGATGCCAAATAATCTACAACATGCATTCATTACTTAAGGAGTTACCAATTAATGTGGAATACTAGAGTGGTAAGTAAATGCTAGTTCAAGTTACTATTGTTTCACCTCCTTTGCAGTCAGATCTTCTAGAGCAACACGTAGGGTAGCCAACGTATGTGGATGTCTCGTATCTATCTTAGCCGGCCTCCACCTACACATCCTGGGCATCTGCTCATCATAATTTCGATTAAGAGTAGCCCTATTGAGCGTCGGAAAATGCTCATATACCCACGCCTGAAAATGTAAAATATAACAATGTTATCGTTATCGACATAATTTTATACAATTGTATAGACACAGTATGCTAGGGTTTGCTTACATGGAGCAGTGTTTGACAACTAGCTATCGTCTTCGACTCGACTCGAGATGCAGCACCTAGTTCGCGGTAAAGGTGTGCTAGTATACCACTTCCGAACGATATTTCATCCACAGCGTTCAAGTCCGTAAAATTGTTTAGATATTTTGCATGTACGGCTGTCCCGGACTTGTCTGTAATGCCGACGGCTCCTAGGATGAACTGCATGTATCCACGGGCCACGAGGTTGTCATTACCATTGTTGTCGTCGGCGTCGTCGACATCATCATTGAAAGTATTCCTCAAAAAACTTAAAGGAACTCCATAAGACTTCTTAAATTCCGGGATTGTGGTAAAAGTCTTGGACTCGACACCGAGACAATTGGCAACCAAATCCACCATCTCATCATACAGGTCGAAGTCGCCCTCGGAATAGTCCATCGACATTTGACGACCATCAACTCTAAGCCCTAAAATGTGGTGGACATCATCGAGGGTGATTGTCAACTCTCCGTCTGCGAGATGGAAGCTGTTAGTTTCTGGATGCCAGCGCTCCACAAATGCAGAAATCATTGCGTGGTCCAATATCTGATATGAGTATTTTGCCAAATACTGCAATCCGGTGGGGGTGATTTTTTGCTTCACACTCTCTTTCAACTCATTAAATCCCCACGTACTACACATCTTCGCATGGTTTATTACCCTCAACATGCGTGAGCTTTTCTGCGAATAAAAAAAACAAAGATCCAATATTACATATATCTATTATTTCGAATAGTTAATCTATATAATAGGTAAGTAACTTACCGGATCCTTCCATATTTCATAACAAATGTGGTTCTCGATTGAATTCAAAATTGAGCAACCAACTGGGCCCGCATCTTCCTCTTCCTCTTCCTCGGGTACTTGAGAAGGACCCGATCCAGCTTCCTCGAGTACTTGAGAAGGACCCGATCCAACGTCATCTCTCATTCGGGCAATGGGTAAATCATCATCATCGGAGGAATCATCACGACGAGTCGCCGCCGCTTTCGCCAAACGCTTTGCAACACGTTTCGTTCCACGTGTTCTTGTTTCTGAGGCTGGTTCGGGTTCTCTAATTGATAGCCCTTTCTCGACATTTCTACCAGCTTCACGCGCCTTGCGATCCGATGCGGTGGAACGTTTTCTTTCGGGCCTGGCCTCAATATCCTTCTCCTTTGTCTTCTTTTCATGACTATTATTGAATATTAATTATATATTAAAATTTGAATTGGAAGAACTGTCTCAGGACATGTGTAACTAAAGACTGCCCACATTTCTGGCAGTACAACATGCACTTAGGACTGCCAGAAAAGAGGGCAGTCCTAACTCACATCATGTGTACGAAAGGACTGCCCACTTTTCTGGCAGTCCTAACTTTATGTTGGACTGCCAGAAATGTGGGCAGTCCCTTGTAACACATCTCATGCTAATGGACTGCCCATTTTTCTGGCAGTCCATCATAGAGTCAGGACTGCCAGAAGAATGGGCAGTCCTTCGCTACACATGTTATGCCAATGGACTGCTCATTCTTCTGGCAGTCCAACTTACAGTCTGGACTGCCAGAAGACCGGGCAGTCCTGGCCGACGCCAACTTTTGGCAAACACGTTCGCCTTGCGATCCGATGCAATGGAAATAACGAACGTAATTGATCCTGCTAGTTGTCTCAGATAATTTCTAGGGTTTTCGACAGAAATGGAGGAAGATTTCGCACCTTGTTTGCGAGGACGGTTTCGGGGCCATCGTTCCCCTTGGACGAGAGAAGAGGACGTGGGGAAGAAGAGGAAGATGATGAAGCTGCTCGCCGAGTGGTGGAGAATGGAGTCAGTGTTAGGGCTTAGGAGGAAGAAGAAGAGGGAAGTTAGGGTTCTTGAGGAAGAAGAGAGAAGTTTGTGTTCGGGGGGGGGGAGGGCGGGAGTACTTGGGACAGCCCTATGATCAAATAAATGGACTGTCCTGAGTAAAACACAAAAAAAATTGGGCTAGCCCCAATCCGGGCTAGCCCCGATCAAAAAAGGCAGTGCCTTTATCAATTGCCTTTTTTAACCAGTCTAGTAATTCATTAAGGTTTTTTCTAAGGGCACAACCCTTTTTGCTAGGGGCTAGCCCAAAATAGTTTAAGAATATTACAAGTTTGCCATCCAAAAATTTTGCTAGGGGCTAGTCCAAGCACACCTATAAATACCAATTTTTTTTCATTTTCTCTCTCCTTCTTCTCTTTTCTTTTCTCCCTCAACTATTTTCTTCTCTCCTTCTCTTAGGTCAAAGAATTAACACCCTAATTCTTTTCTTTTCTCCCTACATTTTTGGCAAATTGTTCTCTCCCTCAACTCTAGGTCATTGACTTCTCCAATTTTTTGGTAAGTCATCGAACTAAAATATGTTTCATGTTTTAAACAAGAATTTCACATATAAAAGTTGAATTATGTGTTAAATGTAGAAAAATATTGAACATGGATCAACCTGGATCATCAAACGTTCCCGCCACGTCCGAAGAATACGTTCCCGCAACGTCCGAAGACAACTTTGATGCATCGAAAGCTCTCTTGGTAACTACATTTGAACTTGTCATCGGATTTAAAATCGTGCTGTGACACAGAGGACTGCCAACACTCTGGCAGTCCAGATCATAGACTATGACTGCCAGAGTGGTAGCAGTCCTTCACAGAAGAAGGACTGCCAGGACCCTGGCAGTCCTACAAATACTGTCAGGGTCCTGGCAGTCCTTCTTATGTGAAGGACTGCCACCACTCTGGCAGTCCTAGTCTATGATACCTGAATGCAGAGTTTTAGTCAGTAAAGGTTTTTGTAATTTATGAACACCAATTGCTGTACAAAAGACGGTCTTGCTATTAACACAATTTGCTATTTATGGATACCAATCTTATGCACGGGCCTAATCTATGAAACCTATTTGCTTTAGGATGTTGTCTAATTGTACTAACCTTTAAGTTTTATTGTAGGACTTGAGATCTTCCAATTTTGCGGTGCCGGCTCCAATTGCAGTCAATGTAGCCCATTTATTTTGGACCGATCTATGTTTTGAATCAAGCGAAGGTGCGGTACATTGGTGTCGAGAAGTCGGACGGGAAAACAACATTGTTCTAGTGATATCCAGATCGGCCCGAAATCGACCGGAACGACAAACTGTGGTGGTGGGCTGTGAAAGAGGTGGTGTGTTCAGAACGCACAAGAAAAACACAGTTATCCAAAGTAAAGTTCCAAGAAGAAATGTTGGAACGAAAAAATGTGGTTGTCCATTCACGATACATATTAGAAACGAAGAAGAAGGGAAATGGACAATAGAAGTGAAGAATGGAACCCACAACTATGAGATTGCCGAGACACTATTAGGTCATCCGTATGTCGGACGGTTAAACAATACGGAGAAGAAGATAGTCGAAGACTTGTCCACCTCCGGAGTTGCACCGAGACAAATATATTCCGTCATACGACATGAAGATGAGAAGAACATGTCTACAATAAAGTCAATATACAACGCCCTAGCTTCTTCAAACGCTGTCCGAACGAAATCAAGAATGGCTATGCAAGAAGTGCTCAAGTTGCTTGCTGATAATCATTATGTTGAGTTCCATAGAAGACATCCCCAGAGTAATGAAGTATTATCAATCTTTTGGGCTCATCCTGATTGCACAAATTTGGCCAGGTCTTTTGCCGACGTGTTAGTCCTTGATTGCACGTACAAGACAAATAAGTTCAAGATTCCTCTCTTTCATGTTGTCGGGTTCACCTCTACTTGGAAAACATTTCCAGTGGCATTTTGCTTCATGAAGAGTGAGAACTTGAAGACTACGTATGGGCGTTGGAGAAACTGAAAACACTTTACACTGGTCATACAGAGCCGTCAGTATTTGTTACCGACAGAGAGTATGCCCTAATTAATGCTATTCGCATTGTTTTTCCTCGAGCGGATACATTGCTATGCACTTGGCATGTCAATCGTAATATTCAAGCCCAATGTAAGTTGAAGTTTCGGAAGGAGGATGGTAAAATCGACATGCAGATTTTTGACGAATTCTACAATGATTGGAATTGTGTGTGGCGAGCATCTACGATTGCCAGTTACGACACCGCATGGTACTTGTTCAAGCAAAAGTGGGAGGCGAGGGAGCCAGCATGCATTTCTTACATCAAAGATACATGGCTTGAACCGCACAAAGAACAATTCGTCTTAGCATGGTCGAATGTGGTGAAGCATTACGGCACGACAACTACCAACCGTATCGAAGGAGCACACTCTTTATTGAAGAGGCACCTAAAATCGTCTCTTGGCAACTTCGTCTCTGTTTGGCAAGCTATACATTTATCAGTAGACCGGACGGTAAATGAAATTAAGGCATCATTTGAGATGAGTTTGAATATAGTCAAGCATGAGCATAGAAAGGAAGTACTCTTAGATGCTTTAATGCGCGTGGTATCTCACAAGGCGTTGGCCTTAATAGCTGATGAGATTGAAAGGTCAAAGTTTGTCGGGCTTGATCCCGAGGTTTGCGGGTGTGTATATCGACATACACTGGGCCTCCCTTGTGCACATCAGATTAATGAATATCGCCGTGAATCCATTCCTATTCCAGTAGATGCTGTCGATCAACGTTGGAGGCAGTTATCTATGATGCCCCTGGTGAAGACGGACGATGATTTCTTCTCTTTGCCACAAGTGAAACTTTTCCACGCAAGGTGGTGTGCCTCAGTAGGAGTGGAACGGATGTCCATTGAGCTTAAAATCCAAGAAATTGCATGTCCGGCGACTACTAGAATGCATGAGCCGTCCGTTGTTTCCAATCCTAAAGGCAGACCTCAAACAAGATTGACTAGTTCACAGAAGAGAAGGCTGGAGTCGACTAAGAGAGATCTATCATCTTTTGAGCATGTTGAACGAAGATTACAACAACCTTCGCCTGCACGGAAGGGCAAGCTTGTCGTTCGCCGAAAAATGGAGAAAATGGACCTCCCAAGAAAAGATACAATTGTAAGCCAAACGACGAGTTTGTATATTGACAAATTTTAACCTGCGCTTCGAAGTTACATTTGGTCTATTGTCGATGTCCCCGGTGATGGCCATTACGAATTTCATGTCCTTGCAAGGCATCTTGGTTATGATGACAAAGACGGATGGAGACGGGTGAGGCAGGAGCTGTACGAGGAGTTAGAGACTCGTCTTCCATTCTATCCTAAGCGAAGAAACTGTTGCAAGTTTGTTGTTAAGTATCCCTTGCACCGACAGTGTTACCGGGACAGACCACTACATGTCAGTCCCGTCTGCCGACTATTTATTTGCTAATAGGTACATGATACCTGTTGTACTTATCTCGTCGGATATTAACAATACATTCTTTCCGATGTGCGCTCCTCCGACGGACCACGGAGTGTCTAACCTATGTACTATAGGTCTGATCGGGGATCACTTCGTTATACTAAAGATGATCGCTCATTCTCCGATTCCTCCACCTTCAACAGTTTGGTACAAAAGAGCACCGGTCGAAGCCATCGCTTGGACCACACCTTTCGTTGACCAGATCAACCATTGTAAGAAGTTGTTAAAGATTGAGGAGCCAAGAGACTTACCTGCTGACCACTACGACGTCGAAATTGACTAAGTATAGATATATTTACAGTCTGGCATTTTGTATATGGAGGACCACTTTTGTATACAGTGAAATATGAAGTCCAGTAATATATATAGAGTAAATTTTGAGTTATATGTGTTTGATTTTGCCTACCTGTGTTTGATTTTGCCTACTGTGTTATATGTGCCTACATGTGTACTATATGTGCCTACCTGTGTTATATGTGTTTACCTGTGCCTACCTGTGTTATATGTGCCTTGCCTACCTGTGCTATATGTACCTACATGTGTCTTATCTGTGTTATTCAGTTTGAGAAACTGTCACAGAGTATCAGTATCAGGACTGCCACACCCATGGCAGTCCTACACTGAAGTAGGACTGCCAGGGTCCTGGCAGTCCTAATTAAAACTTGCTGTAACAGCAAGTTTTAGTTAGGACTGCCAGGACCCTGGCAGTCCTACTTCAGTATAGGTCGACTGCCATGGGTGTGGCAGTCCTAATTATGAATCTCTGTGTGAATTTTTGATTGTCTGAATCATCACAACAGAGTTAAGAAGTTAGGACTGCCATGTGTGTGGCAGTCCTAACTTCTTAACTCTGTTGTGATGATTCAGACAATCAAAAATTCACACAGAGATTCATAATTAGGACTGCCACACCCATGGCAGTCCTACACTGAAGTAGGACTGCCAAGGTCCTGGCAGTCCTAACTAAAACTTGCTGTTACAGCAAGTTTTAATTAGGACTGCCAGGGTCCTGGCAGTCCTACTTCAGTGTAGGACTGCCATGGGTGTGGCAGTCCTAATTATGAATCTCTGTGTGAATTTTTGATTGTGTGAATCATCACAACAGAGTTAAGAAGTTAAGATTCATCACAAAAAAAAATATATCACAAGTCCTGATACAGATACTCTGTACATTAAGATTCATCACAAAAACTTTTCACAACTTAAGATTCATCACAAAAACTCAATAATCCAACTACAATAAAATCATCACAACTACAATAATTCATCACAACTACTTAGTCCCGAACATTCCACATCCAAATTAAGTTTCAAACAAGCAAAATATTCACAATAATCCATCAAATGTACGTAACTATTCCACATCCAAAGTTTGAAACATGAAAAATATCGAAATCCATCTACATATCATGCCGGGCCTTTGAACGAGACTCCCTATTGTTCATGAAGGAGAAGTCGACCACGTCGTCGATGCGATCAAGCTCGTTGGCGACCGCGACACAAGTCTCACTTTGGCAACCTCTCCGGAGTGTCTGCGCCAATTCTTTCACCCTTTGAGACTGAAAATGAAAGTATAAATGAATTAAGTCTACAAACATGGAAATCTCAGTCTTATTACAAATACGGAACTCACCATTCTCACCAACCCAGCATACAAGACATTTTTGGAAGGAAGAGCTCCAACTGCTCCGACGGCCACGGGACCCGGGTTGGTAGGGTTCGACAACCTAGGATGTCCGACCCCCAGGAAGTACTGTATGTAGTCCTCGCTGCAGTCGGCCATCTCGGTGACCGGTCGTCTTTCAGATTTCTGAAGTACATGTCGTTGCCACTCCGAGTAAAAGTCGGTCACCCAGTCGAATTCCGCCGGTTTGTAACTTAAAGGTTGGGTTCCGCACGGAGGCTCCAACAGCCGTAGTGTGCGCTTCGGCACAGTTTGCACGAAGCCAAACTGACGAAGTACTCTATCGGACATGTACGGCTCCGTGATTTCATAGCATGTGATCATGCCATGAAATAAAGAAACTGGTTGGACATCCCGATTCAGCTCACGTAAATCCCGGTATGGATTCCAAAAAATCTGTAGGAAAACAGTTAACAACAAAACAAAATCAACATGAAAAAGTTAGTCAAAAATTAGTACCTCTTCTGGCACCAAACTGTCTAATACTTCACGAATGGAAGCCAGTGTTTGCCAATTTTTGGTTTCCAGCTGGGATGGCCTCCATGGACACACTCTGGGAAGGTGTTCAAGATACTCTGGGTTTTCGTCAGCCCGTCTAAGCATAGAAAAGTGCTCGTATATCCATGCCTATTCAATTTATAAATGAATAGTAAAAATTAAAACAACAAATTTAAGTATACAAGATTAAATTGTTAGAAGTTTTCTTACATGTAGCAGAGTCTGACAGCCGGCCATAGTCTTAGTCCCGACACGGGATGCGATGCCGAGCTCGCGGTAAAGATTGGCCAGGATACCGCTTCCCCAGGATATATCGATGAAGTCATCCACTTCAGATAAGTTTAGCATGTACCGAGCATGTATCGACGTTCCGGACTTGTCCGGAATGCCGACCGTTCCTAGGACGAACAACATATACGCACGAGCCACCGCGTCGACCGTATCATCGTCATCGTCATCCACCTCCATATCCATGAACAGGTCCACCAGAAATGATAGAAGAATTCCGTACGACTTCTTGAAGCCTGGTAGAGTTGTAAAACTCATAGCCGGAACTCCAAGGTGAGTTGAGACGAACTTGACGATCTTCTCGTACCATTTCACGGATTTCTCATTCATGTAATGTTCTTTGGTCATTACACGCCCGGTCACTGGCAGCTCCAATATCTGGTAGACGTCGTCAAGTGTAATGGTCATCTCCCCTGTTGGGAGATGAAATGTGCTGGTCTCCGGGTGTCATCTCTCCACGAAGGCGGATATGAGGGCACTATCCATTGTTCGGTAGGCATTTTGTGCCAAATTGTGCAAGCCGCTCGGTATGATTTTGCTCTGGACGGCCTCCGATAAGCTTGCAAACTGCCAGGACACGGTTTTCTTCCCGTGACTCACCGCCCTAAGGATACGATATGTCCTTTGTATATCGAACAACAAAAACCATATCAATTATGAAATATATATATATATAGTATACTAAACTGGTAGCTTACAAACGTCATGTACATACCAGGTTCTTCCATATTTCATACGCAATGTGGTTCTCAAAAGAAACCAACATTGAGCAACCGGACGGACGGACAGGCGGCTCAGAAGGACCGGCCTCCTCAGAAGGACCGACCTCCTCAAATGGAGCAGAACCGTCTTGACGTGATAGGAGTCGGGCAATTGGCACGTCGTCGTCGTCGTCGTCGGAAGGAGGCGTAGGAGTACGAGCTCGTTGCTTTGACCGAGCTTGACGTGCCGGTGGCGATGTCCGAGACCGAGCTTCTGGCGCCGGTTCGGTAATTGTTATCGGACGCTCGAGAGGACGTTCCGCACGTTCCTTCCGCTTTGACGCGGTGGGCCGTATTCTTTTGTTAGCGGCCGGTGGACTGCATGACAATATACACTTATTAAGTAATAGAAACAACATGTACTTACCCAACTCCCATATGTCATAACATTAGGACTGCCAGGCATGTGGCAGTCCTAAAGAAAATTAGGATTGCCACAGTCCTGGCAGTCCTCTTTCACAAGAGGACTGCCAGGGTTGTGGCAGTCCTAATTTTCATTAGGACTGCCACATGCCTGGCAGTCCTACTGTCGTGAACCCGAACTCCCACAACGACATCCTACTTTGTCGTGTTCTAGGGTTAGGGTTTCAACATAAATTTCAAGTTTCTTGTGTTCGAAAATTAGGAAAGAGAACGTGCAAGAGATTATAAACCTATTTTACCAAAACTTTTTCAAAAATTAAACAAATTCTAGGGTTTCGAATATAATGTAAAAAAAATTCGAAGAAATTAGGGAAGAACGTACCTGGATTCCGGTTGCTTTGACTTGCGTGTCATCTCTTCGAGAATCTTCGTGGAGGGATTGAGAATCAAATTGTGATGGAGAAGAAGAAATTAGGGTTTAGGAGAGGGAGAGGGAGAGGGAGAGGGAGAGGGAGAGAGCTTTCTTTCTTTTCTTCTTGAGGAGAGAGAGTCAAGAATGGAAATGAGAGTAAATTTTTTGGTTTGGGGGGGTTGGGCTGCCCCTAGCAATTTTGGGGTGCCCCCTAGCAATTTTTTCACATTCATGGGCTGCCCCCAAGTAAGGGCTGCCCCCAAGCATTTTTGGTGGTGCCCACAGAAAAAACCCTTCATTAATGAGCCGTTCTTAAAATTTTTTAACATAAGTAAATTATTTATATATCCATATATAAATAAAATAATAAAAATACACAAAATAATGAGATAATAGAAACGCTTGAATAAAAGTAGGAGAAAAATGTTTTAAGATTTAACGGATAAAGTAACGGTATTTTGGCAAAAGTAGAAGAAAAACACAGATGAGAAAGAAAAAAAAAAAAGGTAAGATATTAGTAGTTGTAATTATATACATGTGGTGAGGATATAAATGTGAAAATAAGAAAATCATTCAAAATCCATTGATTTATGGTGTTTATAAAGACACCCAAAATTATATTACACCGATTTTGAAAGATTTTTGAGCCGACCAAAGACCAAAACCAACGGATCGAAAAAATTAACAAGCATAATTTTTTAAAACACTTCATGAATAATTGGTTCAAAAATACCCCATTGTGAAACCCATTATTTCTGTAGCTAATTATTTTAATTAGAATGTGTGTTATTAATTAACGTTTTCAAAATTATTATTATTAAATATTATTATTAATTATTTTGGGTGAAAAAGGATTTTTGAAAAATTATATCAACTTGGATTTTTGATTTCGGACCCAGACCCGAGTCCGAGCCCAGACCCAGGCCCGAGCCCAAATCCTTTCTTCCTATTTCTCAAATTCTGATTGTTGATTTCGGTTTAAGTAAAATTAATAAATAAAATAAAATATATTCTTTTGATCTGGTCCAATTGGACCAGAACCCACTACCAACCCCTCGTTTCACATTCTTAACTCCCCTCCTTAACTCTCTCCCGTAACTCCCCAACTCTTTCCCCCTTATAACTCCCACTCTCTTCTCAACAGAGAACAATCCCCACGTTCTGGATCTCCCCACCTTTCCCGTACATCAACAGAAACCACTTACTCACTCTTTACTCTCAAAGAAACCCATTCTCAACTCTATTCTCCTCACACTCTCTCTCTCTCACCTTTCTTCCTGGAGAAACCCTTTTTCCTCGACCCTTTCCGAGCTCGCTCCGCCTCCCGCGGCTAGCCTCCCCGAGCCTTCCGGCGAGTTTTTCCCCCGAGACCGGCGATCCCCTCCGCGAGCTTCTCCGCGCGCGTGCTTCCCCTCCCCGAGCCGCGACCCCGCCCGCGTCAGCGAGCCCCGGCGGATCTTCCCGCCGCTGCCCTAGCCCCGCGGAGTTCCTCCCCGCGCCCCTCCAGCGTTCCGGCGAGGCGCTGCCAACCGCCCCGGCCGCGCTCGCCCGCGCTGCCAGCCACCCCGCGGCCAGAGCCGCCCGACGAGCCTTTCCCGGCGGTTTCCCCGCCGTCCAGCTAACCCTGTCGGCGTTTTCCGCGGCCATCCGCTGCCCCGCTGCTGTCCAGCGACCCCTCCCCGTCGCTGTCCGCTGTCGCAGCCGTGACCCGAGCCGCTGTCCGCGGTCTTTTGCTGTTCCCGCCGGCGTTTCCCGCTGTCCGCGGACCCTCCCGCTGTTCGGGATCTTCGACCTGCTGCCGAACTTAGTTTCGGATATTTTCCTGAGTTTTTCCCGCGGCTCCCCGCCAACGAAATCTGGTAATTTCTGGATAATCACAGTAGTTCGTCCCCCGTAGAGTCGATGATGATAGATCGGTCCCCGGTTCCCTCTCGGGAATCCGGTTAGCTGCGTTATAATTTTCGTTTAGCCGCGTTAGTTTATTTTCCTGTGTTTTTACCTGCTGGGTTGGTGTGAATTGATTGGATTATGGATTTCCGGACTTTTCGAGAAATTCGGTGGGTTGGAATTATTTTTCTATGGCTTGGAATTATTTTTGGTGGATGTTCTGTGGACTATTTTGGGTTGGAAAATATTTGCAGGAGTTTGTTGGCGCACTTCCCAGTTTTGGGTTTGTCCCGAAATAGAGGAAGTGCTGCCCAAATTTTTACAAAAAACTATATTTTATTTGATTTCAAAACTGGCTTTCGAAAATGAATTTCTAACTGATTTTCGGGCGACGACCGTACCGGCCTGTGGGCCCTGGCGAAATGCAAACGCACCGGTCCGACCGGGCGTTGTGGTATTAGCCGAATTTTGAGGAATGGACCGAGTCTGAGACTCTTAGTTTTCATCTTTAATTATTTTAATTAATATTTAGGCTATTTACTATAGTTAGTTAATTACCGCACTTTATTTAATAATTTAAGTTATTTTCTCTTATTTGATGTAAAAGAAAATTGTACAGGGCATAAGCCCACCCTAGGACCATTAGCTGTGCCAATGTATTGTGTAGCATAGTTTTATTTTATTTTTATTTTTCTGGTGGATGTGGAATTTGGGTGGTTTTTGATTAGACGCATAATCGTAGCTAGAGCGTAATTTACTGATTAATTAAGAATTAATTAATATGGATAAAATATTAGAAAATAACTAGTTCACGATTTATCACTAAAAGAAACTGTATTTTTATAAATATATTACAAAAACTCAAAGTTTTTCCAAGTTAAATTGATTATCGTGTTATTTCCAAATAATCCAATTAACCGGCTTAATCAACGCACGTAGTTGCGACGTAATCGTTAGCTGTAGATTAATACAACATAAAACCTGACTAGGACATGACTACTAGAGATTGCAACTAGCACACTTAGTCTGGTTATTCAAGGTTCTAAGTCGAGTTCTCAACTGTAGGAACTCGAAGTTACAACTGACGTTCCTCCTCGGTATCGACTCGTCTATCCAGTCACAATAACAAAGGCAAGTGCAGTTATGTCTATTTGGTAATTTATCTAGTAATTATTTTATTGCAATTTTAAACCACATTGCTACACGGAACTCTCTCCTAGAGTTCGAATATTGACTCATTGATTGAATCTGATTGACTCGGGATATTGGGGGAGTAGTGTAGCGTCTATGACCAATACCCCTATATTGCATCATTGATTGTGCGAGCTGATTCCTCCTATACACGAGGATAGGCCGGACCGTATCATTAGGATATAATTGAATCATCCCAAGCCGGTCATAGTTCGTTGCCTACTCAAATCACATTATTTTCGATTGTAGAATTGTTGGAAAATATTTTTAAAGTATTTCAAATTGTTTAACATTGCAAATTTCAAATTATTATTTGAATTATTGGATATTCGTAATTGTACTTTGCTCCCTCCTAACTGGAGACAACATTTTAGGTAACACTGAGGATGACGAGCTATACTATAATAGCTACTACGACCCGGTTCTCTACCCTGCGACGGTACCGGAGCCGTCTCTGGAGGACGCTGATCCTGGGACTGCTGAACCTGATGTTTAGATAGTTCTTCCTTTATGCATTTTCTTCTTTATTTGGAGTTTGTAGTTTTATTTCGGTATTTCCTTTCACAGTTGTACTTCTGAATATTTTATTAAACAAAGTTTCAAATTCCGAATAGAACAGTTGTGACAAATGTACTTGTGTTGTTGTGAATACCTGCAATGGAACAGCTTACTGCCGTCGTCTCAACAACGGTGCAGGCTGGGCATGATCCGGTTCGACCCAATTAGTTGGGATCGGGTCGTGACATGTTTTTAGTGGTGGACCATGCAGGCCAGAACAACAACTTAGGAAAACAACTTAGAAACAATTAGAACACTAGAACATCAATTTGTCACAACATAGGACCGAAATATATTATAAATAAATATTTTTGTTTGATTATAGACTGGTAGGATACCTTGCTTATGTATGCATCCTAAACCTTCCAAAGAATGACCATTGACAAGACCAAATCCTGTTGGCGATGAGGTGTTATCTCCGGATCATACCCCATCCCCTCAACCAAGCCCAGGGTCTTTTCCCTCGCGGCTGTTTGACCGTCCGCATAGTGCATCCAGTGAAGTTTTTCCTACACTGGCAATTCCTACCTCATCTCAGACTGAGTTGCATTTCCTTGGTGGAGTATTCATTTTTGTTGCTCCACCAGTACCAGCAAACATCTTCCAAATGGTTGTCCTATTTCAAGAAATCCTGGAGTTCCAGAAAGCTCAAGATGAAGCCCAGCAGAAACAGATGAATATCACGAGAGAAGACATGAAGAACGTCAATACTGTAGCCTTAGTTATCTCCAACCAAGTTAGAGCAGAACTTTTGCCCTAGGAAGGATACCCCTGAATCTAGAAGATATTTGGGTCCCATCAAGTACTCTACTTTCCGGCAGTCTTGCCGTAAGAAGCTATAGGCTTGTAACTATTGCAAGAGGCCTGGTCATCAGGCCGTTAGTTGCCGCAAGAGTTTGGGACAATGTTTGGCATATGGATCTACTAAACATCGGGTAAAGGACTGCCCCTTATCTTTCCATCAAACCAGAGCTCATATCCCAGCAACACCTGTTAGGCCACAACCTAGGGACTCTCTTCCTATCCAGCAGACCTTGCCTCCTACAATAAGGCATGATTCAGACTCGAAGATCATAGAAGATGAAGGACCAGATCAATGAACTGAAGGCTCTAGGATTTATTCAGGGTGGAACTTCACCTTAGGGAACACCTATCTTGTTTGTGCCCAAGAAAGATGGAACAACGGATGTGCATCGATTACCAGACACTAAAGAACAAGTACTTTCTGCCCGGATCGAGGATCTGTTTGATCTGGTTGTGTGGAGTTAGAGTGTTTCGAAGTTTGACTTAAGATTTGACTACCATCAAATCAAAGTCAGGAAGAGGACATTTCCAAGACGGCATTCAACACCAAGTATGGATTCTTGGTCATGTCGTTTGGACTAACAAATGCTCATGCTGTGTTCATAAATCTCATGAACAGAGTTTTTCATGAGTATTTGAATCAATTTATCTTCTCCATAGAAAACATTCTGATATATATTCGAGGATTGAAGAAGAGCATGAAGAACACCTGTGGAAGTTTTTGGAAACTTTGAGGAAAAAGAAGTTTATGGTAAGTTATCTGAACGTGGATTTTTGACAAGGTGGACTTTTGGCCATGTCATCAAGAGAAGAAATTTCGATGGAAGATAGCTGTTGTTGAGGAGTGGTATACCCCAAGTTCAATTCGGAAGATTCTTGAACTTGGCCGGCTACTACCGGAAGTTCGTGAAGGATTTCGTCAAGATTGCTGAGCCAATGACGAAGCTCACTTGGAAGAATGAAGAGTTCATCTGAACGAAAAGTTTGCCAGATGGCATTGAGGAGCTGAAGAAGAGACTTACCACTACACAAATCCTTGCGCTACCCGCAGGAACCGGTGGTTTCTCAATTTACAGTAATGCCTCTGGAAAAGGACTGGGTTGCGTTCTTCAACAACATGAGAAAGTAATTGCTTACACGTGTAGGCAACTACAGACTCATGAGAAGAATCATCCCACGCCTAATTTGAATTGCTGCAATTATCTTTATTTTGAAGCTATGGAAGCATGATTTTTATGAAAGGGAGTGAAAATATGTACGGACTACAAAAGTCTGAAATGTCTTCAATCAGAAAGGGCTGAATGTTAGACTAAGAATATGGCTGAAGCAGATGAAGAATTTCGACATCAACCTGCAGTACCATTCAGGTAAGGCTAATGTGAATCGCTGATGCACTTGGTCGATACGGATGGCAAAGTTCTTAACCAAGGACTAGCACCTGCTAGAAGACGTCGAGAAGCTTGGACTGGAGGTTATACTACCTGGAAATAGAAGGACGGAGCTGGATGCTGATGAAGTTCGAGGCTGATGGACGAAATCAAGAGGACGTAGTTTTAAAACAAGACACTTTGCAGGCTTAGAGATCAAATGTTGGCTGGAACACTTGAGGGTTCTAACTCTGAAGAATGGTACGAGACTTTACGTATTGGCTGACAAACGGAGGAACGAGTTGATGAAAGAAATGCACCAGTCGCAGTAATCCATATATTCAGGAGATAATAAGATGTATCGAAATATGCCTCCATTGATTGGTGTTATGGAATAAAGAAGGACAATTCCAGGTATGGGATTTTGTCAACATGAGGAATTTAGCAAGAGAACAACAAGTTTGTTGGAGCCGCTGGACAATTCGGAGTGGGAGTAGAAGCATATAACAATGAACTTTGAGTAAGGATTGCCTTGTTCCCAAGGAGGGAAGGGCACCAATTGGATTATAGTGGACCGACTGACTAAGTCGGCACACTTTATTTTCCTTCAAAGTTGGTTTATCCACTAAGAAGTGGGCAGCATTGTACGAGAGGCACATTTACCGGATTCATGGAGTACAGCGGGACGAGCAATCAGAGAGGTCAATCCAGATGCTTGAAGATGTATTGGGATTTTGCGTCTTAGAATTTGGTAGGTCTTGGAAAGACCAAATTGCATTTGGTGAAGTTTTCCTACCAGAGGAACAATCAGTTTCGACGGAGCTGGAAATTGAGGCCAGGTACATCAGGTCATTTGAAGTTTAAGACGCGTTGGAAGTAGCGTACCAGTTAGCTCTACCAGCTAATATTGAGAATGTGCAACGTCTTCTACGTCACAGCTCAGACGTTATATTTCGGATCCGAGTCACATTTTGGATAATTCAGAACTGAATATTGGAATCAACCTTTCAGTGCCAGAGAAACCAGTTGCAAGTCTAGTCAGAGATGAGAAGAAATCAGAATTTGAGCCATCATTTAAACTCCTATTCCTTATCTAAATTTGACTAATGCTGCTAAGTTAGCCTACTTTTGCAAGCCATCTCTTTAAATCAAGCTTGATCATGATGATATTTTATTGGGTGCACCCACTAATATATTGTCTAATCAGGACCGGTGCATGATGGTCTGATCAACCTCGTGTACTTTGGTTCGCTTTTTGTATTCTTTCTGCATGGATGTCACCATAAATGAAACTTGTCTCTAAACCGTCTCATCCATGACTGCCTTGGAAATCCTTATAGTTGAACCTGAGTTACGGGCGCAGTACCCGTACATGTTTGTCTTTCCTACCTTACTTTAAATTTCGAGGACGAAATTTTCTAAGGAGGGAAGATTGTGAAACCCATTATTTCTGTAGCTAATTATTTTAATTAGAATGTGTGTTATTAATTAACGTTTTCAAAATTATTATTATTAAATATTATTATTAATTATTTTGGGTGAAAAAGGATTTTTGAAAAATTATATCAACTTGGATTTTTGATTTCGGACCCAGACCCGAGTCCGAGCCCAGACCCAGGCCCGAGCCCAAATCCTTTCTTCCTATTTCTCAAATTCTGATTGTTGATTTCGGTTTAAGTAAAATTAATAAATAAAATAAAATATATTCTTTTGATCTGGTCCAATTGGACCAGAACCCACTACCAACCCCTCGTTTCACATTCTTAACTCCCCTCCTTAACTCTCTCCCGTAACTCCCCAACTCTTTCCCCCTTATAACTCCCACTCTCTTCTCAACAGAGAACAATCCCCACGTTCTGGATCTCCCCACCTTTTCCGTACATCAACAGAAACCACTTACTCACTCTTTACTCTCAAAGAAACCCATTCTCAACTCTATTCTCCTCACACTCTCTCTCTCTCACCTTTCTTCCTGGAGAAACCCTTTTTTCCCGACCCTTTCCGAGCTCGCTCCGCCTCCCGCGGCTAGCCTCCCCGAGCCTTTCGGCGAGTTTTTCCCCCGAGGCCGGCGATCCCCTCCGCGAGCTTCTCCGCGCGCGTGCTTCCCCTCCCCGAGCCGCGACCCTGCCCGCGTCAGCGAGCCCCGGCGGATCTCCCCGCCGCTGCCCTAGCCCCGCGGAGTTCCTCCCCGCGTCCCTCCAGCGTTCCGGCGAGGCGCTGCCAACCGCCCCGGCCGCGCTCGCCCGCGCTGCCAGCCACCCCGCGGCCAGAGCCGCCCGACGAGCCTTTCCCGGCGGTTTCCCCGCCGTCCAGCTGACCCTGTCGGCGTTTCCCGCGGCCATCCGCTGCCCCGCTGCTGTCCAGCGACCCCTCCCCGTCGCTGTCCGCTGTCGCAGCCGTGACCCGAGCCGCTGTCCGCGGTCTTTTGCTGTTCCCGCCGGCGTTTCCCGCTGTCCGCGGACCCTCCCGCTGTTCGGGATCTTCGACCTGCTGCCAAACTTAGTTTCGGATATTTTCCCGAGTTTTTCCCGCGGCTCCCCGCCAACGGAATCTGGTAATTTCTGGATAATCACAGTAGTTCGTCCCCCGTAGAGTCGATGATGATAGATCGGTCCCCGGTTCCCTCTCGGAAATCCGGTTAGCTGCGTTATAATTTTCGTTTAGCCGCGTTAGTTTATTTTCCTGTGTTTTTACCTGCTGGGTTGGTGTGAATTGATTGGATTATGGATTCCCGGACTTTTCGAGAAATTCGGTGGGTTGGAATTATTTTTCTATGGCTTGGAATTATTTTTGGTGGATGTTCTGTGGACTATTTTGGGTTGGAAAATATTTGCAGGAGTTTGTTGGCGCACTTCCCAGTTTTGGGTTTGTCCCGAAATAGAGGAAGTGCTGCCCAAATTTTTACAAAAAACTATATTTTATTTGATTTCAAAACTGGCTTTCGAAAATGAATTTCTAACTGATTTTCGGGCGACGACCGTACCGGCCTGTGGGCCCTGGCGAAATGCAAACGCATCGGTCCGACCGGGCGTTGTGGTATTAGCCGAATTTTGAGGAATGGACCGAGTCTGAGACTCTTAGTTTTCATCTTTAATTATTTTAATTAATATTTAGGCTATTTACTATAGTTAGTTAATTACCGCACTTTATTTAATAATTTAAGTCATTTTCTCTTATTTGATGTAAAAGAAAATTGTACAGGGCATAAGCCCACCCTAGGACCATTAGCTGTGCCAATGTATTGTGTAGCATAGTTTTATTTTATTTTTATTTTTCTGGTGGATGTGGAATTTGGGTGGTTTTTGATTAGACGCATAATCGTAGCTAGAGCGTAATTTACTGATTAATTAAGAATTAATTAATATGGATAAAATATTAGAAAATAACTAGTTCACGATTTATCACTAAAAGAAACTGTATTTTTATAAATATATTACAAAAACTCAAAGTTTTCCCAAGTTAAATTGATTATCGTGTTATTTCCAAATAATCCAATTAACCGGCTTAATCAACGCACGTAGTTGCGACGTAATCGTTAGCTGTAGATTAATACAACATAAAACCTGACTAGGACATGACTACTAGAGATTGCAACTAGCACACTTAGTCTGGTTATTCAAGGTTCTAAGTCGAGTTCTCAACTGTAGGAACTCGAAGTTACAACTGACGTTCCTCCTCGGTATCGACTCGTCTATCCAGTCACAATAACAAAGGCAAGTGCAGTTATGTCTATTTGGTAATTTATCTAGTAATTGTTTTATTGCAATTTTAAACCACATTGCTACACGGAACTCTCTCCTAGAGTTCGAATATTGACTCATTGATTGAATCTGATTGACTCGGGATATTGGGGGAGTAGTGTAGCATCTATGACCAATACCCCTATATTGCATCATTGATTGTGCGAGCTGATTCCTCCTATACACGAGGATAGGCCGGACCGTATCATTAGGATATAATTGAATCATCCCAAGCCAGTCATAGTTCGTTGCCTACTCAAATCACATTGTTTTCGATTGTAGAATTGTTGAAAAATATTGTTAAAGTATTTCAAATTGTTTAACATTGCAAATTTCAAATTATTATTTGAATTATTGGATATTCGTAATTGTACTTTGCTCCCTCCTGACTGGAGACAACATTTTAGGTAACACTGAGGATGACGAGCTATACTATAATAGCTACTACGACCCGATTCTCTACCCTGCGACGGTACCGGAGCCGTCTCTGGAGGACGCTGATCCTGGGACTGCTGAACCTGATGTTTAGATAGTTCTTCCTTTATGCATTTTCTTCTTTATTTGGAGTTTGTAGTTTTATTTCGGTATTTCCTTTCACAGTTGTACTTCTGAATATTTTATTAAACAAAGTTTCAAATTCCGAATAGAACAGTTGTGACAAATGTACTTGTGTTGTTGTGAATACCTGCAATGGAACAGCTTACTGCCGTCGTCTCAACAACGGTGCAGACTGGGCATGATCCGGTTCGACCCAATTAGTTGGGATCGGGTCTGGGTCCATTAACAAGCATAATTTTTTAAAACACTTCATGAATAATTGGTTCAAAAATACCCCATAACCGATGAAACACCATTACCATGCAGACCCTATAAGGTCTTTTTTTATAACGCACTACAATAATTACTCAGTAATGTCTAATTTTTTCTATTTATAAGTTTACTACTAAAAAAATTTACTAGAAGCTATCCACTAGATAGTATACAAGTTTACCACTAGATTGAGGGCGTTAGAAAATTTTTACGGCCCTGATGCTTCCCAGTCACGACTGTCAGCCAAAATTTGAATTTCGAAACCCTAAAATGGGTTTGAAATTTCAAAAATTCGTCCAAAGTCCATCATAAATCTATTTTATGTTACTACACTATACAAATATAAAATTAGAGACGAAGAAGATAGAGGAAGAAGATTGGGAAGAAGGCTAAGAAGCTTTGGGTGCCATCTCAAGGATTGACTGATGCTTAGAATTGGAGGAGAGGAGATTGAAGAAGTTTAAAATTTTGAAGTGAAGGAAAGAGGAAATTTTTTGAATAGACATATAGAGAGAGAGAGAGTGTTATAATATTTGGGTTTGGTGGGTAGGGGAGGGGGATTGAGAGATGTGGGTAGCTCCTAATAAGTTTTTGGCTGTCCTCAGTAAATGTTTTACAAAACTGGGCTAGTTCTAGTTCAGAGTAAATTTTACAGTGCCCCTAACAAAAAAAGAAGACTAAGTTGGTAGCAAAGTTGGTTAAAATATTGTTAGATTTATTTTGGAGTCTAGTATCTGAAATTTTGATTTGGAATGCACTACTTATTTAGAGTTAGGCCTCGTTTGGTACATTGTAATGTAATCTTAAGCGCAATGTAATTAAATGGAAAAAAAAATATTTTTTTATTTGATTATATTACGATTACGATTACATTACAGTGTACCAAACGACGCCTTAGTATTATAGAGGAGTATCAGAATTCGGCTATTACTCACTTAAAGTTAGTATTTGGGTTGGTGGATGGATTGAAAATATATCAGTATTGCAAAGTTGTAGCCATTGATGCAATATATGGTATTCACCCCACCATCTCCAGCCATCCTCCGGCCATGATCGACTAACCTGACTCGCAAACAACACCAAATTACACTACTGAAACAAAACTGAAATCTGCTGCTAAAATATGAAACATAACTGAACTATTTCAGTAGTTAAAAACCTGAAACAAACCATTATACATGACTGTTATTCTTGCCAGGTATACCTCAGAAGTGTTCTCTCAGCATTGCATGTCTGTTGGGTCCACTGTCCCCAACTCCTACCAAATAAATGGAACCGTGGCTCAGTCCACTGATCTTTTGCTATCCATCCGGGATCTTATACTTCTTCTCGGTAACCACAAGAGTCACTCGAGTTCGGTTTCTCTCAGCATTAGCTACACAAGGTCAGGGGCGGCCCAGAGGAGGGGCAGACAGGGCTTGCGCCCTGGGCCCAAATTTCAAGGGGCCCCAATTTTTTTTTAAATTTAGTAATAGTAATAAATAATAAAACATTGTTACTCTGATTTCTTCTTTAAAGTACAAGGTCCTAAGAAAATTATTATAACAATTCAACAAATAGGACATGACGCATGAGAATTGGATAGCCGTCCGACTCTTTAATTTTAAAGAAAAAACTAGTCTTCCCCATCGCTTCAGATTTTCTTTTGCATTTCAGAGGAAAAAAGTTCTTCACGTCGCTTCCGATTCCAGACGACCAGCAATAAGTTTCTTTTTTGAATTGTTTATTTTAATTCTCTATTCATTCTCTCTTTTGCTTATAATTGAAACACAAAATTTCTAATTTTTTTCAATTTCTTCTTTATAATCCTTCACAAGGATTCCGCGATGTAAGACTACGCGAATAAGGCCACGACGGCAGACAAGCTTGCGGAACTCTCTCTCTCTCTCTCTCTCTCTCTCTCTCTCTCTCTTTCTCCCTGGTATCTGCTTGAGCCTTGACCCGAAGAGGAGACGAAAAGGTGAGAGAGAGAGAGAAGTATCAATGTGAACCTGATATTTTAGCAAGACTTTTATTTTGAGAATTGAAATATTTTGTAACTTTTGTTCCTCGTGATGTTGGCTTTATTATGTTTTATGAGTTCCCTCTATTGTTAATGATTGAGGATAATATCTCTTTGCCCCCGTCTTTTCAATGAGGGGTTCTATTAATGTAGTTTATTTTTCGAAAGTTCCAAGTTATATTTACATATAATCTATTTTGCACAGACACAAGCACAGACTAGAAATTTTGCATCTTTTAAAATTTTGGATAAATATTGTTTGTATTAGATCTTCGATCTTCCTTCGTAATCTTTCTATTTATGCACATTTTCATAGTAACTAAGTTTCAATAAGCTTCTGTAGTATATTTAGCTCACGACGTGTTGTGAGATATAATTGATCCCACGTTGGTGTTGAATACCGACGAGCCGATGGCGATGAGTCTTTTCGTTTATCTTTGCACTTAAGATTTCACCCTTAAAATTATATGTTGTTCCTAGTATTGAATATCTTTTCGTAATCTTTGCATTTAAGATTTCACAATGATTTGCTTTACAAACTGAAATGTTTTGTAACTTTTGTTCCTCTTGTAACTTTTGTTCCTCCTAATTTTAGCTTTTTTTTAATGTTCTTGAGTTTCTTTGTTGTTGATAAATTAGGCAAACAAGCCCATATATCTCAATTCTAGTACTGAAAAAACATAAACAAGAAATGTTAAATACATATTACATCGGAGTTTTTTTTTTTTTAACTACAAAAGTAGTATTGCCATTTGCCATGATATATTCCTGATGCAAAATTTAAGGTTAGCTGGCATGTATCAGGCCCCAGTTTAAAAGGGTTGACTTTGGTTTATTGTATCATGCAAAAATTTCTTGATACTTTATTTCCAATATATATTTTTAAAGAAAGGGCATCATTTTGTATTTCGTCCTGGACATAAAAATGTTCCGGGCCGGCCCTGCACAAGGTATTTCTAGCATGTTATTATGTAGTTTCATCTTGTGCTTGATCCTATATATTTCTATCATGTTATTTATGTAGTTTCATCTTGTGCTTGATCCTATATATTTTGAGCTATCAAATATGTTCGAACCCGAATTTTGTTTTGGTGAGTATGCAGTGTTAGGCTGCACTTCACTTCATCTCTACTATTATAATGCGGCTTAGAAACGGTGAGCCGTCTAAGCCATATATATATCACCATTTAAATAAATTAAAAATTAATAAAAATATAATTAAATAAGTACCTCAGTACTCTACTAGGTTTTAAAAAAAAATAATAATTTAACCAAGCATTTAACTACATAAAACGAAATATTTATAATTAAATAACTCTAAATTAAGTGATTAAGGTGGGGGGGATTTCTTGATTTCTTGTGTTCAAATTCTAGGAATGTTATTTTTTAAATAAATTCATATTTAAATTTTATTTAATATTATTTTCACGTACAGTGCACGTGCACATTGCTAGTTATGTATACTAGTATATATGCACGTGCGTTGCACGTAATTTGTGCTACTTGAAAAGAGCAAATATTAGTAGTATATTATTATTAGGAAGACTAAAAGTTATCCACATTAATTAGTCTAAACTTATTATTATATTATTTTATACATACATGTAAGGTTATTTAGAAAGTCCAAAAGACACCTCTCGTAATTACTTAGTTACCCCTATTAACTTTAAGTAATATTTTTAATTAGTAAATATAAGCAAGAGTATTTTTGGAAAGAAAACTTCCATGGTAAAACCCAACTTTTGGCATTATATAGTAGTATAGATAGATTACCTACGAAAATATAGTTCCCATAGTGTTTGTTTTCATGCCAAACTCTTAACAATTATATGCAAGGCCGGCCTTGAACTAATAAGGGCCCGGGGCAAAACTTTCAAAATAGACCACATATATATATATATATATATATATATATATATATATATATATATATATATATATATATATATATATATATAACAAAAAAAAAAAATATATATATATATATATATAACAAAAAAAAAAAAAAAAAAAAAATATATATATATATATATATATATATATATATATATATATATATATATATAACAAAAATATGTTGACACCAAGTTTTGAGCCAAGGGGACCTCCAGAGTAAAAGTCCTCATTATAACCACTACCTCATAGTATCTTTTGTTAAGGATGGTACTTGATACATAATAGTTCTATTGTAGATAGAATCATGTTGGTGTCCCTTTCGTTTGGGACGCTAGACCGTCGTCCGGCCTACCCTGAATCAGGGCCGCCCCTGATTGTATGTATAGTGTTGTACCAGTATGAATGAATGTGTCGGTCTGGACTTCACTGCCACTACTTGTGTGATCTTTCGAGTATTTCTGATATTTATGCATCTGATCAAAGTGAATCTTGGCTGAGGATTCGTCGACGGCGCCACTAGCTCGACCAGCGTGACATGCGGAGATGCGGAATCTAACAAAGCTAGCAAATTGACCAAAGTGGGATGTTCTTCGCGACAAGATATGTAGGTGAGCTTGTCAGCAGTGCATGCACTCTCAAAAAAAAAAAAAAAGAGAGGAAGACAAATAGAGAGAGTGTGTTTTTGACTCTCATAGTTGTTTTGACTGTTGTCTTCTTTGATCGAAAGGAGCTCATAATGCAAGAGCTTTTGAATCCATGATACCAACCCTTTGGTAATACTTTACTCATGTTGATTGGGTTAGGCCACTTGAACCTGTGCCTTAAAGGAAAGAAAAAGAGAGAGTTCTTCTTTCAAAGAAAGACGTAAAGCTGAACATTAGCAATTATATACTTGGACGAACTTTGCAACTTTGTTGGTGATGAATTGTACAAATTATACAAACTTTTGAATCCTTGTTAGATTAATCCTAATCGCTTGCCTCTTTACAAAAAGAAAGGTAATGCTAGATCTTCGTCATCAAGAAAATATAACAAATAGGACATGTCACATACATATATTCTCAGTGCACTTGTACTGTTCCGTCTTGTTCGGAACTGCTCATAAAGTAAAAAAGTTAGAATGCTCATCTTAATTATCAGGAAAAGAAAAGATGGAAGCACACATAAGATGTAGCTAAGGATCAAGTCCCAAACTCATAAGTTCATTCCTATACGGCTCTAACATATTTGCTTGAGCTTGAGCGTGATTGCTACTCTAATATTGTTAATTTGCAGCTTAATTTGGTTGGAAAATTAACTTATCTTCACGCAAAGTAGATCGATTGACAAATGTATTACAATCACTTATGGTCGACATTAGCCAAGAACTTTGATCATATCATAAAGAAAACAAATGTTATTGGTGTTTTCACTTTCTTTCAGGAACTTTTAGTCTCATATTGAAAAATCATCATGGTGTATATCTCAATATATAGCTATACTTTTGGGGAGTATGCACATGGAGAAAGGTAATCCATGTGGGTTGATTTTTTTCTAGAGGGTTAATAAATCACAAGGAACAAACTTTTGTTTTATCACTCACTTTGGGAATCCATAGGAACTAAGTTCCATAGCGACTCGGACTCAGACGAAGGGCAAAAAATGGCACTTTGATGACGCACTTTGCACTTAGCAGTCCACTCTCTCTCATGAGGCGAGAGAACAACTAAAATTCCAGAAAGCCTATGCGCCTAAGCCAGAATGCTGATGCGCCTGTGAGCAGTCTGAAGACTTGGCTTAGTGACTTGGATTCGGACTCGAACGAAGACGCTTTGATGATGTACTTTGCACTTAGTACGACAACATCGTTGCGTGACGAATATAGCTCCACTCTCTCTCATGGGGCGAGAGAACAACTGAAATTCCAGAAAGTCTATGCGCCTAAGCCTTAATGCCTATGCGCTTGTGAGCGGTCTGAAGTTTCCAAGTATTTCCAAGGTGATCAAGAGCGTTCCAGGAGTTCATGCTTGAACTTGATGGTTCATGTGGGCAGATCGTGTATAGGACGAAGCTTGCTTTGAGCATCGGTGACTTGTTCACCCGGCAAGGAGATTTTTCTTGTGTTTTCTTTTGTGTTTCTTTTTCATTCTCATTGTAGCGTCTGCGAACGTAAAGAGAATAACACTTTTACATTTTGTTGATGTATTTTGCATTTTCTTGAAGTCAGTTTGTAACATTTTTTTAGTGTTTCTTTTGAGTTAGTTAGAGTGCAGACTTTGTGTCTTGCGAAGACTCTACACCTCTCTTCGTGTTGGCTAGAATGCAGACTGTCTTGCGAAGACTCTACGTCTTTTTTGGATATATCCACTCTTTAGATCTGTCTTCGAGACTAGCAAATCTTCCAAGTCTAAGAATTCGCATTGATAAATCGAAACTAAAACCTTTTTAATGCACTATCAAAAGTATGAAAAGAACCAAATATTAAAGCCACAACAGTAGTATGATATAAAGCATGCACATAATTTTTGTTCGATCAACTACCTGCCATTTTTCATATTGACTGCTCTTATGAACTGTGCACCTATACAAATTCTGCTAGATAGGTTCTGGCACAACTGGATGCGATCCATAGTCTAGACAAGGCATCAGTTTTTGTTGATATGTGTAGACAAACTTACAAGGATTCGAAGGAAAGAAAATATTCTGAAGAATGCCTACAAAATTTTGGTAATCTTGCATCGCTAATTAGCTTAAGGTTAGTAACTTACAGGGGTGTAATTGTAGCTTAATTTTATCATGATTTTCCTCGATTGTGAAATCACTTATAACCGGGTGTAGGCAAATTTCATAATTCTGAAATGGATAGAAATCGGGTACAGTCAAACCAAAATATTGATCACGAATTTGTAAATCACCGAAATCTTTTGAAATTGGGTGTAGTAAAAAAATGACAATTTTTAAATCAAACAAAATTGGGTACAGTGGGAAATTGATTGATTTCACGTTGATTTCGGTTTACGTTAATCTGAGACTGATTTGGAGGCTCATATAAATATTTTTTGGCCAACCAAAATCAAATTATTTGCTTGATTTCATAATTCGGTACTCTTTGCTCGGGTTAGGGTACAATTTTTTAATTTTTTTTCATTTTCTTCTTCCATGTACATTCTAACAATAGCATTCAAATAAGAAAAATAACAATGAGAGATAATATACAAATATAAGCATTCCAATATATGAAATACATCTTTTCTACTTGTAATTTTTGAACCCTTAATTGTCATATCTACTATAATTTTTTATATAGAGATATCCATAGCAGTGATTTTACAAAAGATATAACTACTTGTTAAGTATTGGATCTCCATCACATGGTACCATCCAAGATGGGGTCCATGTACCTTGAATGTTAAGAATCTTAAAGATATACTCAACCATCATGACTAAAGGGCACATCTTCTACTATACAAGGAGGTTTCAAAACGGCTCAAAAGTGAAGCGTCTAAGCCGTATGTATATCATGGTCCATGTTATTCTAAAAAAATTAATTATATAAAAAATTGTTGAAAAAAGTTTAAATTTGTTATTTATATTTAACATGGAGAATCGAACTCAACCAAACAAGAAGAATACTTTCCACCTTAACCACATGAGTTAGAAGAGATATTTGACTATAATTGTATAATATTCTTATTATACATGTAAATCACGTGCATTTACTAGTAGAAATGTAATGTGGATTCAATGTGAGATGATAATTTGCATTATTTGAATTTTTGGAACTAGTCTAAAAAAAGAAAGTCAATAATGGGACCAGAGATGGAACACATTTCGACATAAAATGTGGAAGTTTGCATATTTTGATAACGATATTTTTTAATACTCTGATATGAATGCGAAGAAAAGTACAGTATATGTGAATTTGATATGGGAGCCCCCTATAAACCAAAACATATTCAGAATTATGGTTACAGAAAAGAATGTTAAGAAAACATAGTAACATTTAGAAAACCATTATGTATAATGAAATGAAAAGAAGATAAAATCAGTACGCCAAAGCCAATGCATTTTTCCAAATCGATTAGATGCCGAAAAGATTTTTTCACGTAACCCATTTTTAGCTTGGTTATACTAGTCACAAGCCAACACGATGCCACTGCCAGGAGAAGAAAACTGTTAGTGCCGGGGCACAATTTTCGATGGAAAACTGAGAAAATGAAATGTTAGATTATATTTTGTTAGATTATACTTGTACCTACTGTAATATGGCCCATAAAGCCCACGTATAGACACTATATATATTGTAATTAGTCCCATCAATGAGAACAAGGCATTATTATTTCCTACATGGTACCAGAGCCTCCCGAAAAACTCTAGCCGTCATCTCCCGAAAAAAAAACCCTAGCCGAAATATTCCCCACCGATCCGGCGCCGAACGCTAAAGATGCTCCCCGCGAAGTGTTTTCACATCCTTTATCTCAAATGAATCCACATAGAGATCATCCAGACGTAAGAGAGCAACAACATCGGCAATATCAAATCCAAGCATGAAAGCATGGACAAAGTCAGCACATTTTTGTGGGTTGCTAACATCTGGCGTGTCAGATCTAGTCTTTAGCTCCACTTTCCGAGCCTTGAGGTTCATCCGGATGTCGACCTTCATGTGCTCGTAGACGGGGGTGTAGATCTCCATCCAATGCTTCTTGAGAGGGAAGAAGCGCCTGACGTCCGTGCCGACCGCGCCTGACGTCGACCGCGACTGACGCCCGACCGCGCCGACCGCGACGTCCGCTCTCACGCCTCGAGCCCGGCGCCCCTGATCGCGGCCGATTCGTCGGAGTTGTACAAAATTTTGTACACCCGACATCCGCACCGCTCCCGTAAGCAGACCCCTACGCACCAGATTCGGCGCCCCTGATCGCGGCCGATTCGCCGCCGACTCCGTCCATCAGCGGTCGATTCGTCGGAGTTGTACAAAATTTTGTACACCCGACATCCGCGATGGCAGATGATGCTGCGTCCAGCTACTCCGTTGCGACTGGCGGTGGCGGTACACACAACCCAAATTATTCTAATCCGAATCATCCATATTTTCTGAGTTCTGCTGATCAACCAGAAAATATTATTACTCCTATTGTTTTCCGTGGACCGAACTATGCTGAGTGGTCTCGGTCGATACGTCTCTCCCTGATCTCTAGGCGAAAGATCACTTTTCTGGAAGGTACTGAAATCAAACCTGTTAATGATGCTAGTAAATTGCTTGATTGGAGATGTGTGCAAGCGCTATTGGTTCAATGGGTTCTTAATACCATTGATCCGTCTCTGAAGAAATCTTTGCAGTACTTTGAGAAAGTTTATCCATTATGGAACTTGTTGGAGAAAAGATTTGTTGTTAGCAATGGCACTCGAAAGCAACAAATTAAGGTGGCTTTGGCTGAGTGTAAACAAACGGCTTCGATGTCTGTAGAAACCTACTTTAGAAATTTGCAGTCTTTGTAGGATGAACAAGCTGCTTATTTCCCATTGCCTACTTGTACCTATGGTGAACTTGCTGCAAAGCTACAGGCTATGAGGGATGAAGACCACTTTCAGGACTTTATGTATGGGTTCAATGCTGAGTTGTATGGTCATACCCGATATAATCTTCTGGCTCAGGATCCTCAACCAAGTTTAGATCGGACATACCAGGCAGTCCGTGAGGAGGAGGATATGCGAAAATCTTAGGTCCAATCCACTGCGGAGGAGGTGTTGGCGCTGACTATCAAGACTTTACCTCGTCTTTCTACTACTTCTAATAGTAGAACCTCAGATTCCAGGAACAAATCAGGAATGATCTGTACTCATTGTAAGAAAATAGGTCATAATGTTGCAACTTGCTTTGCAAAGATTGGCTATCCAGAGTGGTGGAAGACTCGTCCTCGGCGTGAGGGCGGACGTGGTGCTGGTGGTGGCAGAGGCCCGGCACCACAGTAGAGACGAGATGGAGGACGCGGTGCTGGAGGCGCAGGGGTTGTTCATCATGTCACCGCTGCTGGTCATGGTGTCCCTGCTGGTCTTGCTGGGAGTTCGGCGAATATAATGCAAGGAGGGTATCCTTCACCACTCTCAGGTGAACAATAGCAGAAACTGATGAGCTTGCTGGGTAACGACAATCCTTCCAACCCTGGTTCTTCAAACTCTGATCGTCTGATGGGTAAGAATTCTTCTGTCACTTGGATATTCGATACTGGGGCTACTCTTCATGCAACATGTTCTCGTGACTGTTTAGTTGATTGCTTTGAGGGCCCTGTCTGTCCTGTGATTTTACCTGATGGAAGCACTATTGAGGCTGTTCTGAAAGGCAAAATATTTTTGACTGCTTCATTGGTGTTGACGGATGTTCTTTATGTTCCGATATTGACTTGTAATTTGATCTCTGTCTCACAATTGATTGGTGCCAGAAATTGTGATATGTTATTTACTCCTGATTTGTGTTTTGTTCAGGACCGAAGTATGAGGATGGTGATTGGAGCAGGTGAACAAAGGGGTGGACTTTACTTCTTGGGGGAGGTTCCGGCTTCTTTGGCTTCGGTAATCCTGGAATACAGAGAGAGTGATTCCGAGGTTTGGCATAGTAGACTGGGGCATCCTTCAGATAAAGTAATGCAGACTTTACCTTTTCTCTCTGTTGGTAGTGTGTTTTCTCACCAGGCTTGTGATATTTGTCATCAAGCTAAACAGACTCGTGATACTTTTCCTTATAGTAGTAGTCGTGCTTTGAGATGCTTTAAACTTATACACTGTGATCTGTGGGGACCATATCGTGTTCCGTCATCTAATGGGGTACGATATTTTTTGACTTTGGTGGATGATTTTTCTAGAGCTGTTTGGGTTATTTTATTGACGGATAAGTGTGCTGTTTATTCTATGTTTCTTAAATTTATTGCTATAGTGAAGCGTCAGTTTGGGGCTGATATACGTCGTGTGCGGAGTGACAATGGCACTGAATTTAATTGTTTACGAGATTATATTTTATCTCAAGGTATATTGTTCCAAACATCCTGTGTTGGGACACCTCAACAAAATGGAAGGGTAGAAAGAAAACATCGACATATTTTAAATGTAGCCAGGGCATTGAGATTTCAGGGTTCTCTTTCCGTAGATTTTTGGGAGGAATGTGTTCTGGGTGCATGTTATTTGATAAATAGAACCCCTTCTAGTATCTTGCATTTTAAGTCTCCTTATGAAGTCTTACATGGTTCGGCTCCTTCGTATGATCATCTACGTATTTTTGGTTGTCTGTGCTATGCGTATGATTTGAAATCCCGACATGATAAATTTGCTAGCAGGAGTAGAAAATGTATCTTTGTTGGGTATCCACTTAATAAAAAAGGGATGAAAACTGTATAATTTGGAGACTGATGAATTTTTTGTGTCCCGTGATGTTACCTTTTATGAAAAAGAATTTCCTGGGTGTGGCTCTGCTAGCGAGATGTCTTCTGCGATATGCCATACATCTGTTGAGGTGCTGGAAGACGATATATAGACTTTTGGGATGGCGCCGGCTACGGTTGCTGAGGCCGGAGTGGTTGCTGGCGGCTCGGCACTGTGAGACTCGTCTCACAGTATCGGTATTTATATACGGATACGTATTTTGTGGTGTATTTCGTATTTTTTTGATTTTCGTAATGCTTTAAAATTTTCCTAACTTATAGATTTTCTTCTTCGCCGGCATACCGCCAGTATACCGGAGTATACCGACGGCATACCGTCCAGACAGATTTTCCACATTTTAGATATTTTCGATTTCAGATATTTTCATGAATAGTGTTTCCGATTTTTTTGTGAATAGTGTTTTAGATATTTTGATGAATAGTGTTTAAATATTTTCATGAATAGTGTAGATGCACCCTATTACCCATTGGATATTTGGTTTTGTTTTGATGGTTATGATTGACTTAGATCTTCACATGGATCACCATCCGACGGCTAAGATTAAATCCCCCTTTCTATATATACCATTTCACTTTCTCTCTCCTCTATCTTTTCATTTTTTTCACTCTCTCTTCATTTCTTCTTACCTCTCTCCCCCTTGGAGCTTGCCAAGAGCTTGGCCTTGAGGCCTTGGGTGTGGTGTCTAACCCCCCTAGGAGGAGGAGTAGAAGATTAGGCTTGGAGCTTAACCTACGCAAGTACATCTTGCCAAATCCATGAACCATAATGTTTTTGTTGTCATTTTATTTTTCCTTGGTAGTAAATACTTAGAATTGTTCTAAACTCATTTTGAAAAATATGTTTTCCTTATGATTCTCGTATATATGCATGTTTCCAAAATTTGTTTAAACAAGGTTTTGATTTTCTATTAAAATTCAATATGGACTTAGTAGAAAACTTGGTATCAAGAGTGATACTAGTGTTACCATCATGGATCTTGGTCACATATACATATATGAGGTCCTCACATAGTTTGTATATCATGGATTTTGAGTTTGGTGGCAATCGGAACCCATTTCGGTGTTCCGAGAACCTCTGTTTGGGAGTATTTTGAGGTATTGATCTATCAAATGTTTTGATTTGTGAAAACTAATACTTCCATGTTGTAGGAAATTCAATTCTATTCAATTTTGACTTTTGAAAATCCGAATTTCGATTTAAAATGAAATTTTTATGGTCGAAACAAGTTTTCGCAAATTTCTGAATTTTGTTGCTGTTTGAAAAACCGGTATACCGCCGGTATACCGAAGTATACCGCCGGTATGCCATTTTTTGCACCAGAAACCTTCTATCTTTAGGCCGGTATACCGCCGGTATGCCACAGTATACCGCCGGTATGCCGTTTTATGCTGTTTTAGTCTGTTTTTGCCCGTTTCTGCCCGTTTTTGTCCGTTTTTGATATTTTCTTCGATTGTAATGATTTTTTAACATGATTAGATGATCTTGTATGGTTAGAGAATGCTTGTACACCCTATATACACTTGACACTAGCACATGTTCAATCATTTTCTATGAAATGTACTTAGCTTTAATTATTGTTTCCCACATGCCATGATATGTCTTTGATAGATTCTTTCTTACAAGCTATGTTAATTGTTGCCATGCCTCCTTTGCTTACATGATAGTGGCCCGTCGTGGCGTAATTTTCTTATATGTCTCATTTGCTTACTAGATAGTGACCCGTCGTGGTGCACTCTCGTACATGTCTTTCTTTGCTTACATGATAGTAGCCTGTCATGGCGCACTCCCTATAGTGGCTCGTCGTAGCGCACTCCTAGCTTCCAGTTTATGATGTTTTTTTGTTGTGGCTTGTTATGGTGCACATTCTCGTTATTGTCCAGTCTCGCATGTCTCATGTCTAGGATGGATTCTGCGGAATGCCACACCCGGAATCCAACAAGAAAATGTTAAGGACTAAATAACTAGCTTGATTACTTAGATCATTGAGAATTTCCCAGTAACCTGTTGCCCCTTTGGTCTTGGCATTATATATATATGCATTGGGATTTGGAGCTATCTGTCATGATGAGCACACTTCCAGCGCACCGTCGAGTGTTGCACTACTATAGGGTACATTTGTCTCCTGGGCGATGTACCCACCACTATAGGATACATTTGTCTCCTGGGCGATGTATCCACTATTACCATTGGCTTGGACCATTCAGGTAGTAGCAGGCAGGAGCTGGACTTGGAATTCTCAAACTTGCATTTGTTAGTAATTAGGATTGTGATAACCCTAGTTAGCTAATGTATAAAGCCGTACTCATTGCTTGGACGTGACTATTGTATGGAGTCTAGTCTAGTCTAGTTTGTCTATGCAGTGTCCGGATTTGTTTATTTTCAGTACATCCTTGTTTATGCTTTACTTTTGCCGGTAAATGATTAGATACTAAAGTTCTGTTAAGGAGAAGGGTTACAACCCCGGTCCTTGTTTGGTTTACGGGTTGTAACTTGGGTTCCAGAATACTTCCTAAGTCATCTAATCATTTGTCGTTCTATATAGACTTAACATGCTCACATGCTCCAGTTACATGACATGCTCACATGCTCCAGTTACATGACATGCTCACATGCTCCAGTTACATGACATGCTCACATGCTCCAGTTACATGACATGCTCACATGTTCTAGTTACTTAACATGCTCACATGTCTAGTTTATGTTTCATGTTCACATGCTTCCTTTTTCTTACATGTACACAGTTTACATTACGTCACATGTCCTTTACTTTATGCTACATGTTGCTTTACTTATTGTCCTTCTATTCTCGGGATAAGTGCATTGGTAGTGCACGAGTCTCGATTAGTACTTACTTATCTCTCTCTCTATCTATTGCTATGATTTGCATGCTGGTTTTAGTTCATAGTTTGGCTTCCTTTGTGGTACTTGCTATTGGGGGTCTGACCCCACTGGTTTTGCATTGACCAGATCTGATAGAGGAGCCCGGAGGATCTTCCGTACCTTCCACTCATTGGTGATTACCCGGAGCACCAGAGTACCTTAGTGGGTTTTCTATTTCATTCTCCCACTAGTTATGTACATTATTCTTTTATGGCGTTTAGCCTCCGAGCACGTGTTTAGCTCGTGTTTTGGACTTGACATTTAGCCTACGGGCCAGAACATGATTTGCGTATTCTAGACTATAGCTAGAGCTTATCATGTATGACTATTACTCTTGCTAGTCTTTACTCTGTATTACTAGCTTCATGATCATTGATATATGATAGTTTGGGACGCTTTACTATTTTATATTCCAGTTGATCTTACTTCTTGTACATTGTTTACTGCCTGTGATTGAGATACCTAGGATTGCTTGACCTAGAATCGACTGTTGGCTTGTAGTAGTAACCCCCATCTATACAGCTTATACGTTATTTCGGAGTACTGGAGTACTTTGGTATACGTAGCTGGCCTGGTCCGTCCCTACTTGCCAGTATTCTGGTTCTGGGACGTGACATAGGTTTTAGTGGTGGCCCATGCAGGTCTGATTTATCAGATATGTGGGGGTTACTGATGTTTAGATATCTCAGTCACAATTCTCCTTTATTGATATCCTTCGTGTTATTCTATATCTCTGATCCTTTGACCTGATATCTGCCTTGATCATTGATCTTTCATGTTCCCTCGATTTGATCCTTGTGTCCTTCAACTTTCAAGGACACGGTTCTTAATCCTTCCGATTATCTTGTTTGGGTTTTGTCGATTGTAGTCAGCAATCTTCTGTTAGGCCAGTTATGGAGGATCAGTCTCAGCATTCAGGGGCAGAGTTCAGAGATGACCCGAGGGTGGAGGTGTCAGTTCAGCCTGATCAGACAGCAGGGTCAGTCCTGCCAGAGTCCAGCTTCTCCGGCTACCCCGGCAGTCCAGCAGTATATAGCTCAGGTAACATTTCAGCAGCATCCGGTTAGAGCAGCAGTTCCGAGACGTGGACAGGCAGAGTTTGGTATGTTATAGCAGGTTTTGGCCGAGGGCGATTATGTTGTAGGTATTGTCCTATTCTGCTTCCACTCTTAATTATCTCTTGGGTTACGCATATTTGGCGAGTTTCTCGTCCCACTCTTCTGTCTTCGTAGTCGAGGCATGTGATAACTTCATTGGTATCGACTACGAAGATACGTCTTGGATAGAGTCATGTCTTGGATTAAGTCATTGGTACCGGCTTATTTTGAGAATTGACTTTTATCTAAGTTGTGGAGTCAGCGTAGGCCTGCTCCTACTCAACTGACTCAGGAGACATATTTATTCATATGCTTCCATCCCTTCTTGATTGTGGTTGTGTTATTGCTTACGCATTTACTTATATTACTGTTGTCTTTATCTTACCAACATGCCATGCTTTGTTTTGATTGACATGATTTTTCAGCTCTTTGGTTTGGTTTTCATGCTTGACTAGATTTAGGAAATTCCGAGGACGGAATTTATTTTTAAGTTGTGGAGAGTTGTGAGACTCGTCTCACAGTATCGGTATTTATATACGGATACGTATTTTGTGGTGTATTTCGTATTTTCTTGATTTTCGTAATGCTTTAAAATTTTCCTAACTTATAGATTTTCTTCTTCGTCGGCATACCGCCAGTATACCGGAGTATACCGACGGCATACCGTCCAGACAGATTTTCCACATTTTAGATATTTTCGATTTCAGATATTTTCATGAATAGTGTTTTCGATATTTTTGTGAATAGTATTTTAGATATTTTGATGAATAGTATTTAGATATTTTCATGAATAGTGTAGATGCACCCTATTACCCATTGGATATTTGGTTTTGTTTTGATGGTTAGGATTGACTTAGATCTTCACATGGATCACCATCCGACGGCTAAGATTAAATCCCCCTTTCTATATATACCATTTCACTTTCTCTCTCCTCTCTCTTTTCATTTTTTCACTCTCTCTTCATTTCTTCTTCCCTCTCTCCCCCTTGGAGCTTGCCAAGAGCTTGGCCTTGAGGCCTTGGGTGTGGTGTCTAACCCCCCTAGGAGGAGGAGTAGAAGATTAGGCTTGGAGCTTAACCTAGGCAAGTACATCTTGCCAAATTCATGAACCATAATGTTTTTGTTGTCATTTTATTTTTCCTTGGTAGTAAATACTTAGAATTGTTCTAAACTCATTTTGAAAAATATGTTTTCCTTATGATTCTCGTATATATGCATGTTTCCAAAATTTGTTTAAACAAGGTTTTGATTTTCTGTTAAAATCCAATATGGACTTAGTAGAAAACTTGGTATCAAGAGTGATACTAGTGTTACCATCATGGATCTTGGTCACATATACATATATGAGGTCCTCACATAGTTTGTATATCATGGATTTTGAGTTTGGTGGCAATCGGAACCCGTTTCGGTGTCCCGAGAACCTCTGTTTGGGAGTATTTTGAGGTATTGATCTATCAAATATTTTGATTTGTGAAAACTAATACTTCCATGTTGTAGGAAATTCAATTCTATTCAATTTTGACTTTTGAAAATCCGAATTTCGATTTAAAATGAAGTTTTTATGGTCGAAACAAGTTTTCGCAAATTTCTGAATTTTGTTGCTGTTTGAAAAACCGGTATACCGCCGGTATACCGCAGTATACCGCCGGTATGCCATTTTTTGCACCAGAAACCTTCTGTCTTTAGGCCGGTATACCGCCGGTATGCCGCAGTATACCGCCGGTATGCCGTTTTATGCTGTTTTAGTCTGTTTTTGCCCGTTTCTGCCCGTTTTTGTCCGTTTTTGATATTTTCTTCGATTGTAATGATTTCTTAACATGATTAGATGATCTTGTATAGTTAGAGAATGCTTGTACACCCTATATACACTTGACACTAGCACATGTTCAATCATTTTCTATGAAATGTACTTAGCTTTAATTATTGTTTCCCACATGCCATGATATGTCTTTGATAGATTCTTTCTTACAAGCTATGTTAATTGTTGCCATGCCTACTTTGCTTACATGATAGTGGCCCGTCGTGGCATACTTTTCTTATATGTCTCATTTGCTTACTAGATAGTGACCCGTCGTGGTGCACTCTCGTACATGTCTTTCTTTGCTTACATGATAGTGGCCTGTCATGGCGCACTCCCTATAGTGGCTCGTCGTAGCGCACTCCTAGCTTCCAGTTTATGATGTTTTCTTGTTGTGGCTTATTATGGTGCACATTCTCGTTATTGTCCAATCTCGCATGTCTCATGTCTAGGATGGATTCTGCGGAATGCCACACCCGGAATCCAACAAGAAAATGTTAAGGACTAAATAACTAGTTTGATTACTTAGATCATTGAGAATTTCCCAGTAACCTGTTGCCCCTTTGGTCTTGGCATTATATATATATGCATTGGGATTTGGAGCTATCTGTCATGATGAGCACACTTTCAGCGCACCGTCGAGTGTTGCACTACTATAGGGTACATTTGTCTCCTGGGCGATGTACCCACCACTATAGAATACATTTGTCTCCTGGACGATGTATCCACTATTACCATTGGCTTGGACCATTCAGGTAGTAGCAGGCAGGAGCTGACTTGGAATTCTCAAACTTGCATTTGTTAGTAATTAGGATTGTGATAACCCTAGTTAGCTAATGTATAAAGCCGTACTCATTGCTTGGCCGTGACTATTGTATGGAGTCTAGTCTAGTCTAGTTTGTCTATGCAGTGTCCGAATTTGTTTATTTTCAGTACATCCTTGTTTATGCTTTACTTTTGCCGGTAAATGATTAGATACTAAAGTTCTGTTCAGGAGAAGGGTTACAACCCCGGTCCTTGTTTGGTTTACGGGTTGTAACTTGGGTTCCAGAATACTTCCTAAGTCATCTAATCATTTGTCGTTTTATATAGACTTAACATGCTCACATGCTCCAGTTACATGACATGCTCACATGCTCCAGTTACATGACATGCTCACATGCTCCAGTTACATGACGTGCTCACATGCTCCAGTTACATGACATGCTCACATGTTCTAGTTACTTAACATGCTCACATGTCTAGTTTATGTTTCATGTTCACATGCTTCCTTTTCCTTACATGTACACAATTTACATTACGTCACATGTCCTTTACTTTATGCTACATGTTGCTTTACTTATTGTCCTTCTATTCTCGGGATAAGTGCATTGGTAGTGCACGAGTCTCGATTAGTACATACTTATCTCTCTCTCTATCCATTAATATGATTTGCATACTGGTTTTAGTTCATAGTTTGGCTTCCTTTGTGGTACTTGCTATTGGGGGTCTGACCCCACTGGTTTTGCATTGACCAGATCTGATAGAGGAGCCCGGAGGATCTTCCGTACCTTCCACTCATTGGTGATTACCCGGAGCACCAGAGTACCTTAGTGGGTTTTATATTTCATTCTCCCACTAGTTATGTACATTATTCTTTTGTGGCGTTTAGCCTCCGAGCACGTGTTTAGCTCGTGTTTTGGACTTGACATTTAGCCTACGGGCCAGAACATGATTTGCGTATTCTAGACTATAGCTAGAGCTTATCATGTATGACTATTACTCTTGCTAGTCTTTACTCTGTATTACTAGCTTCATGATCATTGATATATGATAGTTTGGGACGCTTTACTATTTTATATTCCAGTTGATCTTACTTCTTGTACATTGTTTACTGCCTGTGATTGAGATACCTAGGATTGCTTGACCTAGGATCGACTGTTGGCTTGTAGTAGTAACCCCCATCTATACAGCTTATACGTTATTTCGGAGTACTGGAGTACTTTGGTATACGTAGCTGGCCTGGTCCGTCCCTACTTGCCAGTATTCTGGTTCTGGGGCGTGACAGGCACCGAGTGGTAAAGATGCACAGGTAGCTGCAGAAGTATTACCAGGAGAGTCCGCTGGGGGTGATGCGGGTACTACTGATGATACAGGGGATACAGTGTTGCCAGAGGTGCCCGACGAGGTAGTATTGGAAAGAGGAATGAGAAAGAAATCACAACCAGTGCGATTACAGGATTTTGTGACGAATGCTGTAAGAAGTAAAAGTCCCCCCCCTTCACCACAGTTCATCTGTTCCCGTCACTTCCTCAGGTACTTCGTATCCTCTAACATAATTTCTAAGTTATGACATATTTACTGCTGGACACAGAGATTTTCTTGCAGCCATCACTGCAGGTGTTGAGCCTACTTCATATCGTCAGGCCTTGCAAGATTCAGGATGGCGTGCGGCTATGCATACTGAAATACAGGCTCTGGAAGATAATATGACATGGAGTATTGTCGATTTGCCTCCTGGAAAGAAAGCATTGGAAAGTAGATGGGTGTACAAAATTACGTATAACTCCGACGGAAGTATTGAGCGCTTAAAAGCACGGCTGGTTGTGTTCGGTAATCATCAAGTTGAGGGGATCGACTATTCAGAGACATTTGCCCCGGTAGCTAAGATGCCTACAGTTCGGGCATTTTTGGCTGTTGCAGCTGTGAGAGGCTAGACTTTGCACTAGATGGATGTGCACAATGCTTTTCTTCATGGAGATCTGATAGAAGAAGTGTATATAAAGTTGCCACCAGATTTTTCGCATAGTGAACCCAACAAAGTGTGTCGCCTGCTTAAGTCTCTATATGGATTGAAACAGGCACCGTGTCACGACCCGCACCCACTGTAAGGGTACGAGTACGTAACAGCGCCCAGCCTACGCCGCAGTGTCGGCGGTAGAACGCTGTTCTAAGTCTCTAACTAATCATCAACTCATGCAATTATATAATGTACTTGTCAATAACTCAACTCCGAACGGAGGACAAGTATAGATATAATGAAATCTCAATCACAGTCTAAGCACGATAAGATAACACAGAAGTTTATAACTAAAAACTAAATAACAATATTTATAAACTACTAAATAATAATATCTCAAACAAACTCAAATACAAACTCGTATCACAAGTTATTACAATTCAAGTTCTAAAACATGAAAAACTAAACCAAGTCTACTAGCTAGTCTCCCGATCACTCCTGAGTGTCGGGGCCATAGGTAGCTAAGTCATCTCCTGCTCCAAGGCAAGTAGGGCAAATATCCTCAGGGCAAGCATCTGTAATATTTTTAACAGGTCCAGTCAGGACAGGAACGAGCACAATCTTATCTAGAAAACCCAAGTAAATGACAGAGAACTATAAAGCAGTTATAGGCAGTTGTATTGATGAATATGGCAGTTTACTTTTCAGGTGATGGTATAGAGAGACAGATAAAGTACAAAGAAAGTAAGTAACTAAACAAGAAGAGAAGCATAGCAAAGAAGACTGTAAAATAAGATCTAGCTGAACTAGAATAACATAATGAGTTCAGATGGTACAATATAAGTCGAGTGTAATCCCAATGTGAATCTAATATAAGATGAGTCGAATGTAATTCTAATCATTATTCTAATAAGGTGAATCGAATAAGGTGATACGAATAAGGTGATACGAATAAGGTGATACGAATAGTGATTCACATGATGTTCTAATAATGATTCGAATAAATTCTCCAAGTGTGTTTTAAAATACTTAGTTAGACATGTAAACGGCTAAGGGTAAATACGGCACATCACACACCTGGCCGGGTGTGGAATGGCTATCGTTCGAATATATTCACAGGGGGTGGTTCGAATAGTGGGAATGTTCACATGTCTAATCAAGTATTTCTCCGCCCATCTAATACAAATGAATCCAAAATCTGACACATCATTCGAATAAAAGTCCAACCAACATATGAAGATACGAATAGGTGGTTCGAATAGTGATTCGTATGGTGATTCGAATAATAGAGGTAAGACGAGTAAGTATGTGTGTCGTATACATGGATTCAGAAATAAAAATATGTGTTTGTAACAGAGAATCACATACAGCTAACTAGAACTGAAGTACAGTAATTGACAAATAAATGAGAGAACTATCAGAGAATGTACTCGCCTGCTACTCTGAAAAGAGTAGTGTAATATCAGATGCCTGCACCAGAGTCACAATGTCCTAAATAGAGCAGTACAGGTTATAATATGTTTAAAATTAGATAAATGGAGTCTATGATGCAATCTACATGATTTCTAGGCCAATCTAGGTCTAAGTCAACTCTAAGTCAACTCAAGTCAATTATATTAGTCAACTAGGTCAATCCTAGTCCAGTCAAGTCTCACTAGGCCTAACCAAGCCTATACTAGCAACCAAGCAACATCACAAGTCACAAATCAACACATATTATATACATTATATATATATTTACATTCATAGACTACACTACATTTCTTATGCATACATGGATCCATGCTCATTTACCTACATTCATACATACATTGTCTCATTAGCTAATAGGTAACCCTCAATCTTAGATAAGTTATCACCTCCATAGATAGGTAATACCTTAACCCTATATTTATATATATTAGTATGCATACCCCTTTCTAAACTCCTCTCAAACTTAGGATGTGAACCAAGGTTTTATCAAGGCTAACAATGGCCTAAGGCCAACTCATCACTAATCCTAATTCACACATACCAAAACAACATCCCACATATCTCATAAGCCAAATACTTAAACACACACAATACCCTCATCTAGTCTAAGGCCTCTCCCTTCCTAATATATATCAAATATATATAAACAACATCTATATTAACTTAGGAAAAACTGAACCCATAGGACCCTCTACTGAACTCCAACTTCATAAATTGATGCTTATGAGGGCCAACTGCCAATACACCTACTGCTACTGCAAAATACAGAGCCCCCTCTTGCTAATGCAGGTGCTGCTCCTATGCTAGCTACTGCTTTGCAAGCCAAGGCATGGCAAGCATTGCCTGCTGCTGCTGCTGCTCTTCTACTGCACTGGCAAAGCAGCTGCTGCAATGCAAGGCCAGGCCAAGCCAAGGCTACCCCAAGCTCCCTGCCTACTGCTATGACATCTACTTCCCAACTCCTACTCAACCTAAACTCACACCATAAATACATCACTCAAAACACACAAGCCAATGGAGAATCTCTAAGCTGGACAGAAAAGTATGAATACAGGACAAGCTACTGCAGGGTGTGAAGATAGAAAGGCAGTTGCAGGACAATGCTGTGGTCAAGAAGGTTTGGAACATTAATTGAACCATTTCCAGGTAAGCATGCAGTGAAATGAGAAATGCAGTAGATTAAGGAGGTTTGAACTCTATTACAGAATAAGGGAAGATGAAACCCAAGTCTCAACAAGCATAGCTATAGGTGAATGTGAATGTGGGGTGCATGCAGGGATACAAGCTGTGCAGATAAAGGTAATGCAGGACATAATTGAATAGGATGTAGGCAGGGCATTATCTGGGCAGTGGTGTATGCAATGAAGATGTGCAGGAGGTTGTATGCAGTGAAGAGTGCAAGGGTGTTGGTCGGGCAGTACAGTGTGTGCGTGTGCATAACATGTTTGTATTACATCAAATATTTACCAATGCATATCTTGCACACATTCAAATACCTGAGTTATCTCAGGAAATGGCAGCTCATTAATCAAACCAAAATTCGAATCCTAACATCCCATTGATACCAATCCATAAAATCCCAACATCTCAGTTCAAATAGGAAACAGTGCTTGAAAGTGTGTACCTGTGTGTGTGTGCACAGGAATTGAAGAGTGTATGTTGTGTCATAGTAGGATTGTGTGTAGGTAACAATGTGATATCAGTGATTCAGATGTTGTGTCCATGTGGCTCAGGCTTTAGCTAAACAGTGTGAAGGTTAGGGGCTTCAGTTTAGGTATGCACAACTCAGTGTCATGTGTGTGTGTTGACAGAAAATAGAAACTAATCTCAGGAATTTGCAAATCAGTATAAGAACATGGCAATGGCAGTTAGTAACACAATGAATGGATTAACATGGCTAATTTAACATTGAATTTCAGATTAAAACTGTCAGTTATTAGTTTTCAGGAAATTTACCAATGACAGTTTCATAAACCATTCCAAGCCTAATTTCGAAAACCCAATCCTACATGAGAACATCCTAGCAGTAAACTAAAACTCGTGCACATGAATTTAAACATGAAAATTTAAGCATCAATTCAGTTTTAAAAAAATAGAATCGAATTTTAGAAATCAAGAAAAACTGAAATATCAGACAGTTAAATAATTCAACCAAAATCATTTGAAAACCTGATTAATTTATTCGAAAACAAGGGAAAAATATATACCAACACAGGGGTGGGGTCTAGTTGTATCCTACAGTGTCCCAATCGTGTCCAATTCGTGTCCCAGTGCTGGTCGAACTGGTGTCAGAGACAGTGCAGTGCACTGTCTCGTGCACGCATGTCGACTCGTCCAGGGACACGTGTGTTCACTAAGACACCAAGTGGTGGTGTCGAATGGGTAGCCTAGGTCTAGGGTTATGGTAGCCTGAATCGTGTCTAAGTGTCCTCGTGTCCGCGTTTGGAACGCGTATCAATGTCGATTTTTCGACTGTGCGCGCAAGGCTCGATTCAGTGCACACGCGATTTCTCTGTGCACACTGATCGAGAGCTCACAAAATTTCTTGGGCATGGTGTCAGTCATTGCCCGCTCGTGTCCATAAATTTTTGTGTCATATATTTAGTATCGTGTCCGCTAGGAGTGTCGAGCAGCAGGGCAGCCGCACGAGC
The DNA here is from genome assembly GCA_029216955.1 of Iris pallida. Lineage (NCBI taxonomy): Eukaryota > Viridiplantae > Streptophyta > Magnoliopsida > Asparagales > Iridaceae > Iris > Iris pallida. Next base: position 3,724,746 of record JANAVB010035820.1, on the reverse strand, counting down.
CCCGTGCGGTGTCTCGTGCTGCGTGTCCGAGCCCAATAACCGTGTCCAAACCTACCTACAATCGACTCAGTCAATTACAAATCAATTCCCCACCTATTAGGCTACCCAAAACTGAAATTTGTTTTGAAAATTAACAATATTCATTTCATTCAAGCATTTCATCAAACACCTAGGAGACACTATGACACGTGTCCGATACGGACACCAAACGGACACGAATTCCACCTAAATTTCGGAGACACCTAGGGGACTCCTAGATCTAGCCCTACATGCAAAGAAAACTGAAATATAAATCAATTTAGAGGGTTTTACCTATGTGTGCAAAAAGTTTAGAAAAGCTTCAAATGGGGGATTCTTTCTCTTGATGCCAAAAGCTCCAAATTGTCCCAAAGCTGGGATTAAATTTCACATTCAGAAAATAGGAGAAAATTAGGTTCTAATGCAAGAAACTAGGATTAAAAAGGAATTAAAATAGATTTATGGAGATTTTTGGAAGAGGGACAATACCTTTCTTTTTCCAATGTTGAAATGAATGAAAGAAGGAGGCAAGCCCTAGAGAATAAGTGTTTATATAGGGTGGGGATCCCTATGGCTGGTCATTTAGGGTTTGGTTAGGGTTAGGGCTTAGTCTAATGGCTATGGGCCAAGTTGCACTAGTCATGGAACCAATTTCTAGGTCTCAAGCCTATGGACCAATTCACCAATCCTCCTACTCCAAACTTGATCCTAAGTGTCCTAACTTGAGTTGACTTAAGTTAAACTAGGGTTCATACCATGTTAACTTGGTCACCAAGTCAAAGTCAAATCTAGGACAGTCTCTTAAGTCGCAGCTAGTCAAAAGTCAAAACCAATAATCACCAGTGCAATAAATCATGAAATAATTCAAAGAGGCCAAATGACCAAAATACCCCTAGACTAAAAATGATAATTAAATTATCCTAATGACATGGTCAGGCTCTAGGTCAGGCAGTCTCTCAGGTTACACTAGCAAGACCTCAAAATCATAAGCCATGACTTAAACCAGTTTTTAAATAGTTTAAAAATAATTAAAAATCACCAAAAATTATAATGTGAAATAAATATCAATAAATAATAATTATAGTTACAAAATTTAAAAAATACCCTCATCTGAAAAACTGGGTGTTACACACCGCGTTGTCGGTTTGCTAAGCTTGCTGCTTCTCTGATATCCTATGGATTTATTCAATCTCATTCCGATTATTCCCTTTTCTCTCTTTTTAAAGGGAAGGTAGAGTTGTATGTTTTGATCTATGTGGATGATATGATTGTGTCTGGTAATGACTCAGGTGCTTTAGATGCTTTCAAAAAGTACCTTAGTTCTTGTTTTCACATGAAGGACCTTGGTGTGTTGAAGTACTTTCTTGGCATAGAGGTGGCTCGGAGTGCAGAAGGAATTTCCTTGTGTCAAAGGAAGTATGCTTTGGACATCATTTCAGAATGCGGCTTGATGTGGTCTCGACCTGCTGGCTTTCCCATGGAGCCCAATCACAAGCTGGCAGAATCAAAAAGTCCAAAGATGGCGGATGCAGAGCCTTATCAGAGGCTGGTTGGGAGGTTGATTTATCTATCATTTACTCGTCCTGACTTAGCTTATGATGTGCATATCTTGTCTCAATTCTTACAGGAGCCTCGGCAAGATCATTGGCATGCTGCTTTGAGAGTTGTCAGATATCTCAAACATGCACCGGGATAGGGTATTCTCTTGAAAGCTGATTGCGATCTCCGTCTGTCTGGTTGGTGTGATTCTGACTGGGCCAGTTGTCCCTTGACTCGTCGCTCTGTTACAGGCTGGTTGGTGTTTCTGGGGGGGGGTCTCCTATTTCTTGGAAGACCAAAAAGTAACCAACTGTTTTCTGATCTTCCGCTGAAGCTGAATACCGATCTCTTGATGCGCTTGTTTGTGAGTTAAAATGGTTGAAGAAGTTATTGGTGTGTTTGGGCGTTCGCTAGGAGTCTGCTATGTCGGTGTATTGTGACAGTCAGTCAGCCCTGTACCTGGCTCAGAACTCGGTATTTCATGAGCGTAGTAAGCATATTGAGGTGGATTTGCATTTTGTTTGCGATGCTATTAGAGATGGCACCGTAATAGCCTCGCATGTTCCTACTTCTTCTCAACTGGCTGACATCTTCACCAAGCCCCTTGGAAAGCATGTGTTTGATTCTTTACTTTTCAAGTTGGACATTTGTGACTTGCATGCTCCAACTTGAGGGAGGTGTTAGATTATATTTGTACCTACTGTAATATGGCCCATAAAGCCTACGTGTAGACACTATATATATTATAATTAGTCCCATCAATGAGAACAAGGCATTATTATTTCCTACATGAAACAATTGTAAAGACAATGTTTCAACGCAACACTTTAGGGAAGGTGCGTAACAGAGATCCTTGGAAGATTCTGGTAAACGAAGATCTTAAAAAAGATTTCGTTACAGCAACCGAATGACGTACTTCTAAAAAGAAGATACTAATCCGAATTGCTAGTAGTAGCGAAGATGACAGACGATAGATGGAAGATCTCCTGCTGGGGTGAATGATTACCGTTGCTCAAAGCTTTATTCGCCCCACACGAACAGCTTCCAGGAACCAGCAAGTTCGTCGGAGAACTTTGGAACACTCATGTTTTTCTGACTCCTCGGATCGTACACGGACTCCCGTGCAAAAGGAACGCTGATGCAAAGCTTCTCTTCTCTCTCACAGCTTCTGTTTACTTGTGTTAAGAAATACTTGTAAACTATTTTAATTTTCTGTGTAATCTTCTGTTTTTATCCTGTGGAGAGAAGAGACCTTATATAGGCCTGAGTGACAACTGCCGGTTTCCACAATGTTCGGGACGTGGTAAAAATTACTCCGAACGTGCAGTAACCGCACCGATCATGCACAGGCACGATCTGTAGCAAGTTGTGCCACTCGCGCACCCCGCGCGCCTTGCACATTGCGCGCAGAACGCACAGACAGCACTGAGCCACTTGCGCCACCTGCGCGCCCTGTGCGTCCTACGCACCATGCGCAACCAGCGCCACTTGGCGCACATCTGTGCGCACAACTGTGCGCGCACCTGGCCGCGCAACCTGGCCCGCGCAACCTGAGCCCGAGTCCGAGTCCCTAAGCCCCTACGGGGCTTAGCTCCCATGGAAATAAATTTTTCAAGAGCAAAAAAAATGAATGCTTTCAATTGTTGATTTAGCCTTTTTTCCATTAGAAAAATAATCCCACATGGCACACCCATGTGCATCTCCACACCACATGTGCATCTCTAAAAGTGCATACCTAATATATAGAGATACAACTCCTTTGGCCTAGCCGATGTAGGACTAAAGTTCCAATCTTAAAAGACCAAAAATCCAACAAAAACTACACATTATGTAGGATAAATACACATCATCGTAAATCGTCTCTAAAATTGTTGTAATACAATTTTTGGTAGAATCCTCATTATAAAATTAAGCATCAGTACTGATCATATCCTCATAAACCAGATTCATATGACGTATGTGATTTCACCTGAGTAAAGCGAAGATCATCTCTTGTCAATGGAAAAAAAAAATTGTTTATTCTGCATGAAAACACACTTATATCCTGACTTGATGTTTTGTCATGAAAATATAATGGATATAATGTCATGCTTCCATATTACTAAAGGAGTGTAGTTTAAAAGTTTAAGGACACTTCTCCTTCTCGATGAGGAATAATGGAATATATCAGGAGCTGATGTAATAGCATTATTATCACCATGTGGATGCCTTCAATGTCATCTTAATTTGGAAAGTATATGCTATCTCACTATAATCAAATAAGGAAAGTGGCATAAATTACCTTCTTTGTCCATTTTCATCATCCCATTATCTTTATAACCTGTTTGTTTTTGCTAATAATCATGTCCTACACATAAATTCGGAAGGTCACGAGCGTTGCTTACCTATGACATCATTTTTGTATCTCAAACCGATTGCCTCAACATTTCCTAAAAGATTACTGTTCGCTCAACTCATTGCATAGGTTCATGATTCATCTCCCGCAAAAATTTCAACGCAACAAATTTCCACAACGGGCCTTCATCTTCCTACCCTTCGTTACAAAGATGTTGGTCACCGTTCTAGTCGTTGGTTTTTGAGGGCTCTGATATCACTACTGGATATATCACTTGACATAGCACGAAAACGTCAATCGTCGAACCATCGATCAAGATACCATGGTTGAAACCTCAATCATCACCTAGGAGAATTAGAAACAGGATAAAATTAACGTCAACCCTCATTTAGAGAATTATAAAAGATAATTCAATGCTAAGCAAAATCAGTATTATTTAACTTGTCCCAAAATCTCACAATGCCTTACGCTATTTATAATAGATAGTAAACCCTAATAAATAAAGAAACATCAACTGAATAATCCTAAAGTAAAGAAATCAAATAAATCAAGCAAAAAATTAAGAAATTAGAAGATGTAGAAATCTTAAATAAAAAAGAAGAAGAAGATGCAGCTAAAATACTAAATCAAGAAATCACAACTTAGTGTGAATTGTGGGTCTCTAAAATTTCTCTAAGATGATTTTTTGATAGAATCATCGAGCGAACGCACCAACTCATATTGTCGGGAACAAGATTCATATGCTGTACGTGATCTCAATGAAAAAAAAAAAAAAAAGATAATAAATAAAGAAAAAATAAAAAGGTTTATTCTGCACCAAACACACTCATATAGCATGACTTGATGTTTTGTCATGGAACAAAAGGGATTTAATGCCATGCTTCCATATATTGCAAATTAGAAGAGTGCAGCTAAAAGTTTTAGAGACAGAGATCTCCTTCCTCCTCTACGAGGAACATTTTAGGAGCTGACGTGACGGTATATTATCACCACGTCGACTCCTCCTTCGGTGCCTTAATTTGGAAAGTATATGTGCTAGCTCTCACGATAATCAAATCAAGCCAAAGGGGGCATAAGTTGCATGTTTCAAGATCCCATCATTTTCTTAATAACCTGTTTTGCTTCTGCTAATAACTAGAGGTGGGCATTATTCAGTTTTGGACCGAGAATTGAATCGAACCAAACCAAATCAAACAAGAGATTCGGTTCGGTTTCGATTTTGAAAATACTAAAATTTGTTATTCGGTTTCGGTTTTGGTTTTGAATTTCGATTTCGGTCCAAAATCGAAAAGTGAATAAGACTTATAAATACCCTCAATTCTATGCATATTTTGTGATTGAAAATGTGTGTAATTTGAAAATAACAATTCTATGGGGTAAAGTGCATTTAAACCCTCCTTAGATGCACGAAAATGCAAATAAAGACTCGCTGATCCGAAAAACCCAACTAGATACGAAAATGCTCAAATCACCCCCTCCGCTAACTTTTCCGTTTACGGGTGTTAAAATGGGGTTGTTTTGACCATTTTACCCCTGGGCTATCTAATATTAACTTGTTAAAAACGGTTAGTTCTAAAATTATTTTGTTAAAAACGGCTACGCAAAAATACTTGTTAAAAAGTGGATAAATATTAACAAAGAAAAAATGGTCTTTGCTAGTAAAATTATTTATTAAAATTATTTTAATTAGCATTAACTTGTTAATAACGGTTAGTTTCGTCAAAAAAATGGATAAATATTATTTAAAATTATTTTGTCATAAATTATTTTTTATTTAACAAATATATAAATATTTTTGGGAAAAATAAAACTGATAAATAAAAAAAAAAATCAATTCTTAAAAAATAGAAATGATGAAAAACTGGAAAAAAAAAACCAAATAAAAACAAAAAATACTATTAAAATATGGAAAAAATAAAAAATAGACAAAATATTCCAAAAAACCAAAAAATGAGGATAAATCTTAAACAATGAAAAAAGACAAAAACAAAAACTATACAAATTTGAAAATAAAAGTCACTCTTAAAAAACTAGAAAAGATTATTAAAAAGATGAAAAAAAATATATGAAATAAGAACTAAAAAAATGGAAACAAAAAACAAAATATTAAAAAGATTATTAAACAAAAATCAATTCTCATGCTTGACGTCATTTTTGAAAATAAATGTTTGTAATCTAAATAGTAGGTTTTCATCTTAAATTTTTTCTGGAAAAAAAAATCTTTTAACAAATGTCCGGTTAGTCCTGAACTTGTATCGTAATTATTTATTAGTCATGACTATTATCGTAATTATTTATTTATTAATTCTAGAAAAGATTATTAAAAAGATGAAAAAAAAAATATGAAATAAGAAATAAAAAAATGGAAACAAAAAACAAAATATTAAAAAGATTATTAAACAAAAATCAATTCTCATGCTTGACGTCATTTTCGAAAATAAATGTTTATAATCTAAATAGTAGGTTTTCATCTTAAATTTTTTCTGAAAAAAAAAATCTTTTAACAAATGTCCGGTTAGTCCTGAACTTGTATCGTAATTATTTATTAGTCATGATTATTATCGTAATTATTTATTTATTAATTCTAGAAAAGATTATTAAAAAGATGAAATAAGAAATGAAATAAGAAATAAAAAAATGGAAACAAAAAATAAAATATTAAAAAGATTATTAAACAAAAATCAATTCTCATGCTTGACGTCATTTTCGAAAATAAATGTTTATAATCTAAATAGTAGGTTTTCATCTTAAATTTTTTCTGGAAAAAAAAATCTTTTAACAAATGTCCGATTAGTCCTGAACTTGTATCGTAATTATTTATTAGTCATGACTATTATCGTAATTATTTATTTATTAATTCTAACTGAAATTGTAAATCTTGGTACAAATTTATTTTCATCACATGTATTACTTAAACAAATAACTTAAATATTACTAAACGTGTCAAAAATCCAAAAATAAATTGCAAAACATGTATGTCGAAGCATGGTCCGGGTTCAGTGGCTGCCACCGCCTTTGTCGATTATCTACGAATAGGCTTCCATAATTTTTATTTGGACGTCTTGAAAAAAAAAAGGAATAAGTAAAAAAAGCTTCAAACATTAAATGAGAGCAAATAAGTAAAAAAAAAAAAAGAGAATATAAAAAAAATTGCAGTTGGATTTGAGATCTGTAGGTAAGAAAAAGTTTCAATATATTAAATGAGAGCAAATAAGTAAAAAAAACAAGAAATATAAAAAAATATATTATTTTTCCTTCCAACCAACCGGTCAAAAAATAGAAAATATAAAGTTTAGGTTTTATGTTTCAAACAAACATTGTCTTATACATAGAGAATGAAAGAGAGCCAACAGCCAAATGTAAGCATTAGGGGTATTTTGGGAAGTGCACTTTTTTTTTAATCCAAAAAATGGCCTCTAACGGCTGTTCTAACGTCAATTTGACGGAAAGGGGTATTCTGCGCAAAACAGGTTTACGGGAGGTGCAAAGTGCTTTAAGTTTTCTAAAAGGTCTTATTTTACGAACGAGGCAACTCTAAGGAGGGTTTAAATGCACTTTACCCCAATTCTATGTATGTGTTTTGAAGTCCAATTTTGATAATTTTAAAACTATTCCAACTTTGGTCATAATTTTAAAATATTATAACAAATGTGTATATAAAAATTATAATTTTAATATAATCTAACCACAATCCAAACTTTGGACCGGACACAATAAACAATAGAAGTAGTCCAACCGAAAAAAATCGAATGGATTATTCGGTTCGATTTTGATTACAACTATTTTGAATCGGTTTCGATATTGAATTTTTATAATTTTTATTTATTCGATTTTGACTATTTCGATTCGGTTTAAACGAAATAAACCGAATGCTCAACCACTAGCTAGTAATAATCAAATCCTACACATAAAGAAGACCACTTTGAGGATGGACTCCACCACAACACCTAAGAATTACTAGTGGTACATGCCCTTAATTCGAGGTTTATACTTTCACCAAGCAAAATTAATCATAAATCCTAGAGGAACTCATGAGTACTCGCCCATCAAAAGCTATACGGATTACATGCATCTTATTCATTGATTAAGTTAAGAGTACAAGTAGAAAAATCGGAAAATTTCATATAGGAGGAAAAAATTTCGCTTATTTACGCAAAAAGTGAGAAGTTAGCAAAAATTTTATTTTAAGGGGGCTGGCGCCAGTTGAACTGACGCCCAATCAAAAAATAAATAAATAAATAAAGCTGGCGCCAGTTAAATTGGCGCCTAATATATATATTTTTTTAATTTAACCGGCGCCAGTTCAACTGGCGCCAAAAAAAAAATTAAAAAATTCCTGGCTCCAGTTGTACTGGCGCCAGGTTGGGCCGGAGGGGGGGGGGGGGGGGGGGGGGGAGAGGGGGGGGAGGGGGGAGGGGGGGTTGGCTGCTAAGTTTTATTTTCTTTTTTCTTTTTTCAATTTTCTTTTTTCCTTTTTTTCAATTTTCAATTCCTGGCTCCACTATCTGACTTTTCAAATTTTTTTTTTTTTTTTTTTTTTTTTTTTTTTTGGGGGGGGGGGGGGGGGGTATGTTTGTGGGGTGGGGTGGGGTGGGAAGGGGGATTGCAACGTTCGGATTGCAACGTTCAGATTCTTCGTGTTTACGGTGGTTCCATACGTACATTCCATGTGTGCATGTCTGTTATGCGTGTAAGTCTTCCAATTATAGTATCACAGATTATTATTGTAACATATTTTCTACTAACAAGTTGAAAAGTGTATACGAGTCGCATCTGGAACCAATTCCACTGCCGTACGATCTTCAAAATGCTTTGGTTAGAGGACAAATTGGAGTACCAGATGTAAGACGCAAAGCTGGACGGACAAAGAAGAACCGAATCAAATCGAAGGATGAATCGACAAGAGATTTGCGTTGCAGTAACTGCAATGGACTTGGTCACAACCGAAGAAAATGTACTAATCAGCCATCAAGTCGGTCATGATAGATTTATATTGCAATTGTGTAATATTTTATCCTACCATTCAAGATATTATTTTCAAATTGTAATATTTTACCGTACCAGTCGACTTATTATTTTCAATGTGTTACATTATAAAACCAAGAACGTACTCATCTACAACCACTACTACGACCACCTCTAACCCAACGAGCGTACGGTCTTTCTCTATTTGGTCTAAGATTTGGAGGATCAAACTGATTTGGAGGTGGATCCGAATCCAAACCTGTTTCTGCTTGAGTGGGCATCGTAGCTGCTGGTGCATCTGGAGTTGAAAAAAATGTCGCATACTCCGATAGGCCTCTGAACCAATTTGTAGCTGCTGGAGGTGACACTGGACCGACCTGGTAGGGAGTCCCCTCTCCAGCATGGTAGGGAGTCCCCTCTCCAGCATGGTAGGAAGACCCATGTCCATACTGATAGGAAGTCCCTTCTCCAGCATGGTAAGGAGTCCCCTCTCCAGACTGATATGAAGTCCCCTCTCTAGACTGATATGAAGTCCCCTCTCCAGACTGATAGGAAGTCCCCTCACCAGCATGATAGGGAGTCCCCTCTCCAGACTGATAGGAAGTCCCCTCACCGGCATTTGCCTCCTCTTCCTGCTCATATATAGTGGATAGCGGCTTCGCCTCTGGCTAACGTTGCCAGATGCATAATCCGGTGGAATATGTACCGGAGGCAAATGTGGCTCTGGGCCACGCAAGACATCATGATTTATCCAAGCCGTCATCCGCCGCATAAGATCGACCATCGTATGTGGCCGCCAGTTGGAACTTTCACTCCTTCTAATTTCTCCCTCCATTTCTATACCCTGAAATGGAATAGGTTTGGAGGATATATTTAATCAAATAAATTAAATTTAGTAAGATATTAAAAATTCACATTTGACAAAATAAAGCTTACGAAATCGGTAAGCCTGTTTATTATTATGTGCATGCTTATATCATCTATAGCTCTATTAGTGAACCGCGGCTCCTCAAATCTATAATCTCTGTTGCATACACGCGGTGCTCCCCACCAACTTCTGTAAGCAAATTCACCCAACCCTACACAACGTATTATTAAAAATTTAGCCAAATATAACGATTTATTTAATAAAACATGATATTATAAAAAACTTACAATCATTGGGTGTTTGCACTTGGCAGGACAAATTACCAACACTATAATACTCCAACCTCGATTCCCAACCAGGAAGCAAACTATTAACTCTAGCTTGCGCTTGAGCGACAGCATAGCTACTGGGCAGTGGATCATTAGGAATTATTTGAACCATCCCAAATTGTCGCAGAACCCGATCTGCTGGATGGTACATTGTCCGGTAGTCGTATATGATATAATATCTGTGCATACTATATGAATATGACGTCCGCTGCATATTGGGAGCATCGAGCCGTATAATATATGGCATCCATGTAACCTATTTTCAAAGTTAATGTAAATAACAAATGATACAACTTTATTTTTAAAAAAATATAAATATTACATTGATTTACCTCCATATGTTCTATCGAGTCAAATTGCGATCGATAAATGGGAGCAACCTGAGTTCTGCAGTGCGTCGGGTACATTAAAAAAATTATATTAGGCGCAGCCACCCCCCTTCCCCCCTCCCCCCCTCCCAACCTGGCGCCAGTTCAACTGGAGCCAGGATTTTTTTTAATTTTTTTTTGGCGCCAGTTGAACTGGCGCCGGGTATATTTAAAAAAAAAATATTAGGCGCCAGTTTAACTGGTGCCAGCTTTATTTATTTAATTTTTTTTAATTGGGCGCCAGTTCAACTGGCGCCAGTTCAACTGGCGCCAGTTCCCTTAAATTGAAATTTTCACTAACTTCTCACTTTTTGCGTAAATACGCTGAACTTTTTCCCCCTATATGAAATTTTCTATAGAAAAATTCATCTACATGTCATCATCATATTGAAAGTTCCTAACTGTTGATTTTGATGTCCAATCGTAGTCATGACCTATGTACGATCAAGATACGTTGGTTTGGTTAACATGTTGTATACAGCTATTGCTGTAAAGAAAAAAAAATCAATTCGTAACTTTAATATTCTCCAAACGGCTACTTGCTCCTCTTTATGTCATTTTTAATAGCTATGAGGAAATATCAATTTTTGCCATTAACATCATTCATTGCATTGGGGTAATGGGCTGCCTATATATTGAAACCTCATTTTCTTCTCCAACACACAGAAAAATTATTCTTCTCGAAATTCTCTAAAATTCTCGTCTCCTTCGTATTACCGCTGCTGTTTTTCGGTGCTCTGGGCAGAGCTAAGTCGGGGTCACTCTCTCCAAGTCGTGTGCGGCAAGGAGATTCCGGTGGAGCAAAAATTTTACCACTAGGAGCGTTCGGATACGGTCTGCACATAGACCCGAGCTAACTCTTAGGACAGTGCTACGTGCACGACTTCCTCGGAGGCCGGTAACTTTTAATTTAATTTATTTTCTTGCAGATTTTAATCCGAAGTTTTTGAAAAAAAATTCCACCAATCTAAGAGTTATTCCATCTTCAAAAAATATTTGCTTAGACATTTTTGCTATTAAAACTTGTTACTGTTAAAACTTGTTATGTTAACAAAGTTTGCTTAGACATATTTGCTTAGACATATTTGCTACTGTTAAAACTTGTCACTGTCACTGTTCATAAAAAAAATACTCAGACAAATATTTGCTTAGACATATTTGCTTAGACATTTTTCTATTAAAACTTGTTACTGTTAATACTCAGTTTGCTTAGACAATACTCTATTATTGTCCTAAACGGTTTATGTTAACAAAGTTTGCTTAGACAATACTCAGACATTAGCTTTTCTATTAATACTTTCATTTGCTTAAAGTCCACTTCCAAAATTTATGTTAACAAAGTTTCTGTTGTTTAAATCCACTTGCTATTTGGTAAACAAATTTTGTCTCTCATTTAATATTATTTGTTACATAATTAATATTTATTCATTGTCATTATTTGTTCATTGTCATTATTTGACATATCAATTATATTTCACATATCAATTAATATCCGTTCATTGTCATTCTTTGTTAAATTGACATCTTAGACAAATATTATTGTGTTAATACATTTTGTCAATACTAGTTTTCTTTACTCAATATTTTAATTTAGGCTAAATCAAACAATTAATTGATTTAGTAAAAAAATTTAATTTTAAAGTTCTAAAGTTAAGATTTGTTTGGGAACAAGCCGAAATTGTCCTTCTGTCAACAAGGCAAAAATTCGTCTAAGCGGCCGGTACTTAAGTGTTTCTAGTGAACCTCCGTTTGCTGGGATCCGGCCCCTACAGCTAACCCAACCTTATCAAAACTTAAAAAACTAAAAATTTTAAAGGTCTATTACTAAAATCATTTTAATTGTTAATTTTAGTTTAAAGCCATCTTATTGAGTAAATATAATTTTACAGACTTTAGAAAATATGACTTCCAAGGAAGAGATTTTTTTCTGCAAAGCCTGTTAAATTCAATGGCACCTTCTTCAAGAGGTGGCAGAGCCAGATGAAATTTTGGCTTACCACCTTAGGCCTGATTTCAGCCATTGATGGGTCCACACCCATCTCAAATGATTCTGATGAGACTGAGTCTGACGTAGGGGTATCCAAATCCTCCTCCTCCTCTAAACCTAAGACCCCTAAGGAAATAGACTGCCATTGCTTCCACAGAATCTTAAGCGCTATGTCTGAGTCTCCCTACGACATATTTTTTGAATATAAAAGCGCTAAAGAACTCTGGGATGCTTTGAAAGATGAGTATGGTTGTGATGATGCTGGAATTGATAGATTCAATTCCACCACATTCAACCAATATGTCATGGTAGATAACAAACCTATCAATGACCAAATCCATGAGTTCCAAGAACACCTTAGGCATGTTCAAGCCAAGGGAACCTTCTTTTCTACTGAGCACAAAATATGATGCTTGATAGATAAACTCCCTCCTTCCTGGACTAAAGTGGCAAAGGACCTACTACATCTACAAGGATCTATTACGTACTCTCAAGCTCTACAGAGAATTAGAACAGAAGAGCAATATAGGTCCAAGACCAAAGCTAGGTCAAATGTCACAACTAAGGTAAACCTTGTAGAAAGCCATGCAAAACCTAGGTCAAACAACCATCTCAAATCCAAGAAAAACTCATTCAAAAAGAAGCAGAGTTTTCAACCTCCTCACCAAAACCATCATCACCAAAACCATCATCACCAAAACCCTCAACCCCAAAAACCTAGAAACTTTGGTCAGACTCAGGATCAAAAAAAATTTTATTTTGTGTGTGGTAGAACCAACCATACAGCCATCAGCTGCTTCCAAAGGAAGAAAAAAACCTATCCATAACTCCTTCAAAGGAAAAGGCAAGCCAGAGGCTAACATGATTCTGAATGGATCTTCCAGCTCCTTCAGGTCAGTAAGCTTTCAACCTGTAGTAAACCGGTCTTTCCATTCTGATGATTGGTGGTTGGATTCTGGAGCTAATGTTCATATTTCATTTGATAGCTCCTATTTTTCAACCTATCAAGAATCAGGTGGAGGAGGCGTGACTCTAGGAGATGGCCCAACGACACAAATTGTAGGAAGAGGAAGAATAGATCTGAAGATAACATCAGAAAAAATTCTACCTCTCCATGATGTGCTTCATGTGCCGTCTGTTAGAAAAAATCTTGTTAGTGGATCCCTCTGTGAGACCCGTCTCACTGTATCGGTATTTAATACGGATACGTATTTATTTGAGCCATATTTCGTATTTATCGATTTGCGTGATATTTTAAAATTTTTCTAAGTATAGGATTTTCATGACTTAGTTTAACTTGGATTTGGTTTTATTTGGTTCGGTTCCACTTTGACTTGGTTTGGTTTAGTTTGGTTCTTTATGAGATGAGGTGTATGGTTTAGATTGAGTGGAGAGGAATGAATGGTGGAAATCACTTGAGCTTGTTATATAAGCCACTTTTTCTCTCTCCCTCCTCATTCACCCTCATTTATTTCTTTTCCACCAAACCCTAGCCATTAGAGAGAGGCAAGTACACCTTGCCGAACGTTGAACGATTTTATTTCGTTTGTTCCATTCTCTCTATTGTTAAATTCTAAGCATGTTTAGAACTTGGAGTTTTTAATTTTATCGGGTGGATTGTGGTAGATCTAGCTTTGTGGTATTTTGGTTTTCATGGGTTTTGATCTGTTAAACTTGTATATTTTTGACAACTGATGGTTCCATGTTGTAGAGAATTTTGTTCTACCCAATTTTGACCTATGGAAGTTCGGATTTGGACTTGGGATGAGGGTTTTATGGAGCTTGAGAACTTGTCCCCCATGGTGTTCTTCTTCTCGAAAATTTGGAGAAGAAGAACAGTGCTGACCGCATGAACCCCCTTAGCCGCATGGCAGCACTTGACCGCATGACAAGTTCATGCGGCAAGTATTCCTTCCAGCCGCATGTAGTCCTTCTTACTTAAACCGCATGACTGAGCTTCCCAGTCCAGCCGCATGAGAAGTTCCTTCCCAGCCGCATAAATTCCTTTATCCCATGGCCGCATGGATTCATTTCCGCCAGCCGCATGAGACTCTTGTTCTTGAGCCGTATATGGGCCCACTTTCTGAGAGCCGCATGGAACTCGCTCGACCCCAGCCGCATAATACTCCGCTCCTCTTGAGCCGTATAGACCTGCTTCCTGCTTGCCGCATGAGGCTCAACTTCTTGAGCCGCATGCAACCCCACTTGCTCTCAGCCGCATGTGCCCCCTTGCTGTCAGCCGTATGTGCACCCATCACTTCTAGCCGTATGAATACGAATTATTGACCACATAAGTCCTCAGTCCCTTCCAGCCGCATGGGGTCCAACTCGCCCTCAGCCGCATAGACCCGCTTCTCTCTTGGCCGCATAGGCTGAGTATCATTCCTGGCCGCATAGGGCTTCATGTCTTCTGAGCCGCATAGGCATTGCTTCCCCGCTAGCCGCATATGTTCTACTGCCTCCGCCAGCCGCATGAGCTGCTCTTGTTCCGAGCCGCATGGGCTCTTAATTCCCCCGACCCGCATGGATTTCTTTTTCCAGCCGCATGAACCCGACTCCCTTCCCAGCCGCATGAGATCACTTCTTGGTCGCATATGCCGAGCCGCATGGCTCTTTCATAAGCTCGTATTTTATGAATGTTTTAATTATTATTATGCCCATGTCATGTAACTCTCAGTATAACTTGAGTTCCTATGGCGTACACCTTTACCTTTATTGTATA
The DNA here is from genome assembly GCA_029216955.1 of Iris pallida. Classification (NCBI taxonomy): domain Eukaryota; kingdom Viridiplantae; phylum Streptophyta; class Magnoliopsida; order Asparagales; family Iridaceae; genus Iris; species Iris pallida. The sequence continues at coordinate 3,709,615 of JANAVB010035820.1, read as the reverse complement.
TTTTTATGCCCATTTTATATCCTTACGCCTTTTGTCCTGAACTTGATAATCCCGATTTGATTGACATGATTGAAATGACAATTGTACATGACATGGTGTGACAAGAAACTAGCATGACTTGATAGTGACCCTGAGCCGCAGGGCTCCTTCCTGTGCCTTGTCCAGCTATTTAATTATTGTTATTATTATTATTTCTCTATTGTTATTTGATCTTTACTGATGACTTGTGTCTTGTAACCTCAGCATAACTTGAGTCTCCTGATTGAATGCTTGCACTATACTGTCCGGCACATGTACCCTAAACACGACAGTGACCCATAGTGGTGCACTCCTGATTAATGACCTGACATGACCTGATAGTGGCCCGTCGTGGCACACTCTTGACCAGTAAACTTGACATGATACTGACATGATAGTGGCCCGCCGTGGCATAAGTTGCATGTTTCAAGATCCCATCATTTTCTTAATAACCTATTTTGCTTTTGTTAATATATAACTAGGGGTGGGCATTATTCAGTTTTAGACCGAGAATTGAATCGAACCAAACCAAACCAAATAAGAGATTTGGTTCGGTTTCGATTTTGAAAATACTAAAATTTCTTATTCGTTTTGAATTTCGATTTCGGTCCAAAATCGAAAAGTGAATAAGACTTATAAATGCTCTCAATTCTATGCATATTTTGTGATTGAAAATGTGTATAATTTGAAAATCACAATTCTATGTATATGTTTCGAAGTTCAACTTTGATAATTTTATAACTATTCCAACTTTGGTCATAATTTTAAAAAACAACAAATGTGTGTATAAAAATTATAATTTTAATATAATTTAACCATAATCCAAACTTTGGATCGGACACATTAAACAATAGAAGTAGTCCAACCGAAAAAATTAAATAAACCGAATGAATTATTCGGTTCGATTTTGCCTATTTCGATTCGGTTTAAACGAAATAAACCGAATGCTCAACCACTAGTAATAATCAAATCCTACACATAAAGAACACTATGAGGATGGACGCCACCAGAACACCTAAGAATTACTAGTGGTATTTTGTACACATGCCCTTAGTTCGAGGTTTATACCTTCACCAAGCAAAATTAATCATAAATCCTAGAGGAACTCATGAGTACCTAATTTTTAAAGCTCGCCCATCAAAAGCTATACGGATTACATGCATCTTATTCATTGATTAAGTTAAGAGTCTAGTAGAAAAATTCATCTACATGTTATCATCATATTGAAAGTTCCTATTTAAGTTCCTAACTGTTGATTTTGATGTCCAATCGTAGTCATGACCTATGTACGATCAAGATACGTTGGTTTGGTTAACATAGTAGTTAACTTTAGTTTGTTAAGGAGCAAATATATATATATATATATATATATATATATATATATATATATATATATATATATATATATATATATATATTGTTGGTGCTTTCTTTACATGGAGAGAGCTTGCTCTCAACATGCCTTGTAAAATTATAGTCCCACATCGGAAATGCACCATGAGTTATCTCAACATATATACTTGGTTGTGTTGTTGAGAGATGCACATGGGGTGGTGACCCTAAGGAGGGAACCATGTGGGTGATTTTACTAGGAGGTAAGAATAAGGCTCCAAGGATTAAGCATTAATGCTTTTGTCATTCTCTTGGATTAATTCCACTTGGAGCTAGCGACTCGGACTCATGGGCTCATGAGGCGTAATGTGGCGTTTTGTTGGCGCACTTAGCACGTCAGCAGTCATGCGGTCTTTATGCGGCTCATGCGGCACATGCGGTCCATGCGGCTCATGCGGCACATGCGGCACATGCGGCACATGCGGTCCATGCGGTCCATGCGGCTCATGCGGTCCATGCGGTCCATGCGGCCATTAGGCTCATGCGGCCAGGCTGCTGCTGCTACCGCATGGAGGGATCCGCTGACTGTGCAGATTACAAATCAGTTATGGAAAGGCTGAATCAATGCGATTAAATCAGATCCTATCTTTGTGGGATTTGAATTAATTCAGATCCTATCTTTGTGGGATTTGAATTAATTTCGTGGGATTTGAATTAAATCTCGTTGCTATCTTTTGGGATTTGATTCAATCTTTCCATAACTGAAGAGGCGGTTAGGGTTTCCACCCTCTCTCTATAAATACTCTCTTCTGGCCTCCTTTGTGACTACTACGAAAATTACAAGTCAGAAAAGGAGAAAGAGAGAGAGAGTTGCTGCCGCCATTGCAAGTCCATCCGAGGAGTCTGAACAGAGGTGACTTCGAGCGTTCCACAAGTTCTTCAACTTGCTGGTTCCTGGAAGCAGATCGTGTGGGGCGAATCTTGCTTTGAGCAACGGTGTTTTGACACCCCAGCATTGTTCTTCTTCTCATCTCTCTCTAGTTTTATTGTATCTCGTTCTGTCCCAATTGCAACACATTTGCAAGAAAGAACGAGAGATCTTCTCTTCTTTTTTTTTCTCCTTCAGATTGTAATTTGGCTATTTGATTTATTGTACCATCGTATATCTTGAGTTTGATCACTGCAAAGTTTTGTGTGACATCTCAGATCTCGATTGCATTTGTTTTTCATCTTTGATCAAGCCCCGGGACTAACAATCTCAAAGCAAGATTCGTATAGATGGAAAACATTAATGCTTCGCTCCTCCAATCGGACTTCTACAAGTTAGAAAAGTTCGATGGAGAGCACTATCAAGTCTGGAAGAGAAAGGTGTACCTAACACTTCAACTGAAAGACGTTGATCATGTTCTGTTGGAGGAAGAACCCTCTGTTCCAGACACTGGATCTACTGCCGCCATCAACGCGGCTACCAAACTCCAGGCCAAGTAGAGAAGGGAAAATAGCATTTGCAGGCTTCTCATCCTGAATGCTATGGAGGACTCCCTGGCAGAATCCTACTCAAAGAAGGAACTTGCCAGAGATATATGGGAGTCTGTGGAAAATCTGTATGAAGAAGATAAGAACAGGAGCAAAATGTTTGTGGTTAAAAAATATCACAAATTGCTCTTTGAGGACGAAAAGTCCATGCTGCCACAGGTGAAGGAATTTCTGAAGCTGCGTCAGAAACTGGAAGACGAAGAGATGCCCCTTCCCGACAAGTTTGTCGTCGGAGGGATCGTCTCAAAACTTCCTGCTGGATGGAGTACCTTCTATGCAAGGATGCACAGAAAGAAGCTAGACATTAGCTTGGGAGATCTACTTCAAGAGATCCATGTTGAGGACGAGATGCGTTCTCAACAGAAGGTGGACACTCTGTCCAAACAGTTGGCTAAAGCCAATCTTGTGCAGACGAGAGATTCCAAGGGGAAGCAGGCGGCTTCTCATCCCAAGAAGAAGGACTTCGATAATCTAAAAGTGAAGGGTCCTTCTTTCAAGCAACAGAAGACTAAGTCCCACGTGACTTGTTACAATTGTGGCAAGAAAGGCCACTACAAGAGTGAATGCAGATCTAAGCCTAAACAATCAGAGAAAGGTGAGCCTAATAAGGTTTCATTGGTTTCTAACGTTGTTGCTATGATCGGACAGGTCACAACTGTGGGGGTTGACTCTGACTGGTGGATAGACACTGGAGCGACTTGCCATGTCTGTTCAGGCAAGGAATGGTTCGTCACGTACCAACCGATATCTGAGAAGGTTGTCATGGCGAACCAGGCCCAAGCTGAAGTTCTGGGGATCGGGACCGTGGAACTGAAACTCACTTCTGGGAACACTCTGACGCTTCAAGGTGTGAAGCATGTTCCGGCGATTGCCAAGAACCTGATCTCTGGGAGCCTGCTCTGCAACGCAGGCTTGAGGATGGACATCAATGCTGGTCAGATGGTGATGTCCAAGAAAGGAACATACTTCGGGAAGGCTTATCAAACCGAAGACATGTTTAAAATTCAGTTTGTTAACCAGTTTGAAGACATTAATGCAGTTGCATTTTCTGATTATTCTCTTGAGTTGTGGCATAATAGACTAGGACATGTTCATTGTAAAAGAATTAACAAAATGTCTAGTCTAGGACTTATCTCCAAATGTGGGGATAAGGTGGAGAAGTGTGAGGTGTGTGCTCAGACGAAGATCACAAGGAAACCCTTTCATCGGGTCAATCGAAGTACAGATCTTCTGGAGTTGGTGCACTCCGATATCTGTGACTTCAAACATTTCTCCACGAAGGCCGGGATGAAGTATTTCATAACCTTCATCGACGACTTCTCAAAATACGCGTTCGTCTACTTGCTCAAGTCTAAAGACGAAGCCTTCGAGAAGTTCAGAGAGTTCAGGGCCGAAGCTGAACGGCAGACTGGACAACAACTCAAGAGGTTAAGAAGTGATCAAGGTGGGGAGTACAGGTCTTATGAATTTGCATCATTCTGCAGAGAACATGGAATCATATGCGAGACTACTGCACCATATTCTCCTCAATCTAACGGAGTAGCGGAAAGGAAGAACAGAACGTTGACAGAAATGATGAACTCTATGCTGCTAACCGCGGGTCTTCCTAAATGCTACTGGGGAGAAGCTGCATTGACGGCCACTTTTATTCTAAATAGAGTGCCACATGCAACTTCGGACGTAACTCCTCATGAACTCTGGTTCAAAGTCAGACCTAACTTGAATGTCATTCGAGTGTGGGGATGTCTGGCGTATGTGAAACTCCCAGATCTGAAGATTCAGAAGCTAGGGACGAGGACTACGAAGGCGATCTTCTTGGGATATGCCGAGAAGAGTGATGCTCGGAGATTTCTTGATATTGAGTCAAATCATATCATCGAATCTCGCGATGCTGAATACTTTGAAGACAAGTTTGCAAAAGATAAAAACATTGTTCTTTCGGACATTCCGAAAAATGATGGAGGTGCAAATGAGACTGAAATCTCATATGAGCCAGTAGTCCAAGAAGAAACTGTTATTGAGGAAACAACTCCTGTACCAGAACTCGCAGAGCCGTCATCTAAGCGAGCGAGGAGACCGAAAGACTTCGGAGATGACTTTGTCACCTATCATGTGGAAGCAGATCCGCTTACCTATGATGAGGCGATGAAGACCAGAGATGCTATCTTCTGGAAGGAGGCAGTGAATGACGAGTTTGACTCTATCACCTCCAATAACACATGGGTGTTGGTAGATCTACCTGAAGGAGAAAAGCCCATCGGATGTAAATGGATCTTCAAGAAGAAGATGAAGGCAGATGGAACTATTGACAAGTTCAAGGCCAGGCTGGTAGCCAAGAGATTTTCTCAGAAACAGGGGATAGACTACTTTGACACATACGCTCCAGTAGCCCGGATGACCACCATCAGGATGTTGATCGCTCTAGCAGCTATACATAAGTTGGTGATACATCAGATAGATGTAAAGACCGCATTCCTGAATGGGGAGCTGACCGAAGAGATTTACATGCAACAGCCAGATGGATTTGTCGTCAAAGGTCTGGAAGACAAAGTCTGCAAGTTGGTGAAATCATTGTATGGTTTGAAGCAAGCTCCCAAGATGTGGCATGAGAAGTTTGACAAAGTTATTAAGTCAAACGGCTACAGAGTCAGCGAGACGGATAAATGTGTTTACACAAAGTTCGCTGATGGAAGAGGAGTCATCGTTTGTCTGTACGTGGACGACATGCTAATCCTAGGTACGTATATAGGCTGTGTCACAGAGACAAAGAAGTTCCTCTCAACCAAGTTCAGTATGAAGGACTTGGGGGATGCAGATGTCATCTTGGGCATAAAGATCATCCGGACAGACACTGGAGTAGCGCTGTCACAATCTCACTACATTGAGAAGATGCTCACATGCTATGGATATAAGGATCTTCCAGGGATCGATACGCCATACAGGTGTGATCAGAAGCTGAAGCCAAATTCAAGAGAAAGCGTCAGGCAGCTGGAGTATTCTAGCGTTATCGGAAGTTTGATGTACGCAACCACTGCCACAAGGCCTGACATAGCTTTCGCCGTGGGAATGCTGAGTCGGTTCACAAGCAACCCAGGGGTTGAGCACTGGAAAGCTGTGAAGCGGGTGATGAGATATCTCAAGAAAACTCAGACATATGCACTGCACTACAACGGGTATCCGACAGTAGTGGAAGGCTTCAGTGATGCTAGCTGGTGTTCAGAGGTGGAAAGCGAGAGATCCACAGGTGGATATGTCTTTTCCTTGGGTGGAGCTGCTATATCGTGGAAGTCGAAGAAGCAGACTATACTCTCTCGTTCCTCCATGGAATCTGAATTCTATGCACTTGAAACTGCAGCAGATGAAGCAGAATGGCTTCGGGAGCTCATGTATGATCTTCCAGTGGTTGGAGCTCAGATACCGGCGATACCGATATACTGTGACAACCAGGCGACTGCGGCGGTGGCATCAAATGACATCTTCAACGAGAAAAAGAGGACTGTGCGGTTGAAGCACAGGACAGTACACGATCTTATCAAAAGAGGTGTAATTGCAGTGGTTGATGTTCGGAGTCAGGAGAACCTGGCAGATCCGTTCACAAAGGGCCTCAAGCGCCAGTTGGTCGATGACACAGCTTGTAAAATGGGCTTGAAGGTATTCTGATAGTGTGTCTTTGTAATCCTACCATAAAGTTTTATGCTATTAGTTCGAAGAGAAATCTACTAGGCATCTAACTTTTGGTTCAAAGGAGGATCACTGACTGGGAAACTATCAGGTAACAGTGGGTACTTGTTCTCTGGAACATGGAAGGGATACGGACCCATAACCACTGTTGTCTACTATGTATTTTTCTGCAGAAAAATAGATCCTGTGGAAGGTTGGCTTAAACGCCTTAATGAGTTCTCAGGCAGAGTGAATGCCTGGTGTGCTTTACAGGAAGCACGGTAGAGCAGCACTATAAGGAGTGAAACTCCATGCTACAGTGGGGTGACTCTACCATGAGGTTCCCAGGTAGGGGTAATGCCTCGGCTTTGTAAGCCAAGTCACAGCGGCGTAGCACCGCAAATAGGCAGGTATCCTAATGCTGTATGACGTAATTAGAGAGTTGTAGACAGCACTACAAAGGGGAGGATGGCCCCATGTTACAGTGGCACGACACCACGATGAGGTACCCAGGTAGGGGTAAAGCCTCGGCATTGCAAGCCATGTCGTTGCGGCGTAACACCGCAAGGAAGCCTTAGGCTTCATGCTAGGTAGTTTGGCACTACAAAAAGGCTTGTGACCTCATGCTACAGTAGTATGACACTACGATGAGGTTCCCAGGTAGGGATAATGCCTCGGCTTCAGGCCATGTCATAGCGACGTAGCACCGCAAGGAAGCGCAAGGCTTCATGCCATATCTCTTTAATAAAGAACTCACCTATAGTGTATGGAAAGAGATATCAGGCCGTCTCCTGAGGGTAAACTTGTAGACGCCCAAAATTATACACTGAAACCAGGCTGGCACAGGGCCTTTAATGTGCAGCCAGAAGCACACATAACTATACTTTGTGAGTGGGAAGAATTACAATTGTGGTGCAGAATTCAAGGCGTAGTCCATTCTTGTATCACATTATTATTTAACCCATGCGGGAAGATTCAAGTCGTCAGCGACATCTATCCTAATGCAAAATGGACAGTTACTGTGGGGAACGCTCAACCCTGGACACATATATATGTTGTGATATGTGGGGGATTGTTGGTGCTTTCTTTACATGGAGAGAGCTTGCTCTCAACATGCCTTGTAAAATTATAGTCCCACATCGGAAATGTACCATAAGTTATCTCAACATATATACTTGGTTGTGTTGTTGAGAGATGCACATGGGGTGGTGACCCTAAGAAGGGAACCATGTGGGTGATTTTACTAGGAGGTAACAATAAGGCTCCAAGGATTAAGCATTAATGCTTTTGTCATTCTCTTGGATTAATTCCACTTGGAGCTAAGCCCCAACGGGGCTTAGCGACTCGGACTCGGACTCGGACTCATGGACTCATGAGGCGTAATGTGGCATTTTGTTGGCGCACTTTGCACTTAGCACGTCAGCAGTCATGCGGTCTTTATACGGCTCATGCAGCACATGCGGTCCATGCGGTCCATGCGGCACATGCGACACATGCGGTCCATGCGGTCCATGCGGTCCATGCGGCACATACGGTCCATGCGGTCCATGCGGCTCATGCGGTCCATGCGGCTCATGCGGTCCATACGGCCATTAGGCTCATGCGGCCAGGCTGCTGCTGCTGTCGCATGGAGGGATCCGATGACTGTGCAGATTACAAATCCGTTATGGAAAGGCTGAATCAATGCGATTAAATCAGATCCTATCTTTGTGGGATTTGAATTAATTCAGATCCTATCTTTGTGGGATTTGAATTAATTTTGTAGGATTTGAATTAAATCTCGTTGCTATCTTTTGGGATTTGATTCAATCTTTCCATAACTGAAGAGGCGGTTAGGGTTTCCACCCTCTCTCTATAAATACTCTCTTCTGGCCTCCTTTGTGACTACTACGAAAATTATAAGTCAAAAAAGGAGAAAGAGAGAGAGAGTTGCTGCCGCCATTGTAAGTCCATCCGAGGAGTTTGAACAGAGGTGACTTCGAGCGTTCCACAAGTTCTTCAACTTACTGGTTCCTGGAAGCAGATCGTGTGGGGCGAATCTTGCTTTGAGCAACGGTGTTTTGACACCCCAGTATTGTTCTTCTTCTCATCTCTCTCTAGTTTTATTGTATCTCGTTCTGTCCCAATTGCAACACGTTTGCAAGGAAGAACGAGAGATCTTCTCTTCTTTTTTTCTTTTTTTCCTTCAGATTGTAATTTGGCTATTTGATTTATTGTACCATCGTAGATCTTGAGTTTGATCACTGCAAAGTTTTGTGTGACATCTCAGATCTCGATTGCATTTGTTTTTTTATCTTTGATCAAGTCCCGGGACTAACATATATATATATATATATGTATATATATATATATGGCCGTCATGCGACCATCCAGCCATCTCATACCCACGGGGGGCTCGAACTGTTAGAACTTCTTCACAATTCTTCGTTTTAAAACTGCAAGAAAATAAAATGATTAAATGTTACCGGCCTCCGGAAAAGTCGCGCACGTAGCACTGCCCTAAGAGATAGTCCGGATCTATGTGCAGATGGTATCCGAACGTTCCTAGTGGTAAAATTCCCGCTCTACCGGAATCTCGTTGTCACACACGACGCTGAGAGAATGACTCCGACTTAGCTCTGCCCAGAGCAACGACGAATAGCAGCAACAATACGAAGGAGACGAGAAATTTAGAGAGGTTCGAGAATAATATTTTCTGTGTGTTGGAGAAGAAAAGGAGGTTTCAATATATAGGCAGCCCATTACCCCAATGCAATGAATGGTGTTAATGACAAAAATTGATATTTTATCATGGCTATTAAAAAATGATATAAAGAGGAGCAAGTAGCCGTTTGGAGAATATTAAAGTTAGGAAATGATTTTTTCCTTTACAGCAATAGTTGTATACAACAATCCCCCCCCAAAAAATCAAGTTCCGGAAAAAGAAAGAAAAAGAGTAGAAAGGATCTGGGCAGGTTTAATGTACTATGCGTAAATGAGATGGACTACAGCCTTGAATCTCACGTAGTGACTATTTTCTTTATCTGAAGAAGAGCTTGATGGACTACGCCTTGAATCAGTCTTCTTGAACCAGATTCAGAAAATAGCACACATAGTACGCTAGACGTACTTGGGTCTATCAGGTGGCGCATTTGGCTGGCCATATGCACTTTAATTTACACATTCATGGAAGTTGTCTAGGATCGTCATGTCCCATAGTCGCGGCCCTCACGACCTCTCATATAGGTAAGTCCTTAAGGGTTGGTGATAGGAATCAACCCTGCATAACATGCTTAGACTTATTAAGAGTTTAAACTCATCCTATCCATATCACACAAGGAACACTGTCACCATAGGGATGGGGTATAAATGTACACATGTACAGCCTTCTGGGCTTTTATTTTAAAGAGAATTTAATCTCAGGTCAGTGTTCCATAATAGTCACCTAGTCCAGCTTGTTCCTACCCATTGAACCGGCTTCTTGGGATCTCCAGTCAGACTCGGTTGGGTTGCCACTGCTGTGACTATACTATGGGCTTAACCCCATCCCCCTCGATGATTCTAGGATCAATGTCCTAGACAGACCCTTCGTCAAGTGGTCTGCAAGGTTCTTTTCTGACTTTATATAGTCAAGAATCACATATTTGCCCAATAGGCTCTTTATTGACTTGAAGTGCAGCTGCAGGTGCCTGTTCATCTTAGCATTCACAGAATCATGCTTTAGTAGTTCTATAACAGATTTATTATCACAGTTTATAGAAATTGCAGGAATAGGATGAACAGAAACAGGTATATGCATAATAAGATTTCTCAACCATTCGGCTTCTGTACAGGTAGTGTCTAAAGCTATCATTTCAGAGTCCATAGTACTTCTGGCTATGATAGTTTGTTTACATGATCCCCAGGAGATTGCAGCTCCTGCTAGGGTAAAAACATATCCAGTAGTGAATTTCACATCATGTGAATCAGTTACCCAATTTGCATCAGAGTAACCTTCTATGATATCAGGGTATCTAGTATACTGAAGTTTATAGTTTAGTGTACCCTTAAGATATCTAAATACTCTGTCTAATGCTGTCCAATGAGATTGGTTTGGGTTACTAGTGTATCTGCTTAGTCTCCCAATAGCAAATGCAATATCAGGTCTGGTCCTATTTGTTATGTACATAAGGGACCCAATCAACTGTGAATATCTATGTTGTTCTATAGGTGATCATTCATTCTTTTTTAGAACAACATTACTATCATAAGGAGTAAGGGCAGGTTTCTTGTCAAAATACTCAAACTTCTTTAGCATTTTCTCAATTGAATGTGCTAAGGATAGAGTATAGCTATCTTTCCTTTTGGACACTTGCATTCCTAGGATCAGATTTGCCTCACCTAGGTCTTTCATATCAAACTGGTTAGATAAATAATTCTTAGTATTATTTATCAATTCCAGTGAAGATCCTAAAATAAGGATATCATCAACATACAAGCATAAGATAACACAACTTTTATTTGTATTTTTGGAATACAAACATTTATCATATTCATTTGGCACAAAACCAAATTCTATAATGACTTTGTCAAATTGATTGTGCCATTACTTGGGAGCTTGCTTTAGGCCATAAAAAGATTTTACTAATCTACAAACCTTGTTTTCTAGGCCTTTAGCAATAAAACCTTTAGGTTGCTCCATATAAATCTCTTCTTCTAAATCTCCATTTAGAAATGCTGTCTTTACATCCATTTGATGGATCAGCAAGTCATAGATGGAAGCTAAGGCTAGGAGGATTCTAATAGAAGAAATCCAAGCAACAGGAGAATAGGTATCAAAGTAATCTAATCCTTTTTTCTGGGTAAAACCTTTGGCTACTAATCTAGCCTTATATTTCTCTATGGTACCATCGGCTCTAAGTTTCTTCTTAAAGATCCACTTACAACCTATGGGTTTGCTGCCTAAAGGAAGGTCTGCTAAAAACCAAGTATTGCTCTCCATGATGGAGTTGTACTCATTGTTAATAGCTTCTTTCCAGAAAGGGGCATCAGGAGAGGATATGGCTTCTTCATAAGTTGAGGGATCACCCTCTATCAAAAATGTGAAGAATCATTCTCCTAAATTCTTTTCAATCCTTTCCCTTTTACTCCTTCTAGGTTCTATGACTTGTTCAGGTTGAGAACTGGGTACTGGATCATGAGAACTAGTAGATGGAATGAGAGAAGGATTAGAGAAAGATGAAGGGGTTCTATCCTTGAAGGGAAAAATATTCTCAAAGTAAACTGCATCTCTAGCTTCAATAATTGTGTTATTAGAGATTTTATTTACTTCAGAATGGGTTACAAAAAATCTTTTGGCATTACCATCTAGGGCATATCCTATGAATACAGCATCTACAGTCTTAGGTCCTATCTTCCTCTTTTTGGGTTCAGGAATTCCTACTTTAGCTAAACATCCCCAAACTTTGAGGTAATTAATCCTAGGGGTCCGACCTTTCCATAATTTATATGGGGTCTTATCATTAGTCTTACTGGGTATCCTATTAAGAATATAACAGGCTGACAATAAGGCTTCTCCCCAAAGATTATCAGGGGCACCTGAGCTGAGAAGCATGGCATTTATCATGTCTAAAAGAGTACGATTCTTCCTTTCAGCAACTCCATTAGATTTTGGTGAATAAGGAGCAGTTACCTCATGAATAATTCCGTGCTCTTCACAGAAGTTAGTCATTTCATTTGAGGTATACTCTCCACCACGATCTGATCTAAGAATCTTAATCTTCCTATCCAACTGGTTCTCAGCTTCAGATTTATAGACATTGAATCTGTCTAGAACTTTATCTTTGGTCTTAAGGAGGTAGGTGTAACAATACTTTGAATGGTCATCTATAAAAGTAACAAAGTATTTTCTACCGCCTCGGATCAAAATCCTATTGGAATCACAAACATCACTATGGATAAGTTCTAGGAGTTCAGAATATCTATAGACAGATTTGAAAGGTAATCTTGTATGTTTGGCTTGAACACAGATCTCACATTTGTGTTCATCATCTATAGGAGTCTTAGGTATAAGATCTAAGTTCATCATCCTTTTAATAGATTCTAAGTTCACATGACCTAATCTACCATGCCAAACATTTGATGATTCAACATTTGCAACAAAAGAAGGATTTGAAATTTTATTAATGGTACTTAAAATAAAGAGTCCATCTTTCACAAATTCTTTCCCCACAAACAAATCATTCTTAGAAAAAACTACTTTATTTGCCTCCATAATAATTTTGTATCCTGAGGCTACAAGGAGGGATCCACTAACAAGGTTTCTTCTAACAGACGGCACATGAAGCACATCATAGAGAGGTAGAATTTTTCCTGATGTCATCTTTAGATCTATTCTTCCTTTTCCTACAATTTGTGCCGTTGAGCCATCTCCTAGAGTCACGCCTCCTCCACCTGATTCCTGATAGGTTGAAAAACATGAGCGATCAAATGAAACGTGAACATTAGCTCCAGAATCCAACCACCAATCATCAGAATGGAAAGACAAGTTTACTACAGGTTGAAAACTTACTGACCTGAAGGAGCTGGAAGACCCATTCAGAATCATGTTAGCCTCTGGCTTGCCTTTTCCTTTGAAGGAGTTCTGGATAGGTTCTTTCTTCCTTTGGAAGCAATTGATGGCTGTATGGTTGGTTCTACCACACACAAAACAAAATCTTCTTTGATCCTGAGTCTGACCAAAGTTTCTAGGTTTTGGGGTTGAGGGTTTTGGTGGTGATGGTTTTGGTGATGATGGTTTTGGTGAGGAGGTTGAAAACTCTGCTTCTTTTTAAAGGAGTTTTTCTTGGATTTGAGATGGTTGTTTGATCTAGGTTTTGCATGGCTTTCTACAAGGTTTACCTTAGCTGTGGTATTTGACCTAGCTTTGGTCTTGGACCTATATTGCTCTTCTGTTCTAATTCTCTGTAGAGCTTGAGAGTATGTAATAGATCCTTGTAGATGTAATAGGTCCTTTACCGCTTTAGACCAGGAAGGAGGGAGTTTATCTATCAAGTATCATATTTTGTGCTCAGTAGAAAAGAAGGTTCCCTTGGCTTGAACCTGCCTAAGGTGTTCCTGGAACTCATGGATTTGGTCATTGATAGGTTTGTTATCTACCATGACATATTGGTTGAATGTGGTGGAATTGAATCTATCAATTCCAGCATCATCACAACCATACTCATCTTCTAAAGCATTCCAAAGTTCTTTAGCGTTTTTATACTCAAAAAATATGTCGTAGAGAGACTCAGACATAGCGCTTAAGATTCTATGGAAGCAATGATAGTCTATTTCCTTAGGGGTCTTAGGTTTTGTAGATGAGGAGGACTTGGAAACCCCTACGTCAGACTCAGTCTCATCAAAATCATTTGAGATGGGTGTGGACCCATCAATGGCAGAAATCAGGCCTAAAGTGGTAAGCCAAAATTTCATCTGGCTCTGCCACCTCTTGAAATATGTGTCATTGAATTTAGCGGGCTTTGCAGAAAAAGTCTCTTCCTTGGAAGACGTGTTTTCTAATGTCTGTAAAAATTATATTTACTCAGTAAGATGATTTTAAGCTAAAATTAACAATTAGAATGATTTTAGTAATAGACCTTTAAAATTTTAGTTTTTCAAGTTTTGATAAGGTTGGGTTAGCTGTAGGGGCCGGATCCCAGCAAGCGGAGGTTCACTAAGAACTCTTAAGTACCGGTCGCTTAGACGAATTTTTGCCTTGTTGACAGAAGGGCCCTTTCGGCTTGTTCCCAAACAAATCTTAACTTTAGAACTTTAAAATTAAAAGAATTTTACTAAATCAATTAATGTTTTATTTAGCCTAAATTAAAATATTGAGTAAAAGAGAATAATCAAGTAATGATGTCAAGATTGCTAATAAAATTTAATTCTAAACAAACAAAATTTATACTGTAGGCAAATATATCAACTTGTATCAAAATTGGACAACTTGTAACAAGCTTGTAAATTTTTAATATTGTAGCAAACTTGTGGAGAGAGACTTGTGTAATCTAGGAAAAATATCCCATAGAGGCAACCATTTAAACATGCAAGTGAAAAAATGGTTATAAAATAAAGATATGTCAGTGAGCAAGTATGCTTACTAAGACGTAGTGTTTTGATAGTGGGCAAACAAGCAAATAAGCTTACTCAAAATTGTTACAGAATGTATATATTTAGAAAGACTTCTATCTATTTCCTTTTAGAAAGACTACTGTTTACTAAGATGTAGCAAACAATTAAAATGACATTGAACAAGTATGCTTACTAACATATATATTTAGATATATATATATTATTAGAGGCAAAATGAACAGTAACAAAAATATATTTATATATACGGAATATCTCTTAGATTGTTAAAACTTCTTCACAATTTTTCGTTTTAAAACTGCAAGAAAATAAAATGATTAAATGTTACCGGCCTCCGGGGAAGTCGCGCACGTAGCACTGCCCTAAGAGATAGTCCGGGTCTATGTGCAGACGGTATCCGAACGCTCATAGTGGTAAAATTCCCGCTCTACCGGAATCTCATTGTCGCACACGACGCTGAGAGAATGACCCCGACTTAGCTCTGCCCAGAGCAACGACGAATAGCAGCAACAATACGAAGGAGACGAGAAATTTAGAGAGGTTCGAGAAGAATATTTTCTGTGTGTTGGAGAAGAAAAAGAGGTTTCAATATATAGGCAGCCCATTACCCCAATGCAATGAATGGTGTTAATGACAAAAATTGATATTTCATCATGGCTATTAAAAAATGACAAAAAGAGGAGCAAGTAGCCGTTTGGAGAATATTAAAGTTAGGAAATAATTTTTTCCTATACAACAATAGCTGTATACAACACGAACTTGGGACCTCCTCCAAGTGAGCCCCCTCCCCAACCACTTGGGCTAGTATATATGGCGCGGTAGCGCACCAGTAAGACCACTGGCACTCGAGGGTGAGGGCGCGGGTTCGAGCCCCCATTCCCACGGGGGCGGCTAGATAGCGTTGTCCACGGCCCCCGGTCCAAGGCTGGCTGGGTGACGTTGTCCACGAACAGGCCTTGGTTTTTCGAAATAAAAAATAAAAAATAATATATATATAGGCTTTTTTTAATATATATATATATATATATATATATATATATATATATATATATATATATATATATATATATATATATATATATATATATATATGGGAGCGGATCAAAAGCTCCCTTAGAAAACCCCCCTCACTCTAATTCGTAATATTAATGTTAATATTAATGGTAACATTAATATTAATGTTAATATTAATGTTAATGTTAATGTTAATATTAATTTTTATTTTTATTTTTTTTATATTAATGTTAATGTTAATATTAATATTAATGTTAATGTTAATGTTAATATTAATTTTAATGTTAAGTTTAATGTTAACATTAATATTAACATTAATATTAACATTAACATTAATATTAACATTAAATTACAGATTAGAGTGAGGGAGGTTTTTAGGAGATTTTCTAAGGGGGACTTTTGATCCGCTTCCTATATATATATATATATATGCATGGCTCATTCTTACAATTTGTAGTATGTTTGCAGAGACGAGGCTATTGAAGATATTTGATACTATTTGGCAGATAAGTGATGCTATAGAGGCAGCAGAGATCGGTTGAGCCCAAAGTAGTCGATCTTGCTTATAATACTCCACAGAATCCACTGAGCAAAGACGAGAATTATTGTATTGCAAAATGAACATTTTTATGTCGACTTCCACTATAGTACATAGTCTCGAAAGCTACTCTTGGGCCTCGTTTGGTTCACGGAAAGGAAATACATTCCTTTGTATTTTTTATGGGAATAAAAAAGTAGGATTCTTGTCACATTTTCTTTCCGTTGTTTGGTTGGTGCAGGAAAGGAAAGCAAAAATATAACAATGTTCCAATAATATCCTTACATATAAAATAAAAATAACATTATGAAAAATAACATTAATGGTAAAATAAGCAATAACACATGGTTACTTTTGTCATAACTTTTGTAATAAATGTTGGAAAAGGAGGAGGGAAAATCAATCCCATGGATCATGAGTAGAACCATATTCCCTCCAATTTTCTCCCTTGTGAGGAAATTGATTCCCAAGTTTGTGGTTACCAAACAAAGGAATGGAACAACTTTCCTTTCCTACTTCCTTGAATCCGTGAACCAAACGAGGCCTTGAAGTATTAAAATTTCAAATCATTGTAGTGTGATGCAAAAATAAATCTATCAACTCCTATGTGAACTAGATCAATTTATTAAAATCCTGAGCCAATTTGCGAACTAGTGATTCTAGATGGCTAATTATAAGGGCACAGCCTTTTTTTATCGGGGCTGTCCAAGTGATAGTTGTCCATTATTTACAAGTTTGCCACTGAAAAAATTACTCAGGGCTATCCAAGTGGTAGGTATAAAAGATAACTCTTAATTTTTTTTCCTTCTTCCTCACTCTCCATTCTCTCTCCCTCTTTCTTCTCTAAACCCTAGTTCTGGTCCCCACTTCTTTTTCAACCCCACATTTCTCCAAACCCTAGAAGATTCCCCAAGGAAGATTCTTAGAATATTCGGTACGATAACGTCAGCTAAACGATAAAATTTCTGAGGTTATTTATTTTTTTGAAGTAATCTTATATTTTGTCCCAATGTAGAAATTATGGAAGAAAGTGGACCATCACGTCTATCAATCGAGGAACCCGGATCTTCCGAAGAACACGACAAAACATCCGAAGAACTCTCGGTAAATTTCCGACCGACTGCTACGCATTCGACTGTACAACAGGACTGCCAGACTTTCTGGCAGTCCATAGAACACGAAGGACTGTCATATTACGCGGCAGTCTATTTGTAGAAGTAGTGTAAAATAGAACTGCCGCAAAATATGGCAGTCCAAGAAGTAACGAGGACTGCCAGATTATGCGGTAGTTTATATGTAGAAATACTGTACAGTTGGACTGCCAGACTTTCCGGCAGTCCATAAAACACGTAGGACTGCCACATAACTCGGCAGTCTATGTGTAGAACTAGTGTTAAATAGGACTGCCAGACTTTCTGGCAGTCTTTAAAACACGAAGGACTGCCACAAAACTCGGCAGTCTATGTGTAGAACTAGTATAAAAACAGGACTGCCAGACTTTCTGGCAGTCTATAAAACACGATGGACTGCCAGAATGTCTGGCAGTACTGTTGTACAGTCCTGAAGGAATGACAATTTTCCTTGACAGTCTTGAAGTTGTTGATATTGTAATTTTTGTTGTAATTGTGATTGGCAATTTTTTTTTGGAAATTAAATGTAGGACATACCACCTCCTATTTCCATTGACTTGAGTAATATATTCTCAACGGATGTCGCATTTGAATCTTATGAAGAAGCATTAGAATGGTGCAGACAAGTTGGAAGGCAAGCAAACACAGTCCTTGTCATTTGAAGGTCATTACGAGGCCCGTCGTGTCGTAAAACTGCTGATCTTGGATGCGAAAGAGGTGGGACATTTAGGCTTCATCGAAGGAAAGAAGAATGTGCCCGAAAAAAAGTTCCGAAGAAGGCGGTAGGTCCAGAAAGTGTGGTTGTCCTTTCAAGATTGTGCTTGTCTCAAGAAATGATGGAAAGTGGACAGTTGATGTCAGAAATGGGATGCACAATCATACGGTGGCGGAGACACTTACCGGTCATCCCTATGCCGGAAGGTTGAACGAACAGGAGAAGAAGTTAGTTGAAGAATTGTCCTGCTCCGGAGTTGGCCCGAAGCAAATTTATTCCGCGGTGCGCCAGAAGAATGAACAGAACAAGTCAACAATGAGGACAATCTACAATGCATTCTCGAGATCGAGGACAAATACCCTAAGAGGAAGAATGGCGATGCAACAAGTTTTAAAGTTACTTGCCGACAATCACTATGTGGAGTACCATAGAAGACATCCGCCGTCTAATAAAATTACTTCTATGTTTTGGGCACATCCGGAGTGTACTCATTTGGCACGGTCCTTTGCCGATATCTTGGTGGCTGATTGCACGTACAAGACTAACAAATTCAAGATGCCACTTTTTCACATTGTCGGCTTCACGTCAACGGGTAAATCATTTTCAGTTGCATTTTGTTTCTTGAAGAATGAAACAGTAGATGACTATACATGGGCATTGAACAAATTGAAGACACTTTACACTGGACACAAAGAGCCGTCTGTTTTTGTCACCGATCGAGAATATGCATTGATGAATGCTAAAGATATCGTATTTCCTCATGCTCGTAGACTACTATGTACATGGCATATTAATCGAAATATTCAAGCACAATACAAGAGCAGGTTTGAAAAAGTAGACGACAAAGTTGATATGGACCGCTTCACAGAATTCTACGACGATTGGGGCCTTGTTTGGCGAGCAAGTACTGTAGACGCTTTTGACAAAGCGTGGTTGGAGTTCAAAGAGAAGTGGGAAAGTAGCAACAAGCCATGTATATCTTATATCAAAGACACATGGGTTGATCCATTTAAAGAAAATTTCGTCTTAGCATGGACGAATAAGGTGAAGCATTACGGAACGACCACTACAAACCGTGCCGAAGGTTCACACTCAAAACTGAAGAAATATATACGTTCATCGATCGGCGGTTTTGTGTCAGTTTGGCAGTCGATTAATCTAATGACCAACTCGACGGTGAACGAGATCAATGCTTCATTTCAGATGAGCCTAAATATTGTAAAGCACGAACATAGGAAAGAGAAGCTTTTGTCTGATTTAATCCATGTATTGTCTCACTATGCTTTGGGGTTTATATTTGAAGAGATTGCTCGGGCAAATTTAGTTGGTGTTGATACCGAAGAATGTGGTTGTACACATCGACATTCTCTCGGCCTTCCTTGTGCTCATGAGATCAACAAATATCGACATCAAGGCAGACCTATTCCAGTAGTGGTCGTTGATCAACGTTGGAGACAATTGTCAGTTATGCCTATGGTGGATAGTCACGACGATTTTTTTTTCCTTGCCAGAAGTTAAACTTCTTCATACAAGATGGTGTGCTGCACTAGAACCTGAGAGGAAGTCTATTGAACGTAAAATTCAAGAACTTGCCCACCCGGCAAGCAGTCATGTGCATGAGCCATCTGTTGTCGTTGCTGTCACGTTCCGATTCCGTAGAATTGATAGTCGTCCCCCGGGCATGATGCCATGTGAACCTAAGTTGCGATCGCACAAGGCGTAGTTATAAGGTCATCCGAATCACAACATCAAGTTAGAGTACGCAGAGAAATTGATTGACACATTTGAAATAGAAGTAGACTTTTTCATTGATAATAAACTTCATTTACATTGACTTCATTACATTCATTGCCGCGCGGGCTACAACATGACTCGACTTACAAAACGAACGACGATGAGATAGTCGTTCCATACATTACATCCCTTTTTACAAGCAAAACATAACACTTTCCACCTGCTATCGAGGGGAGTCGAGTCGTCATCTTCTTTTGGACTGAGTGCGGGGTCTTCTTCAAAAGGAATCCAGAAACACAAGCCTTCACACGCGGACGAGGCTTCGAAAGGGTTCACGTTGCCTTGAGCTTTTAGGTGGCACGTCCTTCGTGGTTCGAGGTAGCTGCATGGAGAGCGAGGATCAGTATATTACACTTGTACTGGTGCGTGGCAAATTAAGTTCCAAGCTCTTATTTGGTTGAAGAGTTTATATGACTTAGTTCATGAATGTTTCTAACCATCCTAATGAATTTTAAACGAGCAATGACAAGCATAATGTAAATTACGTTGGAACTTACCCACGACGGGCCGCGCCGCGCCTTATGAAACTTACCATGTTCTTCCCTGTCAATTGTTATCATTTACATACCAAGTGCAATATTACATGTGATTGGCCACTGGCATGAAAAGCCATCCTGGATTATAGCTTTGCTAGCCGGGGCCCTTGCAGCGCAAGTAGCGAGCCCCGCTACAAGTCCCCGCTTAACCCGTGCTATCACCCAGCACAGCTATACCGTGTTTCCTCCTAGGCCGAGTCGGTCCCGTGGCCGCGGGTTGTCGCTCGAGGAAACTCTTCCTTGTCGACAAGTTGTCCAATGACCGAGTTTTAAGACATTATTTAGTTGTTAAGGTATTACCTACGTTCACTTTGAATCTTGACATTTTATCGTGCCCGTGCCTCTGCATTCGTTCTTTCATCCGCAACAACACTATCGATTTACCTAAGAAGGGGTCGAGAAGAGAAGGGTCAGCCACTCACCTTGAGTTTACTTCGGCGAGAGAACTTATTGGCTGCGCTAGACGTCGCCTACACGATTACCTGAAATCGCACAAGCAACCGATTAGAACACTGTATTATTCAAGAAGTTCGATAGAAAATGCGAGTTCGAAATGCAAGCCATGAAAACCATCGAAAACATTCACGAAAACACATTCAGAAAATAAAGCCAAAACCAACGCAAGCGGCGTGAAAAGCAGAGCAACGGGAGGTCTCTCCCGACTCAGCCGCAGAGTCAATCCTTGAGGCGCAACCCGCTGGATATGGGACTTGGTTCCGAAGAAGACATTTCATAACGAGGAATGGATTTTAATTCAACCGTTCCCGTTCGATCGATTCGATTGATCCCGACCTATCGGTCCCGACCGAATCGATAGCGACAGTGTTCCTTTCTCGCGTACCCCGTAGACGGAGTACAGGGCACGATGTAGGGACGGGGCACTACACCATAACCAACTAAGAAAAAGTTTCGTCCTCGAAACTTAAAATAGAACCTACCTCTACGAAAACAATGAATGGAACTTTTCCTTCATTTCTGACTCAAGCTCCCACGTCGACTCTTCGACCGAATGGTTTCTCCAGAGGACGTGGACGAGAGGAATAGCACGGTTGTGGAGAAGTTTATCCTTGCGCTCCAAGATTTGCACCGGCTCTTCGACATATGACAAGTCCGCCTTCAGGTCCAGCTTACCTAAATCCACCACATGGCTCGGATCATGCACGTACTTCCGCAATTGTGATATGTGGAAGACGTCATGTACCTCTGATAACGCGGGCGGCAAGGCGATTTAGCAAGCTACCGGGGCGACTCGCTTCAATATTTCGAACGGGCCAACAAAACTTGGGCTTAATTTTCCCTTCGTACCGGACCTGGAAACTCCTCGCATGGGCATGACTTTCAAGAATACGTGGTCGCCTTCCGAGAACTCGAGGGGGCGTCGGTGCATGTTGGCATAACTCTTCTGCCGGCTTTGTGCTATCTTCAATCTCTCTCGTATTAACTTGACCTTCTGCACGGTCTGCTCTACCAGCTCCGGACCAAGTATCTGTCGTTTTTCGACTTCATCCCAGCAAATGGGCGATCTGCACTTCCGGCCGTACAAAGCTTCATACGGCACCATTTGGATGCTGGACTGATAGCTGTTGTTGTATACAAACTCGGCCAGCGGTAGATGGACGTCCCAACTTGACTTCAAGTCGATCGTACAGAGTCGTAACATGTCTTCGAGAATTTGGTTCACCCGCTCTGTTTGGCCGTCAGTCTGAGGATGATAAGCTGAGCTGAACTTCAACTTGGTCCCCAGTGCTGAATGAAGACTACTCCAGAAGCGCGCTACGAACCGTCCATCTCGACCCGAGACGATTGATACTGGGACCCCGTGCAGCCGAACTACTTCATCAAGGTATATCTGAGCAAGGCGGTCGACGCTCCAAGTAACTTTGATGGCAATAAAGTGCGCTGACTTGGTTAATCGATCGACGATGACCCAGACGACGTCGTTTCCCCGCGGCGTCCTCGGCAAGCCAACAACGAAGTCTATAGTGATGTGATCCCATTTCCACTCTGGAATGGCAAGGTTCTGCATCTCTCCGCCCGGTCGCTGGTGCTCGGCTTTGACTTGCTGACATGCCATACATTTTGACACAAAGAGTGCTACGTCCCTCTTCATGCCGTGCCACCAAAAGACAACGCGGAGGTCCTTATACATCTTGGTGCAGCCAGGATGCAAGGAATATTTTACATAATGCGCCTCCGACATTATCTCATTTCTAAGTTCTGCGTCGTCCGGTACGCATAGCCGTCCCTTCACGCGCAACACTCCCGACTCGTCCTCTGCAAAGTCGGACGCTTTTTCTGTCGATATCAGCTTCCGTATCTTCTCCGTCGTCCTTCTGTGCAGACTTGATCCTCTCCAGTAGGCTCGGTTCCACCCGCAGTTGTGCCAGTTTCACGTCTCTGAAACGAACTCGAAGTTTAATGCCCATTCCTTCCAAGTCACGCAGCAGTCGATTGTTGATGCATAACGAAGCTAAGTATTTTTGGCTCAGCGCATCCGCTATCACATTTCTCTTGCCCGGCGTGTAGTCGATTGATAAGTCATAGTCTTTGATCAGCTCGAGCCATCGTCTCTGTCGCAAATTTAATTCTTTCTGGGTGAAGAGATACTTAAGGCTTTTATGGTCTGTATAAATCCTGCACGCCACGCCATAGAGATAGTGACGCCACAGCTTCAATGCAAATACAATCGCCGTTAATTCTAGGTCGTGCGTGGGGTAGTTCTTCTCATGCGGCTTCAACTGCCGAGAAGCAAAATATATCACCTTATCCCGCTGCATGAGCACACACCCCAAGCCCTGGCCAGAAGTATCGCTGAAGATTTGAAATCCCTCCGTCCCTTCAGGAAGTGCAAGTATCGGGGCCGAAACGAGCCGTTGTTTGAGCTCTTGGAAGGAAGCTTCACAATCGTCTGACTACTCGAACGTGACTCCTTTCTAGGTGAGGCGAGTCAATGGCGATGCAATCTTCGCAAAGTCCTTCACGAAGCGTCGGTAGTATCCCGCCAAGCCTAGGAAGCTTCGAATTTCGCTAATTGATGCGGGCCGTCTCCAATCAGCGACTGTCTCAACTTTCTTCGGATCGACTGTGATGCCCGCGGCGGAGATGATGTGCCCAAGGAATAAGACGCTGTTCAGCCAGAATTCGCACTTGCTCATCTTCGCAAACAACTGATTCTCTCGAAGGGTTTGGAGTACCGTCCGCAGATGCTCTGCATGTTGCGCTCGATCCTTTGAGTAGACGAAGATATCGTCGATGAAGACTACTACGAACTTGTCAACGAACGGACGGAACATCCGATTCATTAGATCCATGAAGACGGCAGGGGCATTTGTCAGACCGAACGGCATTACCAAGAATTCATAGTGGCCGTAACGAGTGCGGAAGGTAGACTTCGGCACGTCATCTGGCTTGACTTTGAGTTGGTGGTAACCCGATCGTAGATCAATCTTCGAAAATACCGTTGCACCTTGGAGCTGGTCGAACAAGTCGTCGATACGGGGCAAGGGGTATTTGTTCCGGACGGTGGCTTTATTCAATTCCCGATAGTCGATGCAGAGCCGCATCGAACCATCCTTCTTCTTCACAAATAGCACGGGCGCACCCCACGACGAGACACTCGGACGGATAAACCCTCTGTCGAGTAATTCTTGTAGTTGTGCCTTTAGTTCCTTCAGTTCTGCAGGGGTCATTCTGTACGGAGCCTTCGAGATCGGCCGGATGTCGGGGAATATGTCGATGGTGAACTCTATTTCTCGATCGGACGGCATGCCGGGTAGCTCGTCCGGACGTCTGGAAATTCTGCCACAACGTCGGTCTCTACCGCGTTTGTACCATCCTATCGCATGTCTCGAACGAAATCTAGATAGCCTTCGCACCCGGAATGCAGCATCCGTCGAGCAGATATTACGGAGATCACCATGCAGGTCGGCGATGTCTCACCACACGAGTAGCAGAATTCAGGCACTCCAGGTATGCGAAATGTGACCTTCTTTTCAGCGCAGTCTATGGTTACGTTGCATGGACCGAGCCAATCCATGCCCAGTATGATGTCGAAGTCCTTCATATCTAGAACTATCGCATCAAGACCGATCTTTTGACCCCCAATACATATGGTTCCTCCCTCGCAGGCTAAGTTTGTGAGTAGTGGCACACCCGAAGGCATACTTACGCTAAGGTCAAGGTCTAACAACATTACAGGGAATTTGTGCTCGGCGACGAAGTCCGCCGATATGAAAGTATGCGAGGCGCCTAAATCGAATAACACACGAACAGGTACATTATTGAAATTCAATATACCTGTCACAACAGTGTCGGGAGCAAACGCCTCGTCTCGAGTCATGGCAAAGACACGCCCCTGTGCATTAGGGTATCGGGCTTGGTTATTTGGTTGAGTGGGCTGAGGAGGTCGGGGCGCCTGTCCTCGATCCTCTTGACGGTGTTGTTGTGGTGGTGCGTTGGGATGATTTGGTTTCCGAACCGGGCATTCTCGAAATTGGTGCCCCCTTTGTCCGCAAAAGAAACATCCTCCTTCGTGAACATGACAATCATTGGGATGGTGGCCGAGGTTATGACATTTGCTGCAAGGAATCGGAGGGGTTCGCCCTCTGTTGCCGCCATTATTTGGACGCTTTGACGTGTAGTTGTTGCCTCCCGTATAGCTAGGATATTTTTGATTGGAGTGGCGCACAACGTCGTCAGCACCGGAAGGATGCAGGTTCTCATGGCGGAGAGCGTGATTCAGAGCCTCGTCCACGGTCTTGTACTCCGGGACCCCGACATGTGCACCGATAGAGTGTCGCAGACCCACTTCGAACCGTCGCACATGACACTCTTCTGTAGGCAGAAACTGACCAGCAAACTTGGACAACTTGTTGAATTCTGCGGCATACTATTCTACTGTCTGGCTCCCTTGCTTCAACTGCATGAATTCATTTTCCTTCGCTTGACGAACGGCTGACGAAAGGTACTAGACTTCAAAAGCTTTGTGAAATACGGCCCAAGAGATCGGCACGGTGGTGTTGTCCGGTCGGATCGCTTGCTTGCGTACGGCCCACCAGTCGTGCGCGTTCAACCGTAGTTGAAGTTGTGCGCAGGCGACTTGCTTTGATTCTTCAATGCCGAGAAGCTCGAAGTGATCTTCCAGCTCTTCCAACCAGTCGATCGCCATGGAAGGGCCTTTGGTACCGCTGAAGGAAGTGCGGCACGCCTTCTTGAATTCTAACACTTCAAAGTTGTACTTTTTCGGTGCCGCTGGTTGACGCTCAGGCTCCTCCGTATCGACTTCAATGGGTTGGATCGTCAGTACGGTGGTAGTAGGTACGGTGATGGTAGGCGCAGTCGCAGAATTTCTGTTGGCTGCTATTGTCTGTATAATCTGCTGCAGGGTATCCAGCTGCTTTTGTTGAAGTTTGGCATGTACGTCGAAGCGAACTTCGAAGCGAGCTTCGAACTGGGGCTGTCGTTCCTCTGTCTGTTGATGTCGGTTCTCGGACTGGTTCTGCTGCACCTCCATCATGCGCAGCATCCTTTCGATGGTATCGTTAGAAGGTCCGGCCCACAAACGATGCGAACTACTAGAGCCGCTAGAAGCGCTCTGCTCTCGCTCGGCCGTGGATTTCGTCACTTCTGCGACACGAAGGCAAACGCATCAGTCACAAATTATTACGGACTCATTGTATGGAAATACTTATCTCATCGATGCGAGGTCAAAGGATGTAAAGCCGTGCTCTGATACCATTATGTCACGCCCCGATTCCGTAGAATCGATAGTCGTCCCCCAGGCGTGATTCTGTGCGAACCTAAGTTACGATCGCACAAGGCGTAGTCATAAGGTCATCCGAAACACAACATCAAGTTAGAGTACGCAGAGAAATTGATTAACACATTTGAAATAGAAGTAGACCTTTTCATTGATAATAAACTTCATTTACATTGACTTCATTACATTCATTGCCGCGCGGGCTACAACATGACTCGACTTACAAAACGAACGCCGATGAGATAGTCGTTCCATACATTACATCCCTTTTTACAAGCAAAACATAACACTTTTCACCCGCTATCGAGGGGAGTCGAGTCATCATCTTCTTTTGGACTGAGTGCGGGGTCTTCTTCAAAAGGAATCCAGAAACACAAGCCTTCACACGCGGACGAGGCTTCGAAAGGGTTCACGTCGCCTTGAGCTTTTAGATGGCACGTCCTTCGTGGTTCGAGGTACCTGCGTGGAGAGCGAGGATCAGTACATTACACTTGTACTGGTGCGTGGCAAATTAAGTTCCAAGCTCTTATTTGGTTGAAGAGTTTATATGACTTAGTTCATGAATGTTTCTAACCATCCTAATGAATTTCAAACGAGCAATGACAAGCATAATGTAAATTATGTTGGAACTTACCTACGGCGGGCGGCGCTGCACCTTATGAAACTTACCATGTTTTTTCCTGTCAATTGTTATCATTTACATACCAAGTGCAAAATTACGTATGATTGGCCACTGGCATGACAAGCCATCCTGGATTATAGCTTTGTTAGCCGGGGCCCTTGCAGCGCAAGTAGCGAGCCCCGCTGCAAGTCCCCTCTTAACCCGTGCTATCACCCAACACAGCTATACCGTGTTTCATTCTAGGCCGAGTCAGTCCCGTGGCCGCGGGTTGTCGCTCGAGAAAACTCTCCCTTGTCGACAAGTTGTCCAATAACCGAGTTTTAAGACATTATTTAATTGTTAAGGTATTACCTACGTTCACTTTGAATCTTGACATTTTATCGTGCCCGTGCCTCTGCATTCTTTCTTTCATCCGCAACAACACTATCGATTTACCTAAGAAGGGGTCGAGAAGAGAAGGGTCAGCCACTCACCTTGAGTATACTTCGACGAGAGAACTTGTTGGCCGCGCTAGACGTCACCTACGCGATTACCTGAAATCGCACAAGCAACCGATTAGAACACTACATTATTCAAGAAGTCTAATAGGAAATGCGAGTTCGAAATGCAAGCCATGAAAACCATCGAAAACATTCACAAAAACGCATTCAGAAAACAAAGCCAAAACCAATGCAAGCGGCGTGAAAAGCAGAGCAACGGGAGGTCTCTCCCGACTCAGCCGCAGAGTCAATCCTTGAGGCGCAACCCGCTGGATATGGGACTTGGTTCCGAAGAAGACATTCCATAACGAGGAATGGATCTTAATTCAACCGTTTCCGTTCGATCGATTCGATTGATCCCGACCTATTGGTCCCGACCGAATCGATAGCGATAGTATTTCTTTCTCGTGCACCCCATAGACGGAGTACAGGGCACGATGTAGGGACGGGGCACTACAGTTGCCCCGAAGGGTAGACCACCAAGAAGACTTACAAGAACACAGAAGAAGAAGCTCGAGTCTACTAGAAGAGAACTATCATTATTTGAGCATATTGAAAGAAGCATGGAAAGGTTCGTTTGTCCAAAGAGGAATGACAAGCTTCCTATTCAACGGAAGAAACAGAAAATAAGAGTTGGTGTCACATTCGACATGTACATTCATATATTTAATCCTGCGATACGGGAGTACATTTGGTCTACCTCTTCCAAAGGATATTTGATCCACAGTGCCTAAGTTCATAAAATTGTTCACATATTTGGCGTGAATCGAGGTTCCGGACTTGTCCGAAATGCAGACGGCTCCAAGATGAAATACATGTATGCCCGGGCCACTACATCGTCGTTGGCATCGTCCTCATTGTCAGCTTCATCGTCCTCATCGTCATCATCATTAATGTGTGTATTTCTAAGAGAACTCAAAGGAACTCCGTACAACTTCTTAAACTCGGGGAGACTGACAAAATTCTTTGCCTCAATACCGAGTGAATTGATGACCAATTCCACCATCTCGTCATACATCTCAAAGTCGCCCGTAGAATAATTTATCAGCATTGGACGACCATCAACTCTAAGTCCCAAAATGTGGTGGACGTCGTCGAGGGTGATCGTCAACTCCCCGCATAAGAAATGGAAACTGTTTGTTTCGGGATGCCATCGCTCCACAAACGCAGAGATCAGTGCGTGATCCAAGATCTTATACGAGTGTTTCTAATATGCTGCAACCCAGTGGGGATGATTTTGGCCTTTACACCTTCTTTCAAATTGTCAAAATCCCATGTACTGCACATCTTAGCGTGGTTAATGACCCGCAAGATACGCGAGCTTTTCTGAAAATAAAACAAGATAAAAAATATATAAATATAAAGTATAACTACTATTTTCAAAAGTCAATTTATATCTAAGGTAATGAACTTGCCAGATCCTTCCAAATTTGGTAAGATATGAGGTTAGGCAGAGACTTCAATAGTGAGCAACCGATTGGGCTCACTTCCCGATCAGCTCTATCAGAAGCAGCCTTCGCGTGAGAAGTTCCGGAACCATCGTCCCCCCCTCTATGAACAATGGGCAAATCATCATCGGAGGAGGGAGAATCAGGACGAGTCTTCTGTTGCTTCGATTTACTTGCAACGCGTTTGGTTCGACGTGTTGCAGTATAAGAGGGTGTCGTCGGTTCTCTTATCGTTATTGGTTTTTCGCGAACCCACTCAGCTTCACATGCCTTTCGTTTCGATGCGGTAGGACGTTTTCTTTCACCCACGACGTCAACATTCTTCGTCTTCGGATTCGGGTCATGACTATGAATATTTAATATATATCAATCGATTAATACTTAGCAAACATCAAACAAGACTCCCAATGTAGGACTGCCGCTCTTTCTGGCAGTCCTATGTACTGTTATGACTGCCTGAAAGTGAGGCAGTCCACTTGTACAGCAAGTGTAACACATGACTGCCATACTTTGTGGCAGTCCTTTATGCATAAAGGACTGCCACAAAGTGCGACAGTCCTGTGTTATACTTGCTGTACAAGTGGACTGCCTCACTTTCAGGCAGTCATAACAGTACATAGGACTGCCAGAAAGAACGGCAGTCCACTTGTACAGCAAGTATAACACAGGACTGCCGCACTTAGTGGCTGTCCTTTATGTATAAAGGACTGCCACTAAGTGCGGCAGTCCTGTGTAATACTTGCTGTACAAGTGGACTGCCTCTCTTTCTGAGAGTCCTAACAGTACATACACTAACAAAATAAGTCAATCAGCGACAAGTTTAGCGACGCTTAATGAAAACGTCGCTATTATTTGGCAATTT
Organism: Iris pallida; assembly: GCA_029216955.1. Lineage (NCBI taxonomy): Eukaryota > Viridiplantae > Streptophyta > Magnoliopsida > Asparagales > Iridaceae > Iris > Iris pallida. Next base: position 3,680,085 of record JANAVB010035820.1, on the reverse strand, counting down.
AGCGACGTATAATTTTTACGTCGCTGGACGTCACTACTACCGACGTTCAGCGACGTATTGCGACTAATTTTTTTATAAAAAAATTTTACGTCGCCCAAAAGTCGGTAAACGTCGCTATTGTTTTACTATTAGCGACGTTTTTGCGACACTAGAATAAGATGTCGCTATATTTTTAGAATATAGCGACGTTCAGCGACGTCTTTCACTGACGTCGGTAAATCTTTTCCATTAACCCGATCGGGTTTTCCTTTTCCCTAATTCTCACACGAAAATTTCCCAAAAAATTTGTTTTCCCCCCATTCTCCGCCGTCGCCCAGCCTCCTCCTCTACCGCCTCTTCGAGCTCCTCCTCCTCCTCCTCCACCACTCCTTCTCCTCTACCGACCTCCTCCTCCTACTCCTCCTCTGCCGACCGGCCTCCTCCTCTTTCTCCTCGTTGCTGCGTGCTCCTCCTCCTTTCCGAGCTCCTCCACCGACCCCTCCTCCTCCTCCACCGCGAGCTCCTCATCCTCCTCCTACTCGGCCATCCCAAGATCCCCTCCTCCTCCAACCGAGCTCCTCCAATCGCCTACACGCGCCGCGGAGCTCCTCCACCGCGAGCTCCTTCTCCTCCTCCTCTCGGCCACCCCCTTCCTCTATCAGCCCCAAAGCTCAGGTAAACCCTAACCTATTATCTCTAGCCATTTGACATGGACACGACACAGACACGAATACGACACGAACATATATAATATATGTGCTAATTCTCTTTGAGCAGTTATGTCATTTTGTAACTTTACTAAGGCAAAGTTATCTGTAGTTGAGGGTAGACCTCTGTCAACTTTGCTTCTGGCAAAGTTTATCATTGTGGCGATGCTAGCGATGTGACAAGACTAATACCTATGCCATTTTATTAACTTTGTTTCTGGCAAAGTATATTGTCGCGATGATGCTAGCTATACGGCAAAGTTAATGTCCTAGCCATTTTTATTAGTGTATTATGAACTTCAGATTCTTATGAATTGGTAAACTGCATGTTCAAGAATCAATTTACAAACCAAAGGTTTCCGATGGTATGTCGAGGCTAAGTCCCTAGTTATATTTTTGTTTCTGTCAAATGCTAAGCCTTTGCGGGGTTGTCGAGCCGAGCCAATATAATAGGTTCCGTTTGTTCGGTTGAATATTTTCAATGTTTAATAGACTGGACCTAATATTGAACTTTTGTCAAAAATATAAATTTGATAAACATACACTGAATTTTTATATTTCAATTATTTACAACAAAATACATCACTAAATTATTATATTTCAATCATTGGGTATGTAATATCACAGAATTGTGAAAGCGTTGGAACAAAGGCCTCGTTTGGTTCACGAAATGGAAGGAAAAAGAAATCAATTCCTTGGCATTTCCTTTCCTTTGAAAAATTGTAATTCCCACTGATTTTCTTTTCCATTGTTTGGAAATGGCAAGGAATTCAGAAAGGAAAGTGAATACTTTAATGTGGAAAAGTGTTTCCTTGCTTGGATGGATGTAATCACTTTCTCCCCTAATTTCCCTTCCATTGGGAATCATTTTCCTTTCCTCCTCAATTTCTTTGGCATCCAAACATAGAAAAGTAATCACTTTCATTTTCCAATATACATGATTAGAAATGATATCCCAAATTGAGGATACCTGAATATTTTAGTTAACCAAAGTGAATATATATCTGAAATTCTTAAGAAAGAACATACATACTAAGACTGAGATGAATTGAACTAGAAAGAAAACAAATTGTTTTTTTAGAGAAAACTAAACTGAGAGAAACATGTATTTAAGTACTGTTCCCAACTTGAGATTTTGGAAACACTTGAAAATGATTTCCCTTTTGAAAGTCTCATATGTAGTTATGTTTCTCTAAGAGAAGAGCCTTGTCCAACTTTGTACTAATTCTTTCTAAATCGAGTTAGTTATCCTTCTTCCTTCATGATTAAAGTTCGGTCATCATAGTCATGATTATGGATATCCGATATCTTAACCAAAGTGAAATATATCTAAAATGTTAATAACATACATCTTATGAATTAAGCAAGGAAGTAAACAAACACAAATGATCCGAGAAATTGTATACGAGCACATTGGACTTGGACACGAGCACATTGGACTTGGACACGATACATTAGACTTGGACTATTAATCTAACATATACTTCATAGGAATAGTCGATATTACCGATTTCGATATCGATACTCATAGGAATGGTATGTTACCGATTTCGATATCGATGCTCATAGGAATGGTCTGATACCGATTTCGATATCGATACTCATAGGAATAGTCGATATGACCGATTTTAACATCGATACTCATAGGAATGGTGTGATGCTGATTTCGATATCGATACTCATAGGAATGGTCTGATACCGATTTCAATATCGATACTCATAGGAATGGTGTGATACCGATTTCGATATCGATACTAATAGGAATATCCTTAAATGGTCCCCTACAGTAGGCAGTAAGGGCATTTCAAGTATATATTTCCTTACCTTATTGGTGTGATACCGATTTCGATATCGATACTAATAGGAATATCCTCAAATGCTATTACTTTCACAAGTGTTTCAACGATGTGCTTGTATCTATCTTACAGAATTATCCTCAAATGGATATGGAGCTGAATTACTATCTGCGGAATCGTTCGTGGATGTACAACCGTCATCCTGATGACATGTGCGGTGTGCGAGATGAATTCATAGAGGGTGTACACCAGTTCCTGCAGTTTGCCAAGGCGTTCCCTCAGTACATGGACGGTACCAAAATTAAGTGTCCATGTGTGAGATGTCGTAACTTGAAATATCATCCAGAAGTGGATGTCACGTATCATTCATACTCGAAGGGTTTCACGCCGAATTACTATCAGTGGAGCGAGCACGGAGAACTTGTGTCTTTAGCATCGGAGTACGAGCCTTATGTGGATGTCTACAACAACGCTCCTTACGACGATGGGTTGGTGAACATGGTTTTTGACGCGGCCGGGCCTAGTTTCGATCCGGATGATCATGATGCACCTGAGGAGGCACCGAACCCCGATGTTGCACAGTTCATGGAGTTGCTGGAGAATGCAAGGACTCCATTATATCCTGGTTGTGAGGATCATTCACCGTTGGAGGTGGTTACAAGATTGTTGAGCATCAAGTCCGATTTTAACATGTCGCAAGATTGCTACAACCGTCTTATGGAGTTTCTTATAGAAATATTGCCTGAGGGTGCGAAGTTGCCTAAAGACTTCTACCGGTCTAAGAGGATGGTTAGATCGCTCTGGATGGGATACGAAAAAATCGATGCCTGTCGCAACGGGTACATGTTGTACTACAAAGACGACAAGGATAAAGACGCCTGCAGATTTTGTGGTGTTGATCGCTACAAGGCATGTGGTAGAGGAAAGTCTGTCGGTGCCAGGAAGCCTACCTCTTCGATGCACTACTTGTCGTTGACGTCGCGGTTGTAGAGGTTGTTTATGGTGAAGGAAACTACAAAAAACATGAGTTGGTATAAGCGGGAACATACCGAAGGAGTGTTAGATCACCCATCTGATGGAGAAGTATGGAAGCACTTTGATCGAGAGTATCCAGATTTTGCTTCTGATCCGCGTAATGTCAGATTGGGTCTCTGCTCCGACGGTTTTACCCCACTCGGACTTTTGCGATCCCAGTATTCGTGTTGGCCTGTGATCGTCATCCCGTACAATCTACCGCCTTGGATGTGCATAAAGACTTCGTATATGTTCCTCACCGTTATTATCCCAGGTCCGAACAATCCGAAAAGGAACATCGATGTGTATTTACAGCCATTGATTGATGAGTTGAATCATCTGTGGGAAGTAGGTTCCAACACGTACGATGTATCTAGAAAACAAAATTTCCAGATGCGGGCAGCACTTATGTGGACCATCAACGACTTTTCGGCCTATAGAATGTTATCTGGATGGAGCACGCATGGTCGTCTTTCATGTCCGTATTGCATGGACAGCACTAAGGCTTTTCGTTTGAAATACGGAGGCAAACCGTGCTTCTTCGATTGTCATCGACAATTCCTGCCGAAGGATCATCCATACCGGAGGAACATGAATGCTTTTCGTGCTGGCGTTGTGGAGAAGGCTAATCCCCCGCCAAGGTGGCCCGGATACACGATATGGGAAGAGGTAAAAGATTTACTAAGAGCTATTGAGCAGCCTGCTACGAGCTACAAGTGTGACGGATTTGGTCGTACTCATAACTGGATGAAGATGAGTATATTCTGGGATCTTCCATATTGGAGCACCAATCTGATTAGACATAACCTTGATGTCATGCATATCGAAAAGAATATGTTTGACAACATAATTAATATTGTAATGGACGTAAAGGGAAAGACGAAAGACAATCCAAAGGCTAGATTGGACTTGGAAGAAATATGTAGACGTCCTGTATTACATTTGATAGAGGACGGGAATGGGAAGTTGAAGCAGCCTAAGGCAATTTTCTCACTGGAGAAGGAGGATAAAGTGAGGCTTTGTAGGTGGATTCAAGGTCTAAAATTTTCAGATGGGTATGTTTCGAACTTGAGAAGATGCGTCGACCTCAAGGAGAACAAACTGACAGGTATGAAGAGCCATGATTGTCACGTATTCATGGAGCGGTTAATTTCGATTGTATTTCGGGAATTCTTACCGCAGGCAGTTTGGGATCCATTGACGGAGCTTAGCATATTCTTCAGGAACCTTTATTCTAAGAAATTGCTCGTTGATCGTCTAGAAAAGCAAGAGAAGGACATTACGGTAACACTGCGCAAGCTAGAGAGGGTGTTCCCTCCTGGATTCTTTGACTCTATGGAGCATTTGCCGATTCATCTTTCCAATGAGGCACGTGTTGGTGGACCTGTCGAATATCGATGGATGTACCCGTTCGAGCGACATTTGAATCACCTAAAAAGAAAGGTGAAAAATAAGGCTCGGGTCAAGGGTTCTATTTGTGAAGCCTATATTCTCGAGGAGATTATAAATTTCTGCTCCTCATATTTTAAACCTCATATTGCTACGAATAGAACGAGGGCTCCGAGAAACGACGACAGATATCAAGAATTTAATGATGGAATACTGAAAGTAATCAATGCGTCCGGAAAGCCTTCGGGGAAAATAAAGAAGAGATATTTGAACGACGAAGAGCTAAGGGCTGCTCAGTTGTATGTATTACTCAATTGCGACGAGGATGAAGTGGAGAAGCTAGAGGGGTAAGTAAGGAATGATGAGTTTACGTCATCTTAATGTAATAGTATAAGCTAATATTATTGTACTAATCGACGGTTGCTTCGTTGTTTTCCAGCACATATAATGATGAGTTGAGGCTGGTTAGACCCTACCTAACAGACGAAGCATTAGAACAAGAAATGAGACGTCATTTTCCTTCTTGGTTGAGCGAATATGTAAGTAGCTCGGTAATTACTGGCCTCTTCTAATGCAACTGCACAATAAATAACTTATTATCTCTTCTTTGATATTCAGGTCGATCGTCTAATTTCACCCGAGGTTGAATTAATTAGAACTCTTGCCAAGGGACCAATTACTTTTGTTAAAATATGGCCAAGTTACTGTGTCAATGGCTTTCGGTTCAAGTCGACAAATGCTCCGATCAGAGACAGCTTCCTGGATCTTGATTCCACGAAAAATAGTTGTTTGTGTATCAAGTCTTCGAACTACAAAGACGTCGATCCAGGAAATGATTTCTTTGGCATCTTGCGAGAGATTGGAGTTGTCATATAATAATGGCAGAGAACCTGTAAAGATCGTGTTGTTCAAGTGTGAATGGTTCGATCCGATTGAAAATCAAGGTTGGAAAATTGACAAGCATAGTCTTGTGGATATAAACTACAAGCGTAGATATCAAGGCTACGAACCGTTTGTCCTAGCAACTCAGGCTCAGCTCGTGTACTTCACAGCTTATCCGAGACGGGGAGCAACGAAGTCTGACTGGTGGGCAGTATGCAAGACTAAAGCTAGAGATACTTTTGATGTTGACAAAAAAGCTTACCCGGAGGACGAGCTACCTCTTGTAACCAATATTGTCAATGTGGACTCCACGGAAGTTATGCATTACATGACACATAATATAGAAGATGTAGAATTATCCGAAGAGGAAGAGAAGCCGACGAAGGCGAAGATGAAAGTGAAGATGAGGAGGAAGAGGAAGATGAGGTTGAGGAAGACGAACAAGATAATTATTCTGAAGATGATTGAGAGAGATATACTTATCTGAACTTAGATGTTTCTTCTAGAATATATTATCTGGACTTAGATATTTATTGTAGAATGTATCATCATATGTTGTCTTGGTTATTATCTTATCTTTGTTGTACTTTTATATTTCTAGTCTCTATTATTTGTTGTATTATCATATGCTGTTATCAGGTATGGCAGGTCATCGCAGATCGTTCCGAAAAGGGGGATGACGAGGTCATGATCCTCCGGTCCTTCCTACAGTACTGCTAGAGGACGTGGTTTTCCTTCGGTACCTCCTACTGGTACCGGCTCTGCATCCTCGTTGTCGATTACTCCGACATATCGGACAGTAGCTGGGCCTGCTGGGACGACGTCACGTGGCATATCTCCTGGGATGAGTAGTTTCAGGCCTAATGAGAGTGCTCGCCCGTCTAGCATTCCTGCTGCTGATACGACGATGGAGATGGATGAGCAGATGGCGGAGGCTGCGCCGACGGCCGAGGCGGCTGCGCCGATGGCCGACCAGCATCATGCAGATGATACGTGCGCACCTCCGGAGGAGAGGAAGACGGAGATCTGGGCCGACGGTACAAAGTAAGTGTTTTGGTTTATAATTTTTTTTTCTGTTTTTATCATAAATTAACTTTTTTTTCATGAATATAATATGTCTGTATAGATATCGTCCCCCAGAGGTACAGAGACGCCTAGGCCACATGCTGAGGCATAATTATGGTGGTCCTTGGATTAACTACTCTGATGCTCCAGACGAAAGGAAAAACTACTGATTTACGCGCTTCAAGGTTAAAATAGATTTGCTTTTAATATGAATCATATAATTAATTAATATTATATATAACTGATAAATATTTGGTTTGTGCTCTTCTAGGATATATTTTTCTATCCACCGCACCGGGCCGAGCTTATCGAGGGGATGTTTCCTGCCGTCGCTGCCAAGCTGATCCGCGACGCTATTAATGATCAGAAGGATCGTGATCGTGCCGGAAAGCCGATCCAAGGTTGGATCACCCCTGATCAGTGGAATGCGATGAAGGCTCGATTCGACGAGCCAAGGTACAAGAAGAAGTCGGAGAAGGCCAAGGCGGCTAGGAAACATGCCTCGAAGTGGTGCGGTGGGTCGATTCCGATGACGGAACATTTTTGTCGTCTGGTATGTCTTTCTCTTTTAGAAATATTATTTTAATGCAAATCCGATAAATTATTACTAAGATAATATATTTAATTACAGGTAAGGAAGGTCGGTAACGCTGACATGGTGACCGTCTTTCTGGCCACCCATCGAAAGGGCGAAGGCCTTATTGACGAGAGGGTCGAGCAGACCTATGTAAGTATTACAATACGTTATCTTAATTTAATACTTCGTGTCAATTTTAATATAACTTAGTAAATATGATGCAAATAAATATTCATGTAGTTAGTAATAATAAGTACATTAATTAGAAATTAGAAATTAGAAATTATAGAGTACTATCCATACTTTCTAGGCCGAGTATCATAGGCTGCGGGAACGGGCGGCTGCTAGTGCACCTAATACAGGATAGGCCGGTACTTCCTCGCAGCCCACTCAAGCTCCGTCGGCGGACGAGCTGTGGATGACCGCCGCTGGTGGACTCCATAGGGGTACGTACTACGGTACGGGATCCTATGGCACCCTAGTTGCCACCCAGTCCTCTAGGGCATCTCCTGCTAGTGTGCATGGTCCACAGCCGTCCCAGGAGTCTGCCCGAGTCCACCAGATGATAGAGTCGCTCCGTGACGACCTGCTACGACGGATCGAGGAGCAGTCTCAGCACCCTACGGACGATCCTGTGCTGCTAGCACGATTGGATGCGCTCGACCGCGTCATTATAGAGCTCATGGAGACGACTGAGAGGACAGAGCGCAGCGTTGGAGGGTTAGAACGTACAGTGACGGAGCTGTAGACAGCACAGGTGACCATGACCGATAGGCTGAGATTGGTGACGGATTCGATGGTCCAGAGCAGTGATAGACTGTTATCTACCATGGATTCATACAACCAGCGACTTACAGCGTTGGAGCGTGCTAGTCCTCCGGGTGCGCCTTCATCGTCGTCGACTCCGCCGCCTCCACCGCCTTCTTCATCGATACCGACTCCACCGACGTCACTGCCTTCTCCATCGGTATCGATTTCACTTAAGGAGTATGAGTTGTTCTTATTCCTTCGTCGCGGCGGTGCCCCTCCTGCACCAGATCCCTAGTAGTCCTAGTTAGGACTGTTTGTTTGTGTTTGTTTGATCCTTTGTTTGTGACTTGGATATTTGTTGGTTGTGTAGACTTGGATGTTTGGATCCTATTTGTTGGATCCTATTCTATTTTTTGGTTGTGTGTAGACTTTGGTTATTTGGTTGTAGACTTTGTTATTTGGTGTAGACTTGGTTATTTGGATACTTGTTGGTTGTGTCTATTCTATTTGTTGGATCCTATTCTATTTGTTGGATCCCATTCTATTTGTTGCCTGCTACATTGTGTTATACTGTTGTTTATGTTATTATTCGTTTCAATTGGATGTTAATGTGCTTCTGTGGTTTACGTTTACCGGTGTTGAGTGTTCCACCGAAGGGGTCGGCGAACCCAGGGAGAAAAGGATATCTGTTATATGTGTCTTTATGGTTATCTTTTTAAACTGCAGGAAGAAAAGGACATTCTGTATTTTATTTATTAATTTTTTTGCAGATTTACCGACGTCCATCGACGTACGTCTGCGTCAGTAAACGTCGGTAAATCTGCAAAATTTTCCAGGGTACCGACGTTTACCGACGTCCTTATACGTCAGAGACCGTCGGTAAAAGTCGGTGAACGTCGGTAATAATCCCAAGAATTACCGACGTTTTTGCGATATTTTCAACGACGTTAATTCACCGACTAAACGACGGTAAACGTCGGTAAGTTCCCAGGATTTTACCGACGTGTAGCGACTTTTAACACGTCGCTAATCCACCGACGAAACGACGGTAGACGTCGGTAATATCCCAGGATATACCGACGTAATCATACGTCGGTGAACGTCGGTATTTGCGATGTTCGGCGACGTTTTAAAGATTAGCGACTTACGTTTCCGCGACAAGTCCAAAACGTCGGTAATTGCGTCGGTAAATATTTTTAGCGACGTAATTTGTCATTTTAGCAACGTCTTTAGGCATCGCTAAAACGACTTCTTCTGGTAGTGATAGGACTGCCAGAAACATGGGCAGTCGTAGTCGACTCGACAGGTCTAACTATCATTCCATACTTGGGTTTTTCGAACTAAATTAATAGGATTTTGGGGGGGGGGAATTGACAACTTTAAGTATTAGGTTTCTTACCTTGATTGAGAGGAACGTTTGCGTGCCATCGTAGGGAGAGATCGTTGGAAAATGGTGAAGAAGGTTGGGAAATGGTGGAGATGAGGATCGAAAAAAAATAGAGAGAGAGGAGTGGGAAGTGGTGGAGAAGAAGAAGAAGAAGAAGAAGAAGAAGAAGAAGAGGAGGAGGGAAAATAGGGTTTGTGAATTGGGAGAGAGTAAAAATTTGAAATGAGAGTGATTTTTCGAGTTTGGGGGGGCTATGGGGTTTGGACAGCCCCCTGAATGAAAAATTTGGACAGCCCGAGTAAAATTCCTCAAAAGCTGGCTAACCGTAATACTGGCTAGCCCCGATCAAAAAAACCCGTGCCCTTATAATTAGCCTTCTAGATCTACCTAGAACTCCTGCATGCACTATATTTTAGGCACAACAAGATAGAAGTTGTTTGAGAGCATTGTACGGTCCGAAAAGTCGAACAAAGAGTGACATGTGTTCTAATTATCACCTATTCACGTACGCATTGTGTGACGCCCGCATTTCGGAATACGTATTTTAATTAGATTTATATGTATTTCGGACCTGTATTTTATTTTCCCGGATTTTGGCCTGTAATTGTATTTTGGCTCGACTTGCGGATTTTGGTTTTCTCGTAAATTGGGTTTTGACCTGGCGTGGTTTATTCTTGTGAAGAAGGGTTTGGTTTGGTTTGCATTGGACTACCTTAGTTAACCTCCACCCTCAACACAACACACCCTCCCTCATTAAAACCCCACCTAACTTTCTCTCTCCTTATTACTCTTCCATTAATTTTCTCCATCTTCTTCTTCCTTCCTCCACACAACACCCAACCTCCATAGGCAAGTGCACCTTGCCACCAAATAGGAACCCTATTTTATTTGTCCATTAGTTAGATTAGGCCATGGTGAACCACATTAGAACTTGGTATTTTGTGATTTGGAGTCTCCATTTTTCTAGATCTAGGTTTTAACCATTTTTAGATTTTCTTGGTTTTCATCTATTAAACTTAGATTTTTGCTTGTTTTGATGCTTCCATGTGGAAGAGAATTCAATTTTACACAAGATAGAACTTTGAAAATCTAAATTTCGTTTTGATTTGGCCAAGTTATGAAGTTTGGAATTTTGGTGTTCTTGGGTTTTCTCTCTCGGCCTGCTGGAGAAGAAGACTCAGCCAGCGCTCTTTAGCGCTGGGCTGACCCGCGCCAACTCTTCTTCGGCCAGCGCTCTTTAGCGCTGGGCTGACCCGCGCTCGGCGCCTTTGGCGAACCGCGCTCACTCCTTACCGCAATCCGACCTTAGCGCAATACGACCTTAGCGTAATTCGACCCCAGCGCGGCTCGACTCTAGCGCAACCCAACCCCAGCGCCCTTTGACCCAGCGCCTTTGAACCCTAGCGCAATCTGACCCTAGCACAACCCGACCTCAGCGTAGTTCACTCCTCCAGCGCAGTTCATTTTCCCAGCACAGTTTATTCCCCCTGCGCAGTTCATTCCCCTAGCGCAATCAGATCCTAGCGCAAACCGACCCCAGGAACCCCGACAATACCAGCGTAACCTATTGCCCATGGTGGTTTGGTTTTATTTTCTTCGGGGATTGGCATCTCTTTTGTGGATTGGAGTTTTGAGATCTTGTTCCACACAACACGACTGTCTTGACCCAACACGACCTGGCACAGTTTTTGGTATTTTGCTTATGACTAGTACGGTTTTCGTGATTTCAGTGATTTACGATCCTAGTACTTTCTGATCTTCTTAGTAGTGAGCCGATGAGGGTACGCTCTTAACTTGTAACATGTGATTCATGATTAATCTTTGTACTGGATAACTTGATAGTGGCCCGTGGCGGCGCACTACTGACTTGTAACTTGACTTGACTTGATGTTGTTGCGAAGGCTAACTTGACTCGTATAACCAACTCTGACACCGTGGTTGTTCCTTCTTGCTGCTTCGTGCAATCCACTTGTCTTGTCTTATCTTGCATCATATCTAGGACGTGACTCCCTGGTTACCACGGTCAGGGATTCGTACCGAATATGGATTAGGCTAATTACTAGATCAAACTATAGTCATGGAGAATTCCCAGTCACAGGCGATCTCGTTATCTGGGTGCTTTAAATAGACTTATAGCCTGCCGACGAGTAGGGCACATTTCCAGCACACTGTCATGTGTTGCACCCTCTAAGTCACCTAAGGGTACATTGTCTCCTGGGCGATGTACCCAACCATACTCTCAACCCGCGGAAGGATAACTGGATAGTCTGCAGGACTTGGGACTGGGAATTTCTCAATTACATCTTGTTAGTAATCAGGCTTGTGATAACCCTAGTTAGTTAAGTAGTAAGCCGTAGTATTTGCTTGGCCACTTGTGAATAGATGGTGTCCAGCCTTGTCTAAGTCTTGTCTAGTCCCAGTACCTGGCTTCCCCTGAACATAATTGTTTTACTTATCTTAGCAATAAATGGATGGAGACAGAGTGCTATTCAGGCGAAGGGTTACAACCCCGGTCCTTGTTTGGTTTAAGGGTTGTAACCTGGCTCCCGAAATGGTTCCACGTTCCTAGTCGTTTATTGTCTTGTTGTACTCTTTATTACTGGTATTTTCTTTCTATTTTCTTATGATCTGATATGCTGGCTTTCGTTCTTATTTCGTGGCCTCCTTTGTGGCACTTGCTCTTTCTGGGGTTTGACCCAGCTGGTTTTGTGTGGCTAGATTTCGGAGCAGCTCCCGAGGATCTACCGAACTTCCCGCCCAATGGTGACAACTAGACGAAACCCGGGCTACGAGTGGGTTTTTCTATTTTGATTCGCTCACTACATTATAAAATTATTCTTTTGAGGCGTTTAGCCGACGAGCACCTGTTAGCTCGATGCATATTTACTTACTGTCTGCCTACGGGCTGTAACATGATTAACAAATCCTAGGGTTGATCATGTATGACTGAACTCTTGCTAGTCTTGACATTTTGTATGACTAGCTTTATGATCATCCAATATGTAATGTATGGGACGCCTTGTTATTATATATTTGATGCTCTGACATCTTGTAACTATTATTGCTTACTTGAGATTGAGACAATAGGCTTGTTCATGACCATAGGAGACTGTTGGCTTGTAGTTAAACCCTCATATATCTAGACAGCCGTGACCGTATAGCGAGGTGGATTCCATTTCAATATACGTAGCTGGCTATGTACGCCCCCGCTCTCCAGTATTCTGGTTCTGGGGCGTCACATGGTTTAAGTGGTGGCCCATGCAGGTCTTGTAAATCAAGATATGTGAGGGTTTACCAGATAGATGTCTCAATCAGTACTCGTCCTTGATCTCTGTTCATATCCTCTGAATCCCTGGATTCTTGCCCAGATCATGTACTTGTATCGTTGATCTGTCCTGGTCCTTCCTTATTGTTCTCTATGTCGTCTTCTTCAGCGGCACTGTACATGACCTCGCCGATCAGCGAGGTGGAGCACTTCCCGTGGATCAGCAGCAACCCGGAGATCAAGCCCAGCATTCCGGAGTAGCTTCCAGAGTTGTACCTACTGGAGGAGAGCCACCAGTTCAGCCCGTTCGACCTACCGAGCCTGATGATGGCACCTTGGTAGGTCTCATCAGGACCTTGATAGCTTCCCAGGATCGTAGAGGGGACGTCTTGCACCAGGCAGTGGCAGATGCCTTGACCTGAGGCGGTCATCCAGGAAACAGCACGGCCAACAGCTTCGAGCGCTTGAACCCTCCATCCTTCGACGGCAGCGAATATGCGATTGCCGCGGACGCTTGGCTTCAAGATACCGAGGTGGTTCTGGAAGCAGCTAGGACACCTGAGAATAAAAAGGTGGCGGTGGTATGCCTACAGTTGCTGGACTTAGCTCGCAGTTGGTGGGCGGCGCAGGCCGTGGGATTAGCGGTGCCGGTTACTTGGGCGGTATTTAGAGAGAGATTCCAGACGAAGTATTTTGATGCTGTAGCTCGGTACGACCTATAGACGAAATTTACCAACTTGAAGCAAGGAGGCAGGACGGTCGACGGTTATGCATCTGAGTTCTCTAGACTCAGTAGGTTTGCCTCCACCTTGGTGGCAACCGAGTTTGATAGGGCCCAGCGATTCCAGCAGGGGCTGCATTTGGAGATCTTGTTGGCAGTTGAGCAGTTCGAGCACCAGAAGTTCGATGTAGTATTGAGGGCAGCTAGGAGGCACGAGTACACCTCCCAGAGGATCATGGATAGGACCGGAGGTAGGAAGCGGTCCCACAATCAGATGCACCAATCATCAGCTCCAGCCCCGGCAGCTAGGGGTTTGACTATTGGAACTCTGAGGCGGGCGGCCTCAGTGACGTCGATTCAACATTCAACCCCAACGTACCCGCAGTAGAAGAAGCAGAAGCAGACTTCCGCGATGGGATGTTCTCATTGCGGGAAGCCAGGGCACGTGGTGGCAGATTATCGCAGGGCGTAGGGATTGTGCATGGCTTGTGGAGCGGCAGATCACAAGATAGGAGCCTGCCCGAATAGGGGTAGTTCGTCCTCTTCCAACCTAACCAGTCCGTCGGTTAGGAGACCAGCACCTATACAGCAGCAGCAGTACCCGAGGCCATTGTTGCCTCAGGCCCAGGCATTTCAGCAGCAGAACCAGCAGCAGTACACCCAGGCTCAAGTACAGAGTAGGCAGAGAGGTTTCCAGCAGAGGGGACCCGCAGCCAGAGGACAAGGTCCGGCAATGATGATGACTATGGAAGAAGAGGTGGTACCATGTGAGGTAGTGGCAGGTACTATTCTCGTCAACTCCTCTCCAGCATCGGTATTATTTGATTCTGGTGTATCGCATTCATTCATGTCTGCACGATTCGCAATACGGATAGGGTTGGAGCCCGAGTCATTGTCAGTAAGGCTCAATATACTTACTGGTAATGGTCTTGTGGGAGTAGATCGGGTGTTTTCTTCGTGTCGGATCGTAGTTAGCGGTAGAGAGTTCTCCGCTAGATTTATAGAGTTTTCTATGGCAGACTATGATGTAGTCTTAGGCATAGATTGGTTGAGGAACCAGTATGCTAGGATAGACTGCCACATTGGCAGGGTTGTCTTTAGTATTCCAGGCGAGCCAGAGTTTTTATTTTTCAGAGGCGCAGTGGAGCCATCTTCTCCAGTATTGCGGATGGCAGTAGCAGCAGTACAGTTACCCCGGATAGTTGAAGAGTTTCCAGATGTCTTCCCAGAGGAACTTCCAGGGATGCCGCCAGAGCGGAAGATCGAGTTCACTATAGACTTGATCCCCGGGACGGCACCAGTATCAGAGCGAGTCTACAGGATGGCGCCTTCAGAGTTGAAGATTTTGTACAAGATGATTGAAGAACTGAGGGCCAAGGGATTCATTCGTGCAAGTGGATCGCCTTGGGGAGCCCCGATGCTTCTTGTGAAGAAGAAGGATGGTACGTCTAGATTATGTGTAGATTATCGTACCTTGAACTCAGTGACAATCAAGAACAGATACCCTCTCCCGAGGATAGATGACTTGTTTGATCAACTCAAGGGGGCTTCAGTATTTTCGAAGATAGACTTGCGATCAGGATACCACCAGATCAGAGTCAGAGAGCAGAATATCCCGAAGACAGCGTTCAGATCAAGATATGGGCATTGGGAGTTTCTTTTTATGCCATTCGGAGCAACCAATGCGCCAGCCGTATTCATGGACCTCATGAATCGCATTTTTATGCCTTACTTGGATCAGTTCGTGATCGTGTTCCTAGATGACATCCTGGTCTACAGCAAGAGCGAAGCAGAGCACGAGCAGCATCTCAGAATCGTCCTTCAGACGCTTAGAGAGCATCAGTTGTACGCCAAGTTCAGTAAATACGAGTTCTGGCTCGATCGTATTTCGTACTTGGGTCACATCGTTACCCGAGAAGGAGTGGAAGTGGATCCCCAGAAGATTGTGGCTATCGAGACATGGCCAGTACCTAGCTCAGTGGCAGAGGTTCGCAGCTTCCTTGGATTAGCCGGCTACTACCGGCGATTCGTTTCAGATTTTGCAAGGATTTCAGCACCGATGACCCAGTTGACCCGCAAGGATGTGTCGTTCGTATGGACGACAGAGTACCAGGAATCATTTGAGAAGTTGAAGCGAGGTTTGGTAACGGCTCCCATTTTCACACTTCCAGATGGGACCGGAGGATTCACAGTTTATTGCGATGCTTTAGGCAGAGGATTGGGGTGTGTCTTGATGCAGCATGGGAAGGTAATAGCTTATGCATCACGTCAACTTCGTGATCATGACAAGAATTATCCGACCCACGACTTGGAACTGGCGGCGGTAGTGTTTGCACTTAAGCTTTGGCGGTACTACTTATACGGAGATAGAGTGGAGATATTTACTGATCACAAGAGCCTGAAGTATATTTTCACCCAGAAGGACCTTAACATGCGGCAGAGAAGATGGCTCGAGCTACTGGTGGACTATAATATGGATTTGTAGTATCACCCAGGAAAGGCCAACGTTGTAGCAGATGCGTTGAGCAGGAGAGCCGGAGTTTACTTCCTAACAGCGCAACCAGAGTTATTGGCAGACCTTCAGAAGATGGGAATTGAAGTGGTTCTTCCTACCAACGTGGCGTTGATGGCCAGTCTACAGGTTCAGTCCAGCTTAGTTGAGACGATACGGAGGGCGCAGTCAGCAGATTCCAAGCTTCAGCGACTCAGAGCAGAGTGTGAGGCAGGAAGAAGGCCAGAGTTGTACATTCATGAAGATGGTACACTTCGACACGGCACTCGTCTTTGTGTACCCAGTGGAGATATCAGACAAGATGTCATGGCAGAAGCTCACAGTTCACAGTATTCTATTCATCCCGGTGGCACGAAGATGTATAGAGACATTCGTCAGCATTTCTGGTGGAATGGCATGAAGAGGGAGATAGCCCGATTTGTCTCTCGGTGTTTGGTTTGCCAGCAGGTTAAAGCTGAACATCAGAGACCCGCTGGACTTCTTCAGCCCTTGTCGATTCCAGAATGGAAGTAGGAGCATGTGACCATAGATTTTGTGACTGGATTGCCTAGATCCCCAGCTGGTCGAGATGCTATTTGGGTTATAGTTGACAGGCTCACGAAAGTGGCTCACTTTCTTCCGTTTAGAGTTGGGCAGTCTACGGCACAGTTGGCAGAAATGTACCTCAGGCAGATTGTCAGGCTTCACGGTGTGCCCGTTAGTATCACCTCGGACAGGGATTCAAGATTCACATCACACTTTTGGCGTAGCCTGCAAGAGAGTTTGGGAACTCACCTTCAATTTAGCTCAGCTTGTAACACCCAGTTTTCCAAATGAGGGTAATTTTTGAAATTTTGAAATTATAATTATTATTTATTGATATTTATTTCATATCATGATTTTTGGTGATTTTTAATTAATTTTAAACTATTTAAAATCATGACTTATGATTTTGGTGTTTTGCTAGTGAAACCGTAGAGACTGTCTACCCTAGAGCCTAGCCATGTGATTAGGGTATTTCATTTATCATTTTTTTAGTTTAAGGGTATTTTTGTCATTTTTGAAATATTTGAATTTAATATATATTATTTTGGAATTTAAAATGATTATTTAGAATGGTGTGATTTAAATATTATTTTAATCAATTGTCTTGTGTTGTGTTTAGCCCTAACCTAGATTGACCTAACCTAGATTAGTCATACCTAGACTTAGCTAGCCATGATTAGTGATGGTTAGTATTGATTAGTTTTGATTTAGTCATGATAGTTAGAGTTAACTAGGTTGCATTTAAGTCATGTGTGAAACCTAGATTCTAGGCCATTGAATAGGCTAGATGGAATGAGAGCCATTAGATTCATCCCAAAACCCTAACCCTAACTTGGTGACCAACCTAGAGATCCCCCCTTGCTATAAAGCCTCTCTCAAAGTTTGTGCCTCCTCTTTATTCATTTCCCCCATTTTCTAAGGAAAGGTTTGTTCTCTATTAAAAATTCTTCATAGTTTATTCAATATTAGTCCATTTTCATTGAAACTTCTTCCATTGTAACCTAATTAGTGTCCCCCTACTGTTGGTGGAGGCTATTCTCAGGTTTGATACAATTTGGAGCCATTGGCTAGCTTGAGGAGATCTCACTTTTGGAGTTTTTCTTTGTGAAGGAACACACATAGGTAACTTTCTATTCCCCCCACCAAATCTCGATTTCTTTGCATGTATAGGAAGCCCTAGGTGTCCCCTCTCTGTTGGTATAGGCATTGTTAGGTTTCGTGTCCAATACGTGTCCGTATCGGACACGTATCAATGGATACACCTATGTGTTTGATGAAATGCCACAGTGGGCATTTCATCCTCGTTTTCTGTTTCTATTTGAATAGAAAATTTGGGTTTGATGTTGTTTATTGGTTTCCTGTTGACTGAGGTAGTTGTTGTGTCGTGTCGCGTCGTATTGGACACGTGAACACGCTGGTTTTACGTGCACCGCACGCAAGAGCAGTCCCCTGCTACTCGGGGGCCATAACTCGCTGGACACGCCACCTCGACGCCTGAAACTTGGTGTGGAGGAGGGGGCCATGTCTGACATACCCCTTCCCGAGTTTCGTGGCCTCTTGTGTCGTGTCGGACACGATATATGGCCTGCACTGATTTGTGCACTGTGCACACACGCGAAAATTTGTGCCTGATACGACTCTTTTACTTCTGACACGACTCACGTGGACACGATACAGACACATGTACACGTCCCCCTAGTCTAGACGTACACGTGTGCACACCCACGTGTTGTGTCGTGTCGTGTGTCGTGTTCTACAGACACGTGCACGCGTGCACGACACTGTCTAGTGCTTGTGCTTGTGTCTGTGTTGTGTTTAGGCACGAATGTGTCCAGACTCGTGGACACGGGGACACCTTGACACTATCACGTATGTGTTTGATGTTTACCAACTCTTGTTTGTGACTTTGTGATTAATTTAGGATCGAATTCCTCGATTCCCATTGTAGACTGATACTCCCTAAATTGTGCACTGTTCTTCAAATTTTTATTACATTGATGTTAACACTGTTAAATGTTAGATTTAGACTCAATCACATATTGCATGTTTAACTATGCTTTTATAGCTGCACACTGGAATTGAAGGTTTAATTGGGTTTCCTAGTTCAAATTTGGTTTTGTTTCGATTCTCTGATACTTAATATTTTCCCCAGTTCTTAAACATGTTAAATTCCAGTTTATTTGATGATTCTTCACTAATTAATATTCTCCCACATGTTTGTAACTCATGGATAGCTAAGTATTTCAATTTGAAATTTGCTTTTAGTTTGAAAATGGGATTTTGGCATATGGATGGATTCGAAAACTGTTATGAACTTTCTGCTGAACTGATTTTTGAATGGCCATGTTTCAGTCATTTACAGGCCTTAGTTCACTGTTAATCTATGTGAACTATCATTTCGATTATGAGCTGTCTTTGGGTTCCTGTCATTTCTTTTGAACTGTTTTACTGATGCACACATATAAACACATGTGTAAACTAAATATGAGAATTGATTTCCCTTCCTGTTTGATTTGGCTATTAAATTCCTGAGATTCGAGTTTGATTCGTTTTACTGATTCTAAATGTTTTCATTTACAACTGAAACCTGAGATTGAATGGCCACATCCTATTGAACTGTTCTAAATTCCAGCATTGAGACACTGGTTTAATCCTGACACTGTCACCTAGGTTTCACTCATACCCACACCATGAACTGAAATCGAATGAGTTAACTTAATCCCCATACATTGTATTTTAGTTCAATGATTCGAATTGTGTGGAATGGGGTATTGGCAATGTACACTGTTCTTGTTAACTGTCATTTAATTCCTATTAAAACTGTTTTTCCTAATTCTCAATACCTGACATTGATTTCCCTTTAATACCATTCACTGATTTCCATTTCCTGTTAAACTAATTTTTTGTGTGTCGAATGATGGATAGGCTAACTTGATTTGTTTAGATGCATATGGGTTTTGGGAATCGATTGATATGTTAACTGCCATTACTTAATCATCATTCACTGAACTTGGCATCCCCTGTCATTGCACTGCATAATCCTAATCCTGAGAACTGAAATGAGTTTAGTTATAAACTGTAAACTGAGATTCCTTATAAAACTGATTTCGGTTTTGGTTTAGGATGGCTAGGACTGAATGTATTCCTGAGAATGGTGTTCACACACAGACACAACTGAAACTGTGGTTCACTGAAACTTGAGTTTCCTGATTTAGTTTAGTTATATTACTCACTGTTGTCTATTTCAAATAACATTAAGTGTGATAGCATGTTATATTAATGTGGTTTAGTTGCTAAATATATGGGTCATGTTGAGGATTGGTTGATGTATCCATGAATGATTACAAGTAATTGAATGTTCAGTTGTGACATGACTATTTCTTTCTTCCTTTTTGCCAAACTATAAGCCTGAGAATAATTGTGATAAGTATTAACCTGAGGTTCTTCTCCCATGTTGTTTAAAGCCTGAAAACTAATAAATGAATGTAGGAACTGAATGTTCCAGTTATGTGTTTTGTTGAGTTGAGGGTTGAGAGAAATCAGAGCTTGGTTTTCAATACAAAGCTGAAAGTTGGGGTTTGTTTGTATGTTGTTAGACTTGAGAATAATCTAAAGTTTCACATTACACCCTTCACTCTACATGCCACACACAGCCCCCTCACTTGAACCCCTAAACCTGTGACATTAACCCTCTATAACCCTTGACACTCTAGCTTGACACTGAACACATTTACATGCTCTTCTCTATCTCTCTCTATATACATATATACTATACATGGCTAAGTGTGTTAATGTGGTAAATAGAGATTCTCTATAGTTATATATACATATATGTGTATATAGATATGTATATATGTGGGTACAAGATATAGGGCCTAGTGTTGAATTCCCTTTTCATGAACACATCCATGTTCACACACACACACTTACATATGTCACATAGCCTCTACATACTAGTTCCTTCCCTCTCAACTCTCTTCCTATATATAATGCTCTATATATATGTATGTTGTATATATATAGGTGTAAGCCTTTATTCATGTATATATATATAAATTTCATGATAGATAGCTAAAAGTGATGTTGCCTATGATGTGTGGTTTGTTGTTTGGCTTGTATAGCCTTGGAATGATGTGTGTTGTCTAGTATAGGCTTGATAGAGCCTAGAATGACTTGTTAGACCTAGTTAGTTGAGTTTAGACTATTTTGACCATAGTTGACCTAGTTTGACTAGTGCAGTTGACCAAAGTTGACCAAGGGTTGACTTTGGCCTAGTTTGACCTAGATTCATGTAGAATGCATCGTAGAGCTCAATATTACTATTCTGGACTTGTTGTGACTTGTGTTACTCTAACTAGGAGTCAGGTACCTCATCTCGGACAGTACATTTACTTCAGACATTCAGATACGAGGCGAGTACATTCTCTGATCATTTCATATCCTGCTTAGAATTATTTCCTGTATTAAATTACTTTACTTGATACTGTCACGTTGGTCACACGGATTAGTACTATACGGATCCTTTCTTGAGATGTTATCCCTTCAGGGAGCATCGGGTACTCTATGTTCTGTGCGTTTCACTTACATAGCGTATCATATGCTTCTTTGGTTCTTTGATCACTTGTGACATATACTCATATGATCACAGAGTCTTCTTTGAATCCTTATCCCATTTATTGGGTCTATCAGAATCCCTATTTTTTGGACTACTATGTATCACCCTTTGGGGGCATATCACCCTTTGGGGGCTTATCACCCTTTGGGGGCATATCACCCTTTAGGGGCTTATCACCTTTCGGAGGCTTATCACCCTTCGGGGGCTGTTACATAGAAGCATGTACGTAACATAACTTATTTGGATCCTTGTGTATTAGTTGGGGGTACGGGGGAGTATAAATAGCCATGTGAACAATTTCCAAAGTAGAATAGCCATGTACGCCTCTTTAGTATAGCTATGTACAAATCAAGCCGTTCACATGTCGACTTTGTACTCTAAATCACTAGTCACTGGTAGCTCTCTACTTATAGTAGATATTTCTATTACAGTTCTCTCTCTGTTTACATACTGCATTTCCTTCGGTATTTATATCTTACTTTACTGCATGATTATATTTTCTAACCTGCTATGAACTGTTGAGATGTACTGTGCTCGCTCCCGTCCTGACTGGACCTGTTGAAAATTTTACAGAGGATGATGAGGAACTATGCACCCCCTTACTTGGAGCTTGCCTAGATGACACTCGCGACCTGGACCCCTGGGGAGGTTCAGGCAGCTGCTCAGGATGATACCTTGTATAGTGTAGATAGCTTAGACTATTTCTTTTCATGTTTAGCTGTTGTCTTTGTTTCAGAGTTGTATATTGTAGAGATGTTGAGACTTGTTATTTCTTTCTGCTGTACCTCAGTTGAGGATTTCTTATCTATTTCCATCGTACTATATTCTACCTTAGATTGTGATTGAGTTGTACCTCTGTGTTCGCCTCCTTTGGAGGGTATATCCATGTTATGTAGTTAGAATTCTTGACCTAGAACAACGTTCTACTGCCGACACTGCGGCGTAGGCTGGGCGCTGTTATGTACTCGTACCCTCACGGTGGGTACGGGTCGTGACACAGCTTATCACCCGCAGACAGATGGCCAGTCAGAGCGCACAATCCAGACTCTTGAAGATATGTTGAGATCTTGTACCCTTGACTTTGGTGGTTCATGGGAGGATCACCTGCACCTGGTGGAATTCTCGTACAACAATAGTTTCCAGGTCAGTATTCAGATGTCCCCGTTCGAGGCACTGTATGATAGGAAGTGCAGATCCCCGTTAGCCTGGGATGATGTTAGAGAGAGGCAGATGCTTGGTCCAGAAATGATTGTCCAGACAGTTGAAGTAGTTAGAAGAATCAGAGATCGTCTTCGAGTGGCCCAAGATCGCCAGCGCCATTGGGCCGATGCTCATCGACGTCCCTTAGAGTTTGCTATCGGCGACCATGTATTCCTTAGGATCTCGCCTAACCGCGGCGTCATTCGCTTTGGCGTACGGGGGAAGCTTAGTCCTAGGTATATAGGGCCGTTCGATATCCTGGAGCGAGTAGGAGATGTATCCTATCGTCTCGCTCTTCCGCCGTCGCTAAGTGAGGTGCATGATGTATTCCATGTGTCCCAATTATGACGATACATCCCGGACCCGAGCCATATTCTGGACCATTCGGAATTGGTTGTTGGTACCAACCTTTCGTATGAGGAGAGGTTCGTGTCTATATTGGACCGAAGAGAAAAGATACTCAAGAACAAGACTATTAGCTTAGTCCGTGTTGCTTGGGGTCATCACTATCTAGGTGAGTCAACGTGGGAGCGTGAGGACGACATCCGGTCGCGATACCCCGACTTGTTTGACTCGTAAGGTATAATATCCTCCTTATGCCTTACGCTTCCCATCCCTTGCTTGCATGTATGATTGTTTGATTGTTTGCTTAGTGTAGCTTATTTGTGAATAGCATAGCAGGCTCTTACATCTCTAAGCATCTTGATTTAAATTCCGAGGACGGAATTCTTTTAAGGTGGGTAGAGTTGTGACGCCCGTATTTCGGAATACGTATTTTAATTAGGTTTATATGTATTTCGGACCTGTATTTTATTTTCCCGGATTTTGGCCTGTAATTGTATTTTGGCTCGACTTGCGGATTTTGGTTTTCTCGTAAATTGGGTTTTGACCTGGCGTGGTTTATTCTTGTGGAGAAGGGTTTGGTTTGGTTTGCATTGGACTACCTTAGTTAACCTCCACCCTCAACACAACACACCCTCCATCATTAAAACCTCACCTAACTTTCTCTCTCCTTATTACTCTTCCATTAATTTTCTCCATCTTCTTCTTCCTTCCTCCACACAACACCCAACCTCCATAGGCAAGTGCACCTTGCCACCAAATAGGAACCCTATTTTATTTGTCCATTAGTTAGATTAGGCCATGGTGAACCACATTAGAACTTGGTATTTTGTGATTTGGAGTCTCCATTTTTCTAGATCTAGGTTTTAACCATTTTCGGATTTTCTTGGTTTTGATCTATTAAACTTAGATTTTTGCTTGTTTTGAGGCTTCCATGTGGAAGAGAATTCAATTTTACACAAGATAGAACTTTGAAAATCTAAATTTCGTTTTGATTTGGCCAAGTTATGAAGTTTGGAATTTTGGTGTTCTTGGGTTTTCTCTCTCGGCCTGCTGGAGAAGAAGACTCAGCCAGCGCTCTTTAGCGCTGGGCTGAACCGCGCCAACCCTTCTTCGGCCAGCGCTTTTTAGTGCTGGGCTGACCCGCGCTCGACGCCTTTGGCGAACCGCGCTCACTCCTTCGCGCAATCCGACCTTAGCGCAATCCGACCTTAGCGGAATCCGACCCCAGCGCGACTCAACTCCAGCGCGGCTCGACTCTAGCGTAACCCAACCCCAACGCCCTTTGACCCAGCGCCTTTGAACCCTAGCGCAATCTGACCCTAGCGCAACCCGACCTCAGCGCAGTTCACTCCTCCAGCGCAGTTCATTTCCCCAGCACAGTTTATTCCCCCTGCGCAGTTCATTCCCCTAGCGCAATCAGACCCTAGCGCAACCCGACCCCAGGAACCCCAGTGCAACCTATTGCCCATGGTGGTTTGGTTTTATTTTCTTCGGGGATTGGCATCTCTTTTGTGGATTGGAGTTTTGAGATCTTGTTCCACACAACACGACTATCTTGACCCAACACGACCTGGCACGGTTTTCGGTGTTTTGCTTATGACTAGTACGGTTTTCGTGATTTCAGTGATTTACGATCCTAGTACTTTCTGATCTTCTTAGTAGTGACCCGATGAGGGTGCGCTCTTAACTTGTAACCTGTGATTCATGATTAATCTTTGTACTGGATAACTTGATAGTGGCCCGTGGCGGCGCACTCCTGACTTGTACTTGACTTGACTTGATGCTGTTGCGATGGCTAACTTGACTCGTATAACCAACTCTAACACCGTGGTTGTTCCTTCTTGCTGCTTCGTGTAATCTACTTGTCTTGTCTTGTCTTGCATCATGTCTAGGACGTGACTCCCTGGTTACCACGGTCAGGGATTCGCACCGAATATGGATTAGGCTAATTACTAGATCAAACTATAGTCATGGAGAATTCCCAGTCACAGGCGATCTCGTTATCTGGGCGCTTTAAATGGACTTGTAGCCTGCCGACGAGTAGGGCACATTTCCAGCACACTGTCATGTGTTGCACCCTCTAAGTCACCTAAGGGTACATTGTCTCCTGGGCGATGTACCCAACCATACTCTCAACCCGCGGAAGGATAACTGGATAGTCTGCAGGGCTTGGGACTGGGAATTTCTCAATTGCATCTTGTTAGTAATCAGGCTTGTGATAACCCTAGTTAGTTAAGTAGTAAGCCGTAGTATTTGCTTGGCCGCTTGTGAATGGATGGTGTCCAACCTTGTCTAAGTCTTGTCTAGTCCCAGTACCTGGCTTCCCCTGAACATGATTGTTTTACTTATCTTAACAATAAATGGGTGGAGACAGAGTGCTATTCAGGCGAAGGGTTACAACCTCGGTCCTTGTTTGGTTTAAGGGTTGTAACCTGGCTCCCGGAATGGTTCCACGTCCCTAGTCGTTTATTGTCTTGTTGTACTCTTTATTACTGGTATTTTCTTTCTATTTTCTTATGATCTGATATGCTGGCTTTCGTTCTTATTTCGTGGCCTCCTTTGTGGCACTTGCTCTTTCTGGGGTTTGACCCAGCTGGTTTTGTGTGGCCAGATTTCGGAGCAGCTCCCGAGGATCTACCGAACTTCCCGCCCAATGGTGACAACTAGACGGAACCCGGGCTACGAGTGGGTTTTTCTATTTTGATTCGCTCACTATATTGTAAAATTATTCTTTTGAGGCGTTTAGCCGACAAGCACCTGTTAGCTCGATGCATATTTACTTACTATCTGCCTACGGGCTGTAACATGATTAACAAATCCTAGGGTTGATCATGTATGACTGAACTCTTGCTAGTCTTGACATTTTGTACGACTAGCTTCATGATCATCCAATATGTAATGTATGGGACGCCTTGCTATTATATATTTGATGCTCTGACATCTTGTAACTATTATTGCTTGCTTGAGATTGAGACAATAGGCTTGTTCATGACCATAGGAGACTGTTGGCTTGTAGTTAAACCCTCATATATCTAGACAGCCGTGACCGTATAGCGAGGTGGATTCCATTTCAATATATGTAGCTGGCTATGTACGCCCCCGCTCTCCAGTATTCTGGTTCTGGGGCGTCACACATTGTAAAGCGGTATTGATAAAACTTTCAAGAATTGACCAAAGAGGCACGGTGGATGAAGTCGAACAAATAGTGACGTGTTCCAATTATCACCTAATCACGTACGCATTATAAAATGTCATTGATAAAACTTTCAAGAATTGACCAAAGAGGCACGGTGGATGAAGTCGAATAAACAGTGACGTGTGTTACAATTATCACCTAATCACGTACACATTTGTAAAGCGTTATTGATAAAATTTTCAAGAATTGACCAAAGAGGCACGGTGGATGAAATAAAGTCATCTCCAATGGTGGTTTCTATCTCCCCCTTCTTAGAAACAACATTGGGTACTATTCCAATTTTTATCCTACGTGGTTCTGATTACATAAAAATTTTCTACAAGATTTTCGGCCCACTTTTAAACTAAATCATAAAAAATTTCATTGAATATTCTTCATCTTAATATTAGACGGCTCCAAGTAGGATAGAAATTGAAAATATATATATATATATATATATATATATATATATATATATATATATATATATATATATTTTTTTTTTTTTTTTTTTTTTTTTTTTTTTTTTTTTTTTTTTTTTTCTTACAGTGTCTACGTAGAAATTCTGCCAACTCAAATTTTCTTATAATACAATGCCAATCAGGATAGAAACTCAAATTATTATTATTATTATTATTATATTTTATTTTATTTTATTATTATTTTTTTAGAAATTTCCATTGGATAGAGTCTAATTATCCATGAGAAAGTTAGAAGAGTCTAATTATCCATGAGAAAGTTAGAACAGTTAACCTCTCTTCCGGATAAGATCCCAATCCCATGCAGCATGCATTGCAATCCTAACATGAGCGCACCCAAGTAATGCTGCTCCCCCAATTTGTTGCCACCACCACGTAGCCATCATCGGCATCAGCATGCACTAAACCCCTGACCAGTAGCCCCACCTGTCATGGCCACTCCACCATTAGCCACTCCCCATCTCTCCATATATACTCAAGTTAACCCCCTCCAATTAAAGCACACTATTGCTTATACAAATTTAAATTCCTGGAGGGTCCCGGCCCTCCTCTAGCTACAATCAGGGCCGGCTCTTGGGTAAGCCAGAGAAGACTTGGGGCTTGGACAACTCTCCTATGTTTGGACAATCTCTCAGGCTCAGCGTGATCTCAATATAGGTCGGGATTGCGGGTGACCCTCCAAAATCGACCTACAATAAGGGTTAAGGGACAACCAAAACTAGCTCTGGATATGGCAATTCAATCTCGTGGGCCGACCTTGGCTACAACGATAGATTCTAAAGCTAGCTAATCATCGATCGGCACTGTTACTGTTCCTGGTGGTGTCTATATAAGGCTGTGATCGGCACTCGAGAGTTCTCACTCAGAAGTTCTTCTGTTGTGGATCAGAAGGCTCTCTGAGGAGAAGGGGCGGGCAGGCTAGCTAGCTAGGAATTAATGGCTTCACTTAGGGAGGTGGCGACTAAGTTGAAGCCTTACACGCTGATGGTCTTCCTGCAGTTTGGTTATGCAGGGATGTACATCATCTCCGTTGCGTGCTTGAAGAAGGGGATGAACCACTACGTGCTCGTCGTCTATAGGAACGCCGTGGCCGCGGCGGTCATCGCACCATTTGCCTGGTGGTTCGAGAGGTCTACTAGCTAGTTCTCGCTCTCTCTCCCTCCTTCTTTACTACGTACACATACGCGGTTACAATTAGCTTAGAGTAATGCTATTCATTCCACTAAATCTGTGGTTATAATTAGCTAGAGTAATACTATTCGTTCCATCAAATTGTCCCTCGAAATTCTCTCATTATGTGACAACTGATGTGACATATTAAATAATATTATATGTTATCTTACATGGCAGTTGATATGACAAATTTTAACCAAAAAATTAATTGTCAATCTTTTGAATATTTATTAGTGTTAATTTTAATTTTATAATTTGTAATGTTACCGCCATATCAATATGCCAGTTGCCACATAAGAACAAGTGGTTTGGAAGAACAATTAATTTGGAGGGACGAATAACATTATTCAATTAGCTAATAGCTGCCTCACTAATATGTTTGTGTGATTAAATAGTATACTAAACCATTATCATAAACCATGTACAATTTTAACCTAAGCCTCAACTTTTTATTGCAAACATCACGGTTAAAGTTGAGTGTTTGCTTACGACACATGCATTATTATTCTGTCCTTCAAGCTGAACAAGTAGCTAACTCGGAGCCAAAAGTAGTTTAAGGTATTTGCTACACCATCGGAATTCTGCTGTCTGAACTGGGGCTGCAAACGCGAGCTAAGTTTTTGTAAGGTTGAGCTTGGCTTGATTACAATTAATCGAGCTCCAGCTTGATAAGATTTTTATTTTAAAGCTTGGGTTTGGCTTGAGCTTGGCTTGGTTTGAGCTCGAGCTTGACTTGATAAGCAACTTTGATTCAAATTTGATAAACAAGTTCGACAAGCTCAAATTCAAACTCGTTAAACTTGATTTCAAGCTCGTTCAGCTTTATTTCAAGCTTATTAAACTTTATTTCAAACTTAACAGGCTCGATTTCGAGCTAGTTATGTTTGAATTCAAGTATCGTAATATTAACAATTTATTTATAAAAATTTAATTAAAAAAATATCTTAATATCAATTAATAAATATATAATGCACACAACCATATTGCTATACAAACATATATAAAATTAAAATTCAACAAAGAACAAACGAGTTTCTAAACAAGCTCCTAAACGAGCTTCTAAACGAGCCATCTCGCAAGCTCATAAACGTATATGCTCGCGAACTCAAACGAGCCGAATACTTCTAAGCTCGTTTAGCTACTTATGTTAAACTCTCCAATATAATAATCATAACTCGAATTACCAACCCTACTAACCAGTGTTTTAAAAATCGGACCGGACCGGCCGGTCAACCCGTGAACCAGTAATTTTTTTGGACTGGTTTAATACCGACCCACTATTTTTTTTTTCCAAAAACCGGTTTCTTTTATGTTACCCGGTCGACCCAACCGGTTTGACCATTGAACCGTCTGACCCGGTTGGATTTTAAACCGGTCTGAACCTGACTTTTCCAATTCAACTTTTTTTTGGGTGTTTTGACTTTTGGTTTAGACTTTACATGCAATAAAAAGTTTATATGTATGACTCTTGACTAATTTTAGCATAAGTAGTATATGTGTAGTTGTGTACTATGTAATATATTCAAATAAAATTATAAGCCTATAAAATTGTTCAACTCAGATTGAACCACTGGTTGAACCGGTTTGACCCAACCCAGCGTCCACACCGGGTCGATCTCCGGTCCGATTTTTAAAACATTGCTGCTAACTATTATCATACGTTCTTTCTTTTTGCAGCAAGAAGGTGAGGCCTAAGATGACACTACCCATCCTTCTCAAGATAATGGCGCTTGCACTGTTAGAGTACGTATTCCTCTACTTACTTCACCTAGCTCTTAATTTCTACACTAATTCGCATATATCTCAGTTTTTTTTTTTTTTTTCGCTTTCATTAAATTTTTTACTTCCTGCTTCCATCAAGGCCTGTGCTAGATCAGAACTTCTACTACATGGGGGCCAAAGCGACATCGGCAAGCTTTGCTGCAGCGCTGTACAACATCCTTCCTGCAGTCACGTTCCTGTTAGCCGTCGTGCTCAGGTTAATGCATTTCTTATAGACACTGCTATTTTGACCGCAGCCACATGGCGATCTGCCATTGGCCTTTGACTTAAGTTTTATGGGAGTGGAGGCCGGTGCTAGCAGGAGGTCAATAGTTGGTTGTCACGTGGGCCTGCGGTCACGATCGCGATTCTTATAAGAAGAGGATTAGTCGATCATATCTTAATTGATTTGCTCTCCTTACTTGTTCTACAGGATGGAGAAGTTGAACATCACGGAAATCCGCAGCCAAGCCAAGATTGCGGGAACGCTAGTGACGGTCGGCGGCGCGCTGCTCATGATCCTGTACAAAGGTCCGGCCGTCGACTTCGTGTGGACGAAGGGGAGGAGCAACCACACTTCCGATGCCGGGAGCCAAGACGACGGCCACTGGCTCGTGGGCACGTTTATGCTGCTGTTCAGTTGCTTCTGCTGGGCTTGCTTCTTCATACTACAAGTAGTACTAATAGTTTCAAAGCTCCTTCTTCTTCTTCTTCTTCATTCTATCTATAGAAAAGTAGTTGTGATTTCTAACTAACTCCAATTATTGATTGCAGTCTAATACTCTGAAGTCGTATCCTGCCGAGCTTTCCTTGACAACCTTGATATGCTTCATGGGCGCGGTGCAGAGTGGCTCCGTCGCTCTCGTGATGGAGCGCAGTGTCGAGCCGTGGCGCATAGGCTGGGATACTAAACTCTTCACTGCAGTCTACTCGGTAAGAATTGGGTTTAGGTCAAGGTGTGTTACGGGCAGGACCAGGCCAGGCCCACTGTTGACCGGGCTTGACCGGTCCTAGGCCGGGCCTGGCTTAGCCCGAAAGGGAGACGGGTCGGAATTTTGGAAACCAAAACCCAACTAGGACCCAAACCCGGATAGGCAGTGGGCTGGGCCTGAAGGACTGGACCGGAACCGGTTCAGGACTGTGTCCCGGTTGGCCCAAATAAAGAAAAATTAAAAAATCAGGTTGTGGTAAATTTTGAAATATATATTTTTTTTTTAATTTTGAAATATATATATATATATATATATATATATATATATATATATATATATATATATATATATATTTGAAAGTTTTATTTTGATATAACCAGTTCGCCTAATTTGTTTCAAAAAAATTGATTTTTTTTTTTCCAAAATACCAAAAATTTGAAGGAAAAAATCCGGTTCTAGAACGGCCAGTCTGGTTATCGGGTCGGGTGTGACAAACTCAGTTCGGCCCATGTCTTGGATCGGACCAGTACGGACTGAGCTATCAGGTCCCAAATGTAAATCCAGTCCGAATCCGGATGTGCTGTGGACAAGGTCGGCCCGTTGACCGGGTCCGAACCGACCTAAACCGTATTTGGTCGAACAAGACACGGGCCGATTTCGGACTGCCCGGCCCATTTAACACCTTGGTTTATGAGCATATGAATTGAACTTGCACGTTTTAACAATCGGGAAGGGTATCTTGAAATATGAAAATATTGGTCGTGCAGGGAGTTGTGTGCTCCGGGATCACTTACTACATACAAGGGATTGTCATGAAAGAGAGAGGCCCCGTCTTTGTGACTGCTTTCAACCCTCTGTGCATGATCATAGTCGCAGTCATGGGATCCATCATTCTTGCCGAGGAGATCACCTTAGGAAGGTATATACTAATGAATTTGTGGTGTTCCTATATATACACAGGGCGGCCCAAAAGATTGGAATGTCCTATCCGGAACTAATTTTGGTTACCCCTGGACCTGGCGGTTGTCCTAAACAGAGGGAGAATTGTCCGAATCTGAAGTCTTGTGGGACTTATCCCTGGGCCGGCCCTGTCTATACACTTGCGCAATGTTATATATCACAATGTACTAATAACTCCTCTATATCAACATTTTTTTTTGTAGGGTGATCGGTGCGGCTATCATAGTGATTGGCCTCTACTCGCTCATATGGGGCAAGGGCAAGGACTACTCGAGCCACTCCACGGAGAGTGACGAAAAGAATATTGAAGGGATTAAGCAACCTGTAGCTAACATTGATGTGGAGAATCCAGTGGTGAAGAAGCCTTGAATTAATATATACAATGTTTAGTTGAAGTAATTAAAGGGAGGGGAAAGGAAAATAAGATTCGGTAGAGTCAGATTTCTTCCTTCGTCTCCGACCGTCGTCGCAACTAAACATCATGTGGTTCTCGTGTAGATAGATCGCGTATGGATCAGGATTGGGAATTCATGCTGCGTATGTGAACAATTAGGGATTGTTCTTTTTAAAAAAAAATGCAGCTTGGCGTTAATTTTGTAAAAGTATGGATTAACATGATCGATGGGTATGATTTTGTTTGTCCAAATCCTCTTCTACGTGGTTAACTATATCATCAAAATCTATGTTAGTCACTGAAAAGTGACTTCCCATGTTTTATATTTGATACACCATTATTGAAGTTTTTGATCCAACGATGGTTGTGTATGGTTGTTAGGAGCTCTACTAACAAATATCTCGCATGTATCATGGAGCAGTAGAAAAAATGAACTAAAAACAACTATACACGAACCTCGTATGTATCTTGACTAGTCCACAAGAACTTCTTGTAAACTTTGGGGAGTAGTTTTTTTTTTTTTTTTTTTTCAGCACGTGCGGACTCAGTTAAATCGTGTGTAGAATCACATTTATGTTTTTTTTTTTTTTGAAAAATCAAATAAAGTATTGTAGCAATAATCAAATTGATGTTTTGATGTTCTATTTTGATGTTTTGGGTTGGAGATGTTAGTCGAGCTTCTGGATTTGGACGGGTACAAAATACAAATCTAAGTTTAAGGTTGGACTCGGTCTTCTTTATTGAGCAAACCTATTCTTACGCTCAAATTTGTTCTCTCGAGCTTAAAGAAAAAATCGACCCAACTTTTCAACGGACTGAGCTCGCGAGCAGCTCTGCTTGCCAACACCACCTAATTAATAACACCAAAGCTCGGTCCAATAGGGATATTAGGTTTTCGTTGGTTATGTGTGCAGAATGGATGTTTATTTGGTGAGTAAATTTGATGTTTCCAAAATCTATGTATCAAATATTTTTTTTTCTGTAAAAAATATGGGTCTCACTAATTGTGAATTTTATTTTTAAAAAATTTGGGAACAACAAATCTGCTCTCTTTTTATTTCTAGTGGCAAAACCAACGATTTGTTTCCGATCCTATTGGTTTTATGGACCTATCAAACCAATGTTTTAAAAACCGGACCGATGATCGAACCGAAATTTTTTGGTGTAGGTCGGACCGGGGTTCAACCGGGTTCAACCGGAGTTCAACCGGGGTTCAAATAGACTTGATTTAGTTTGGTTTAAATATGTAAGATATCCATATTTACTTCTTGGTTTAGTTTTGTTTGGTCATAAGCATGTTGGTTTGGTTTACTCTTACAACTATAAGGTCGATCAAAATCAAACCAAGAATTAAATGGTCCAAATTTTTCATGATAATTTTTTTACAATTTTTTTTCTTAAAAAAAAAACTAAAATTGGTCAGTTCAATTGTGAACCGGTCCGGCCGATTTATCGGTTGAACCCGATTTTCACAAAAAATCGACGGTTCTTTAAAAGACCCGATTTTAATCGAACCGGACCGATTTTTTGGTATAAAGCGGTCGGACCCGGTCCGACCGCTGGTCTGACCCGGTTTTTACAACATTGTATCAAACAACAACATTTAGGCTGACAGATCGGATGATCCATAATTAAAGGTTCAGTTAGAGTATTATAAGGGTCATTATGATTTTTGGTGTTTAAGTTTGCAAATAACATGCAATATTGTCCTATAGAAAAAATAAACGAAGAAAAAAAAAGGAAACAGAAGTTTCATACAAAATAGGAGCGAAGTGAATGAATGAGTTTGGTGTGGTGGACAATTTACGTTTTTTACTTATTCCATCGTCAGTTACATTTAACTGCCAGAGTTTCCGTTGAAGAAAAAGAGCAGGTCAGGAGGAGGAGGAGGAAGGAGGAGAGCATGGGGGGAGTTCTATTGATCGTGCAGACCGCCCCAGTGCTGCTGCTTCTGCTGCTGTTGCGCTGCCGATGGGCCGAGGCGGTGTGGATGAACCTGCCAAAGTCGGGGACGAAGTGCGTCTCCGAAGAGATCCAGGCCAACGTCGTCGTCCTCGCAAACTACATGGCGCTCTACGACGACGACGAACCTGTCACCAGTGCCGCCATTTCTGTTAAGGTATGTTCTCGTTGTTAGTATTAGGCGAAACCTAAGAAACAGCCCGAACGGGCAAAAATTCATGTTGTGTCGGTGTCATACTGTATCAGATACTCCAAAACATGCTACGTAAATTTAAGTATTACACCGACACCATTAGCAGAATGTCTGTTTGACGCCATACCAAACACATTGCACTAAGATCGAGAATCAACAACCTAGAACTAGGAACTAGGACCGGCCCTGATCCAGGTCCAAGGTCCAAGGACAACCTTCAGGATTCTAAATTTTGAAAAAAACAATCCATGGCCGCAAGGTTCAAACCCACCCAACCAGATTTGATGTCACCCCGGCTACCACATGAAGTGATCTACGAGGGGTAGCATAGATATATATATATATTTGGTGTTTTAAATACAACTTTGCTATGCAGACCGACGGAAAAATTCACATGAGTGAACCGAGGACACGAGATCGACAATGACGATAGCATGAGGGTTCAATTTTGGTGGATCACAATCCGGACCAATGGAGGACCGTCATGTATCTTCGGTTCATACGTGTGATTTCTCTGTTGGTCCGTGAGAACATTTTCTGTTAAATATTAGTGTTCATACAATATAATATAGTGACATATTTAGTAAAGTTGAATTTTATTTAGGCCTCCTATGTAAAATGTTAAAGAGTATATATATATATATATATATATATATATATATATATATATATATATATATAAAGAGAGAGAGAGAGAGAGAGAGAGAGAGACATCCCTAGAGGAAGCAGATCAGCTGTCCCTACCAGGGAGTGGGACTGAATAACAAAGACAGGTGATCTTCTCTGGTCCCTAGAACCCTCCAACTATGCAAAATGGGATTTGCAAAGTAATCAACAACTCTCAAATTGCACCTTACTTTCACAGTATTCTCCGGCCCCCAAAATTTAAAGATATTCAAACTTCTTAGCTAAAGTTTATTTATCCGTAAAAAAATTCCGAAGATTCTTTGATATTTGTAAAAATCCAAAGACATCGACTGTAGAAAATAATAATGCCTTATTCTCATTGCTAGGATTTGTTACAATATATATAGTGTCTACATGTGGGCTTATGGGTTATGGGTCATATTTACATTACAAATATAATCTAACAATCTAACACCCCACCTCAAGTTGGAGCATGCAAGGCACAAATGCCCATCTTGGGAAGGAAAGAATCAAACACATGCTTTCCAATGGACTTAGTGAAGATGTCAGCCAGTTGAGTAGAAGTAGAAACATGCGAGGCTATTACGGTGCCATCTCGAATTGTATCGCGAACAAAATGCAAATCCACCTCAATATGCTTACTGCGCTCATGAAATACCGGGTTCTGAGCCAGGTGCAGGGCTGACTGACTGTCACAATACACCGACATAGCAGACTCCTGGCGAATGCCCAAACACACCAATAACTCCTTCAACCATTTCAACTCACAAACAAGCGTAGCAATACATCAGTATTCAGCTTCAGCGGAAGATCGGGAAACAGTTGGTTGCTTCTTGGTCTTCCAAGAAATAGGAGACCCCCCCAGAAACACCAACCAGTCCGTAACAGAGCGGCGAGTCAAGGGACAACTTGTCTAGTCGGAATCACACCAACCAGAAAGACGGAGATTACAATCAGCTTTCAAAAGAATACCTTGTCCCGGTGCATGTTTGAGATATCTGACAACTCTCAAAGCAGCATGCCAATGATCTTGTCGAGGCTCCTGTAAGAATTGAGACAAGATATGCACAGCATAGGCTAAGTCAGGGCGAGTAAATGATAGATAAATCAACCTCCCAACCAGCCTTCGATAAGGCTCAGCATCCTCCATCTTTGGACTAGTCGATTCTGCCAGCTTGTGATTGGGCTCCATGGAAAAACCAGCAGGTCGAGACCCCATCAAGCCGCATTCTGAAATGATGTCCAAAACATACTTTCTTTGATACAAGAAAATTTCTTCTGCACTCCGAGCCATCTCTATACCAAGAAAGTACTTCAACACACCAAGGTCCTTCAAGTGAAAGCATGAACTAATTAGGTACTTTTTGAAAGCATCTAAAGCA
Organism: Iris pallida; assembly: GCA_029216955.1. Lineage (NCBI taxonomy): Eukaryota > Viridiplantae > Streptophyta > Magnoliopsida > Asparagales > Iridaceae > Iris > Iris pallida. The sequence goes on along the minus strand of JANAVB010035820.1, from coordinate 3,644,297 downwards.
TCTGAGTCATTACCAGACACAATCATATCATCCACATAGATCAGAACATGCAACTCTACCGTCCCTTTAAAAAGAGAGAAAAGGGAATAATCGGAATGAGATTGAACAAATCCATAGGATATTAGAGAAGCAGCAAGCTTAGCAAACCAACAACGTGGTGCCTTTTCAATCCATATAGAGATTTACGCAGACGACACACTTTATTGGGTTCACTATGCAAAAAACTTGGCGGCAACTTCATATATACTACTTCTGTCAGATCTCCATGAAGAAAAGCAATGTGCACATCCATCTGGTACAAAGTCCAGCCTCTCACAGCTGCAACAGCCAAGAACGTCCGAACTGTAGGCATCTTAGCTACCGGGGCAAATATCTCTGAATAGTCGATCCCCTCAACCTGATGATTACCTAACACAACCAGCCGTACTTTTAAGCGCTCAATACTTCCGTCGAATTTGTACTTGATTTTGTACACCCATCGACTTTCCAATACTTTTTTCCCATGAGGCAAATCGACAAGACTCCATGTCCCATTATCTTCTAGAGCCTGTATTTCAGTTTGCATAGCCGCGCGCCAGCCTGAATCTTGCGAGGCCTGGAGATATGAAGTAGGCTCAACACCTGCAGTGATGGCTGCAAAAAAAATTTTGTGTCCAGCAGTAAATATGTCATAACTTAGAAATTGTGTTAGAGGATACGAAGTACCTGAGGAAGTGACGGGAACAGATGAACTGTGGTGAAGGGGGGGACTTTTACTTCGAACAACATTCGTCACAAAATTATGTAATCGCACTGGCTGTGATTTCTTTCTCATTCCTCTTCCCAATACTACCTCGTCGGGCACCTCTGGCAACACTGTATCCCCTGTATCATCAGTAGTATCCGCATTACCCCCAGCGGATTCTCCTGTCAATACTTCTGCAGCTACCTGTGCATCCTCGCTACTCGGTGCCGAGCCACCAGCAACCACTCCGGCCTCAGCCACCGTAACCGGTACCATCCCAAAAGTCTCTATATCATCTCCCGGCACCTCAACAGATGTATGGCGTGTCGTAGAAGACATCTCGCTAGCAGAGCCACATCCAGAAAAAAATTTTTCATAAAAAGTTACATCACGGGACACAAAAAATTCACCAGTCTCCAAATCGTACAGTTTCCATCCCTTTTTATCAAGTGGATACCCAACAAAGATACATTTTCTACTCCTACTAGCAAATTTATCATGTTGGAATTTCAAATCATACGCATAGCACAGATAACCAAAAATATGTAGATGATCATACGAAGGAGCCGAACCATATAAAACTTCATAAGGAGACTTAAAATGCAAGATACTAGAAGGTGTTCTATTTATCAGATAACATGCACCCAGAACACATTTTCCCCAAAAATCCACAGAAAAAGAATCCTGAAATCTCAATGCCCTGGCGACATTTAAAATATGTCGATATTTTCTTTTCACCCTTCCATTCTGTTGAGGTGTCCCAACACAGGATGTTTGGAACAATATACCTTGAGATGAAAAATAATCTCGTAAACAATTAAATTCAGTGCCATTGTCACTCCGCACACGACGTACATCGGCCCCAAACTGACGCTTCACCATAGCAATGAATTTAAGAAACATAGAATAGACAACACACTTATCCTTAAACAAAATAACCCAAACAGCTCTAGAAAAATCATCCACCAAAGTCAAAAAATATCGTGCCCCATTAGATGACGGAACACTATATGGTCCCCACAGATCACAGTGGATAAGGTCAAAGCATCTCAAAGCACGACTACTACTATCAGAAAAAGCATCACGAGTCTGTTTAGCTTGATGACAAATATCACAAGCCTTAGGAGAAAATACACTACTACCAGAGAGAAAAGGTAAAGTCTGCATTACTTTATCTGAAGGATGCCTCAGTTTACTATGCCAAACCTCGGAATCACTCTCTCTGCATGCTAGGATCACCGAAGCCAAAGAAGCTGGAACCTTTCCCAAGAAGTAAAGTCCACCCCTTTGTTCACCTGCTCCAATCATCATCCTCGTACTTTGGTCCTGAACAAAACACAAATCAGGAGTAAATAACATATCACAATTTCTGGCACCAATCAATTGTGAGACAGAGATCAAGTTGCAAGTCAATGTCGGAACGTAAAGAACATCCGTCAACACCAATGAAGTAGTCAAAAATACTTTGCCTCTTAGAACAGCCTCAATAGTGCTCCCATCAGGCAAAGTCACAGGACAGAAAGGGCCCTCAAAGCAATCAACTAAACAAGCACGAGAACCTGTCGCATGAAGAGTAGCCCCAGTATCGAATATCCAAGTGACAGAAGTATTCTTACCTATTAGGCGATCAGAGTTTAAAGTACCAGGGTTGGAAGGATTGTCGTTACCCAACAAGCTCATCAGTTTCTGCCATTGTTCACCTGAGAGTGGTGAAGGATACCCTCCATGCATCATACCCGCCGAACTTCCAGCAAAATCAGCAGGGACACCATGACCAGCAGCGGCGACATGATGAACAACCCCTGCGCCACCAGCACCACGTCCCCCATCACGTCTCTGCTGTGGTGCCGGGCCTCTGCCACCACCAGCACCACGTCCGCCCTCACGCCGAGGACTAGTCTCCCACCACTCTGTATAGCCAATCTTGGCAAAGCAAGTTGCAACATCATGACCTGTTTTCTTGCAATGAGTACAGATCATACCTGATTTGTTCCTGGAATCTGAGGTTCTACTATTAGAAGTAGTAGAAATACGAGGTGAAGTCTTGATAGCAATCGCCATCACCTCCTCAGTAGCGGATTGGACCTGAGATTTTCGTATATCCTCCTCCTCACGGACTGCCTGGTATGCCCGATCTAAACTTGGCTGAGGATCCTGAGCCAGAAGATTAGATCGGTATGACCATACAACTCAGCATTCAACCCATACATAAATTTTTGAAAGTGGTCTTCATCCCTCATAGCCTGTAGCTTTGCAGCAAGTTCACCATAGGTACAAGTAGGCAATGGAAAATAAGCAGCTTGTTCATCCCACAGAGACTGCAAATTGCCAAAGTATGATTTCACAGACATCGACGCCGTTTGTTTGCACTCGGCCAAAGTCACCTTAATTTGTTGCTTCCGAGTGCCATTGCTAACAACAAACCTTTTCGATCCAACGAGTTCCACAATGGATAAACCTCCTCAAAGTACGGCAAAGATTTTTTCAGAGACGGATCAATGGTATTAAGAACCCATTGAACCAATAATGCTTGCACACATCTCCAATCAAGCAATTTACTAGCATCATTAACAGGTTTGATTTCAGTACCTTCCAGAAAGGTGATCTTTTGCCTAGAGTTCAGGGAGAGACGTATCGACCGAGACCACTCAGTATAGTTCGGTCCACGGAAAACAATAGGAGTAATGATATTTCCTGGTTGATCAGCAGAACTCAGAAAATATAGATCCTTCGGATTAGGATAATTGGGGTTGTGGGCAGCACCACCCCGAGTCAAGATGGAGTAGCTGGACGCAGCATCATCAGCCATCGCTAAAGTCGGGTGTACAAAATAAAGTACAATGCCGACGGATCGGTCGAACGAGCGACGAATCGGCCGCTATCGGGGCGCCGGAACTGGCGCGTAGGGGTCTGGTTCGGTGGCAGGGTCAGGCGCGGGATCGTCGCGGGATCGGCCGCGTACGGTCAGGCAGTAAGGCTGGCGCGCACGGCGGCGGATCAGCGAATCGGTGGATCGGCGCGGGATCGGGCCGGACGGATCGACCGCGTACGGTCAGGCCGTAAGGCTGGCGCGTACAGCGACGGATCGGCGGATCGGGCGGACGTCGGTCGGCGCGCGGAAGGGCGCGGGAGGGCGCGCGATCGGCGCGGGAAAGCGGCGCGGGAGGGCGCGAAGTCGGCGCGCGTCGGCGCGTGGTCGGCGCAGGAGGGCACGCAGTCGGCGCGGGAAAGCGGCGCGGTCGGGATCGGTGCTGTCGGCGCCTTGGGATCTGGTCGTCGGATCAGCGCCGGATCAGTCGGCTCGGACGGCAGGCACGATCGGCGCTCGGCTGTCGCGGGCGGTCTGCGCTCGGCTGGCGCGGTCGGCGTTAGGCTGGCGCGGTCGGTCGGCGCTCGGCACGGGCGCGGTTGGTCGGCGCTCGGCGCGGGCGCGCGGATGACGGGGTCGGCGCGGGAGCGGGCGTCGGCCGCGGTCGGCACGGGAGCGAGCTAGGATTTTTTTTTTTTGGGAGATGGCGGCTAGGATTTTTCGGAAGACTTTGATACCATGTAGGAAATAATAATGCCTTATTCTCATTGCTAGGATTTGTTACAATATATATAGTGTCTACATGTGAGCTTATGGATTATGGACCATATTTATATTACAAATATAATCTAACAATCTAACATCGACCATGAAGAAACAATCACAATCAGAGTTTATTTCCAAGCAGGCAAATGAGAGGAATATCTCAAATTACTCCAAATTTAAAATTAAAAAAAAAAACGCACTTTGAGACCAAATCCTAACAGGGTTAACAGGCCTACAACACAAATACTTAAGACGGACAAAATACGGATACAGAGACCATTATAAGTTAGTACTGTATGTTGATTTACTGAGAACCGGCACTTAGGAGCTTGGGTGGGTTCTAAGTCCATTCCAATTTATTTTTTCTTTTTTATAAGTGTAAGTCCACATTAGTCCATTCTAGTTCGAATTTTTAGTTCCGTCCTTCTATTTACTCTTAAGCACCGGTTTATATTAAAACATCGGTTCGGTTCGACCAAAACATGGCTTTTTAAATTTTTTATATCAAAATCAGGTTCAACCGGTGACCGAACCGGTTTACAATTGAACCGGCCAATTTTGATTCTTTTTTCTTTAAAAAAATTCAAAAAAAATTATCATATAAAATTTGGAACATTTGATTCATGGTTTGGTTTTGATAGACCTTATAGTTGTAAAATTAAACCAAACCAACATACTAAGGACCAAATCAAACCAAACCAACAAGTAAAATATGGATATTTTATCTATTTGAACAAAACCAAACCAAGTCTACTTGAACCTGGGTTGAACTCCGGTCCGACCTATACCGAAAATTTACGGTTCGATTATCGGTCCGGTTTTTAAAACATTGAATTATTATATATTGTGCAGGTGACATCCCCTTACGGGAGCACGCTTCACCACCAAGAGAACGTTACTAGAGGGGAGTTTGCGTTCACGACCACCGAACCGGGAAACTACCTGGCGTGTTTCTGGCTCGACGGCGGCGGCGAGAAGAGGGATTCCGTGGTGAGCGTGAGCCTCAACTGGAGGATCGGGATCGCAGCGAAGGACTGGGACACTGTCGCTAGGAAAGAAAAGATCCAGGTACAGTTTCGAATTGAATCGCCACTAAATTGATCGATTCATTACATGTTCTGCGTTTGTCTTTGTTGCACGAAGGGTGTCGAGCTCGAGCTGAAGAAGTTGGAGGAGGTCGTGGAGGAAATTCACGAGAACCTGTTGCTTCTAAGGGACAGGTAACTCTTAGTGTCTGCTTGATAACGGTATTTTTACTTGTTTTGGGTGTTTTTGAATCGACCGTTTATAAAAAAATTTGCTTGTTAATTTTTTTGAGGCACTGTTTTTGGTCGGCTCAAAAACTTTCATAAACCGGTGTAATGTAATTTTGGGCGGCTTTATAACTCCAAATCGGTAAATTTTGAACGGTTTTATTATTTTATTTTATTTATATTCTCACAAAAAATATATAATTATAACTATTGATACACTTTCCTATTTAATTTCATTCGTATAAAGTGAATTACCAAGTATGTATTGTACTGGTTTAAAAGACGCTACTTAAAAATCATCTAAAATTGGACCCCTCATAACCGCTCATAACCGCTCATAACCGATACTCTAAAAACATCCGATAACCGCTACTCTACGGAGTCAGAATTTTAGACTGAACTTAAATTGTCTAACAAAAAAAAAAAAATTGAAGCATACAAAATTATTTGTTAGAATACCATAATAATTCAAATGTGTGATTCAAATATATAGTTATCAAATGAACTTCATAAGTAACTTGTTTGGTTGATATATATAGTTTTGCAGCTTAGAATGTTGCGTTGGTTCTTGCTAAGTACAGGGAGGCTGAGATGAGGAATACGAGCGAGAGGACGAACTCGAGGGTCGCATGGTGCAGCATCCTGTCCCTTGGGGTTTGCATAACAGTTTCTGCTCTGCAGTTGTGGCATCTCAAGTGCTTCTTCCAGAAGAAGAAGCTCATTTAGATGTGGGTATGAAGTGACAAAATCTTCTACGTACCAGGAGTCCAAATTATGTAGAACGTGTTTGATCTCTAGCTACTTTTTTTTTTTTTTTTTTTCTGGTTTTAAATTGTTGCAAACTTTGTAGTTTACATTTGCGGAATTCTTGTATTGAAAATAAGGTGACAGAAAATACGTACTGAAGAAATCTCTCTTACATTGGTAAGGAATTTGTTTTTAACTTTGTAAAATTTCTAGAACTAATTTGACTAAGGAGATTGGGCACAACTAAGAAATGAGTGCTTTCTTGAGTACGAGATGCCAAAATCTTGGACATCTTGCATGTCGAGGACAAATCTACCAGCACAATTAGGTTAAGGCCTCGTTCGGTTCGCAGAAAGGGAAGAAGAGGAAATCATTTTTTTTTTCTGTGAAAAATTATAATTTCTGTTATTATTTTCCCCTCTGTTTGGAAGAGTCTGAAAAATTGAAAGAAAAAGTAAATAATTGTAGGTAGAATAGTGAATCAATGAGATAAGGAATTATTTTTCTTCTTCATTTCCTTGGAGATCCAAACAAAAAACTAAAATACTTTTCTACCTCAAGACTGCGAACCAAACGTGGCATAATTGCAACCATGATCCGAGCGAGCTGACACTCTACAAATCCGAATCCGGAACGATATTTGAAATATCTTTTTCTTGAATTTTGATTCAATTTATTTATTAACAAATCTTGCATGGTCAATATAGATCAATCAGAATCCAAACATTAATTTTTGAATATTTCAGCGGAACTTGAGTGATACTTGTGGCTATCGAAAAAAGACATAAGGTTCTGGTTGGGTGGCAGAAAATCAGGGACAATGAGCCTAAAGAACTTGTAATACAGCGTGCATAAAGTCCCTTACGTAATCCCGTACATCTCATTTTTTTTTTTAATATTTCATAGTCTAATTAACCCAATTTTTGTACTAAAGACAAGTGCATTACTTTTGGGCAGTGTTTTAAAAACGGATCGGACCGGCCGATTGAACCGGTCAACCCGTGAACCAGTAACTTTTTCGAGTTGGTTTAATATCGACCCACTGTTTTTCTTTTCCAAAAAACGGTTTCTTTTAGGTAACCCGGTCGACCCGGCCGGTTAGACCAATGAACCGTCTGACCCGGTTGTGTTTTAATTCGGTCTGAACCTGGCTTTTTTAATTCAACTTTTTTTTTTTGAATTAGCTTTTGATTTTTTTTTTTTTTGGATTTTACATGCAATAAAAGTTTATATGTATGATTCTTGACTAACTTTAGTATAAGTAGTATATGTGTAGCTGTGTACTATGTAATATATTCAAATAAAATTATAAACCTATAAATATGGTTCACTACTGGTTGAACCGATTTGATCCAACCCAATATCCTCATCGGGTTGATCTCTGGTCCGGTTTTTAAAATATTGCTTTTGGGTGAACGTGGAGTCAGTTTGGAAAGTAGAGTCTCACACCAAGAATTAAGTATTGGCAAAAATATAATTGAACATAAAAACATGATGCTCACTTCCAATGCGGCGGCCAAAATCCCCATTTCAAATTCGAAAATGAAAAGGAAAGAAAACAACAACACGAAGGAGAAGGAGAAGGAGAAGGAGAAGGAGAAGAGGAAGAAGAACCCAACAACAACAACAGCAAGAGCACTATCATCATGCAGTACTATCACAGACATCGAAGACCTGTCCTTCTCCCCATCGGAAGCCTCGGCCATACGATCCTCCCTCCTCCGCTGGTACGACCAGAGCCAGAGACTCCTCCCGTGGAGACGGAGACGGAGTCCCGAAGAAGAAGAGGAACCAGCGGACCAAGACGAAGAAGAAAACCACGCCTACTCCGTCTGGGTATCGGAAGTGATGCTCCAGCAGACGAGAGTCGCGGCCGTCGTCGGCCACTACAACCGCTGGATGGAGCGGTGGCCAACCGTTCGACACCTCGCCTCTGCCACCATCGAGCAGGTCAACCACATGTGGGCCGGCCTGGGTTACTACCGAAGGGCTCGATTCCTACTCGAGGTAAAAGTAACCGTGTCCCTCCACTCCTCCCATTTGACGCGACATGACGCTAACACGACACCAGTTTTGACATGTCCTAGCGTACTTTACTGTGGTCCGTGCTTGCTTACTTTTTAGGACATTTTATGTTAAATACCCCTATATTTACGACTTATTACACTAACTATTCCTACTTTGAAATTAATTATACAAACTATTTCTATGTTTTATATTTGTGAGTTATAAAAGAGAGGGTGTTCCGTGTAATTATTTTCAAACTAGAGGTGGTCTCTGTAATGCTCACGAGACATAGGAGGAATAAGTGTATTTATTTCTATTTCTTAACTTCTAGGGGGCCAAGTCTATAGCGGAACGAGGCCAATTTCCTTCCACAGCTTCTGCGCTCCGTGAGATTCCAGGGATTGGGGATTACACTTCAGGGGCCATTGCTTCTATTGCTTTCAATGAGGTAGGCTAGCTCTTTTCTTTTCATTTTTTCAAACATTTTCGTGTTCCTACTTTCTGGTTGCCCGTAAATCGTGAAACATTTGTTACATGTATCATTTATTATCGTAAGTGGTGTTGGAAATACATTATTTGCTAGTGTTGTGAGATTTGCTAATCCAATGTTTAGTTCTGAATAAAAAAGAAGAGAACGAGAGTAAATGATGCGATAGATATTGTCGTAGTTGATGCAGACATTTGTTGCACAAAACATTTGTTAATGGTTCTTGCATGTACTTGCATTTACATCCAACCAAACACTCCTTGCAGGCGGTGCCTGTCGTTGACGGCAACGTGGTTAGAGTGATCACGAGGCTCAAAGCGATCTCTGCAAACCCGAAAGAAACCTCCACCGTCAAGACTATCTGGTGAGCTATGGTGTCATAGATAGCGATCCTTACTACAATTTTGATTTGTTCAGTGGTTTATGAATTTGGTTTCGCTCGCTAGGAGGCTAGCTGGGCAGTTGGTCGATCCCTCGAGGCCTGGAGATTTCAACCAGGCCGTCATGGAACTCGGTGCGACCTTGTGCAGTGTGACCAGCCCTAGCTGTTCTTCGTGTCCGGTCTCCGATCAGTGTCGTGCACTTTCCCTGTCCAGTAGAAGTGACACGGTGAAGGTCACGGACTACCCCACAAAAGTAGCAAAAGCCAAACCGAGGAACGAATTCGCTGCTGTCTGCGTCGTAGAGATTGTGCAGGGATTAGGAAGTGATGGGAGAAACAGTAGGTATATTCTGGTTAAGAGGCCGGAGGAAGGGCTTCTTGCAGGGCTTTGGGAGTTCCCGTCGGTTCTGGTGGAGGAAAAGAAGGTCGATACGGACACGAGGAGGAAGATGATGGACAGGTACCTCAAGAAGTTGTTTGGTCTCGATGTCGAGAGAAATTGCAATGTGTTACTGAGAGAGGATGTCGGGAAGTACGTTCACGTCTTCTCCCACATTCGACTCGCTATGCATGTTGAGCTGCTGATCTTGAGTCTCAGAGGTGCAGCCATTCAATCCCCTTATCGACAAATATGTTTTTCTTGACATATCTTGATTGTTTCGTGTATTGATGCACTCTCTGCTGTTTCTTCCTAGGTGGAGTGAATCTGCGGGAAAACGGGGACACGGACACGGTATCATGGAAATGCGTCGATGGTGATTCTATTGAGAGAATGGGACTGACATCTGGAGTAAGAAAGGTTAGTCCTTCAAGCATTTCATTCAAACTCTCATGCATCTATCTGTGCCTCTATGAGCCGAGGAGCTATGTTGCACAGGAAAATAATGTCCATATCTTGTATGTGTGTCCGTACTTGTGCAACATAGGTAACTAACTAGCTTTGTATCTATTTAAGAATCTTGTATTCCGTATAATTATCGTGTCTTTATCTGTGTCCATATTCGTACATGATAAGGAGGATACCGTGGTAGTTCCTTAGTTTGCAGTATAGGCCGATACCGATCCGATACGGACGATACTGATACGGTTTAGCATGTCCCAATCCGATATCGAAATTGGCCGGTACCGGCAATGGGGCTCTCTTTTTCCGTCAATTTGGCAAAAAAAATTGAACGAAAAAGGCCAATCAACAATGGTATAAAAGTATAGAGAGGCTGTAAAAGAAGAAAATTTATCTATTGACTATTATTTCATTCAATTCCAAAATTACTAAGAAATAAAACAAAAAATACTTACAATTATGCTTAAATGTTTAGAATATTTTTTTTCTAAAATTTTAATAATTTATTAATAATTATTTGCTTTTCGATGCCAAAAAATTCGACAATCCGATCTGAAACACCGATACTATCGATACTCATAGGTAGGGTCCGATATCGATTCTGATACCGATAATGCGAACCCTTGGATAGTTCTACTTTTCAAATGCTGGACTGCTTTGATTGTTCAATATTGTATTTTCTGCATAGTTTTAGATTCTGGGAGTGTAGCCATTTACCAAAAGGTTTATAATCAGTTACTTTCAGCATTCACTTGCTATACTTAAATTCTTTGTGCTATATGCTCAGCATAATACTCAATGTTGGTGTAGGTTTACACTATGGCTCAGCATTTTAAGCAGCCACAAGAAGTATCCGAACAACCTAAAAGAGCAGCAAGGAAGAGAGCCCAAAGATCAACTTGAACCACATGAGTGAGAAGTCTTACATTTTCTTTCAACCATCTTTTGCCAGTCACAATCTTAAGAAATATCCTCTAATTTTGTTCATGTCTGCTGTTATAGCATTATATTAGTGTATCATTATTGTGTCGAGCTGCTCCTCGAATTCAAAATTATGACATTGGCCAAGTACTCTCTTCTGTGTTTTTCTTCAAAACTATGACACTGGCTAGGGCCCGTTTGGTTCGCGGATTTGGGAGCGTGAAGTGGCCCAAATCCGAATTTGGGACTACTTCACATGTTTGGTTGGTGGATTTGCAGATAATAGTTACTATGAATTGACGTGAACAGTAAATTTTCTCTGCCACTAAATTCTCATTTTAACATCGGAGTTTTTCTCCTGAAGTGGAGTGCGAAGTGAGAAATCATCATTCCCACTTCGCGCGTTTGGTTGGAGGGTCACTTTCCAACTCACTTTAACAACCATACAAATACCAAACTTTATGTTTTTTATTTCTAACCTATACTTTTTCAAAGTACCGAAATGTAGAATTTTCTTCGCCATAGTTCAAAGTTATGCGTACGCAAAATATCGATTTTCAAAATATTCAGTTTGCTGAACCAAATAGCACCTAGTTGATGTTCTCTTGACGGGAAACTGATTAAAACTTAATATTTATCTTTTATTCGAATAGTTTTTTCTTCGTCAAACTGACTGAGGCTTGGGCCTTTGCAATCCAATCGTACACAGATGGTCCATTATAGCCCAAAGGCCGAAAGGACCACGGCCCAAATAGCAACTAATTTATAACCATGGTGGTAGAATCTGTTTGCATCCTTTAGAATGTGAATGAAACAAAGAGGGAAATAAGAGAGTCTCACAGAGTACATGCCTGATACAAAAGTTGAGCGTGTGAGATCAATGCTACGTATCAAACAGAAGGATAGAGACATCAGCTCTTAACTATAAACATGCACAATAGATTCCTTCGACAAAAACTTGATGATAAATATTGGGCTTGATCGCAACCTGATACCCTCAACTATTTCAGTTTTTCAACTTAACATTTTAAACTATTTTTTTGATACAACTTAAATACCTTTAGAAAAAAAGAGAGACGAAAGAATTTAATCCCAATTCTCAAATTTGTGCCCTAGGTTCTGAATTGGAGCTTTAGGAAGAACTTTCCTCTAGGAAGCACTCTAAGAACTCAAGGCAAGCCCTCTCTCCTCCTTTTCTCTTGAATTGTTCCATAACAATTGTCATATATTCTTGAATTTGTATGTTAAATACAAGTATGTTTATATTCTGAATTTCTCGTATCTATGGAAAAATTCAACCATTAGGCAATGTGATGCGCTGCTATATTATTGTATACGTATGTATATATAATATATAGAAAGAGAGAGATAGATTTTTCCTTGGAATGATATTTATGCATGAAACCTAACCAAATGTATGAATGCATACATAGATACACTTGACATATATATAAATATGTATTTATCTTGACAAATTATATGTAACCTTCTCTATTTGAGAATTTGTTTAAAATAGATTTTCTTAATCTTCTTGAAATAATAAGGATCATTTTAATTCTGAAATTTTTGTTACTATTGACAAAATCCAACCATAAGATATATAATGTGCTTATGAGCCTAAGAATTGGTAGAGATCCATGTATAAACTTTTGCATTTCAAAGCTTGTTGTGTTTATGTGTGTATGTATATACATATAGATATTATCCGTGGATTAATCTTTAAGCATGAGACCTACGTACATGTATATGGGTATACACATAGATACTCTTAACACATATATACATCTTGACATACACATACACAAGTATATTATCACTTTGACATATTTATAGAACTCAACCTATAAGTCTCGTTACAACTTAGAACATTAACCTTTTTACTCCAATGAGATTCAACATATATGGATTATTATATTTTTCATGAATTGTGTCTACTTGTGATAATTTTTAGGAAGATTATTAGCAAATTAACTTGCTACCTTAAATCTGTCCAAAATTGTATTTTACTCAATGATCACGTGTTAGCATGATTTACTAGTTAAAGTCGATGGTTATGGGCACCTTCATGTTAGCATAACCCTATATTTATAGTTTTCAACATTAAACCTTTTGTTGTATCTCTAAAAGAAGCTAATGTGGTTATAGCAAATAATAGTATCTTGGCATCGTTATGTTACTAATATCCATATTGTTTTGACTTGAATAGCGTTTAGATAAAGCACTTGCAAAACCAAGAATTAAAAACACGCTTGCTTGCTTACTAAGGTAAGAAAGCTTTATTATTTTGCATAACTTTATTGTGTTGCGTGTTGCCGGTGTTGAGAGTTGCTCCACCGAAAGGGTCGGCGTACCCGGTTAAATAATTGCGTGTTGCCGGTGTTGAGGGTTGCTCCACCGAAGGGGTCGGTGTCACGACCCGCACCCACTGTTAGGGTACGAGAACGTAACAACGTCCAGCCTACGCCGCAGTGTCGGCGGTAGAACGCTGTCCTAGGTCAATCATCTAACAATACCAAAGTACTTGTACAGTTTATACTCTCCGAATGGAGGTGACATAACAATATACATCTCAATCACATCTAGGGTAGAAGAACGAAAAACAGAAGATAGATAGTAACTCAAAGAGAACCATAGCATAGATGAAATAAGACTAAGTGTCTAAGATACATAACATCCAGAATGTCAACTCATAATACAAGACTAAGAGTCTAAACATAACTCAACATCTCAAAATACAACTCAGATGTGAGACAAAAGTAAATATAGAAAAGACTGCCTAGGCTAAACTGGTCTAGACTACTGGAACAACATCCTCAGCTGCAGGTGGATCCTGCTGAGGGTCCACAACATAAGTATCATCTAGTCCTGCTCCATAATAGGTAGACACCAGGGCCTCCTCCTCATCCTCTGTAATATTTTCAACAGGTCCAATCAGGACGGGAACGAGCATAATACATCTCACGCAGTGCATAGAATGATAGGAGATATAAAGCATGCAATAGAGTAAAATACAGGAACTGCTGAAGGAAGATACATGTAGCAAAAGAGATAGCTGTAAAGGAAATATCTACTGTATATAGAGAACTAGCAGTGTCTAGTGAGTCAGAGTAAAATATAGACATGTGAAATGGCATAGGAGATTCATGATTACAGCTAGAAGTGATTCATGACTACAGCTACTGGGGTAATATCCACATGACTATTTCCACTCCCCCATCCCCAATCAATACACAAGGATCCATTCAGGTTATGTTAAGATTCGTGGTAAGCCCATAAATGGGAGATTCATGAGAGGCTCTGTGAATCATGAGAGTACATGAGTCACAAGCGATTCGTGAATCTATGAAAGCATAGAGATACATGATGATAGTAAAAAGCACAAACATGCTGTATCTGATGCTCCCGAAGGGGATAACATCTCATGAAAAGATCCATATAGTACCAATCCGTGATAACAATCGTGTCAGCATCAAGTAAAGTAATCTAGAGTAAGAATATAAATCCTGGAAAATATGAAACGGTCAGAGAATGTACTCGCCTGATAACTGAATGTCTGAAGAAGATATACTGTCTGAGGAGAGGTGTATGGCTCCTAATCAGAGCAATACAAGTCACAATGTATCCACAATGGTAAAAATAGAGTGTACAATACATACTACATGATTCTAGGTCAATCTGGTCAAAAGTCAACTCTGCGTCAACTCTAATAGTTAAACTAGGTCACAGGAAGTCATACTAAGTCAAATAGAGTCAAACAAGGTCAAACAAGTCAAATACTAGTCAACATGATCAATCTGGGTCAAGTCTAGGTCAAACTTAGACCAACTAAGGTTTTGGTCAAACAAAGACCAGTCAGTAAGGTAATTAGGTCAAACAAAGACCAGTCAATAAGGTAATTAGGTCAGACTAGTTGAACTAGTCATTTATTAGGTCAATTAGGTCATGGTTTGACCTAAGGTTGACTTTAGTCAACCATGGTCAATAATGGTCAACTCTAAGTCAAGCTAGGTCAACACTAGTTAAACTAGTTAGGGTTTAGTCAAACCAGTCATTCTAGGTTAGTTCAAGTCAAACTAGGTTGATTAGGTCAAGTTGGGCCTAAGGTTGACCTTGGTCAACACTTGGTCAAACAGGGGGTAAACTAGTTAAGTCATGGGTATTTGGTTAATTAGGGTTAGCCCTAATGGCCATAGGCTAATAGCTATAGCCCATAGGCTAATAGCTTAGGTCAACTAGTTCTAGGTTTACCTATATATATATATATATATATATATACATACACTATATAATGTAAAACCTATATATATAGCCACTATATATAATACCCATATACCCCACATATATATATAAACATATATATACACTAATATATATCTATAACATATATATATACATACAAAATGTATATGTATAATATACCTAATATATTATATACAATATATATATAGAGAGAGAGAAGAGAGACACAAAGAGAGAGAGAATGAGAGAGAGAGAGAAAGTGAGAGAGGGAGACATAACACAAATGGGGGGGCTGTTCTCAGATTCCTGAGAACAGGAATCACAGCCCCCAACATAACAAAATACACGCACACACCCTACACAAATACATACATGTATATACACATGTATATACATGTATACTACCCAAAAACTCACCCACACACTCACATACATATATACTTCCTATACATACACTGAAATACACATATACATATATAATTCACATCAAAATTAGGTTTGAAACTCGAATTTTAAAAACTGGGAAAATAACCCAAAATCTGGAAATATTTGCACTGTGCAGGAAAATGGGGTAATCCCAAAAACTCACACAAAACCGAGCTATGGCTCGAATCCCTAGGTTGGTAATTAAAGCCCCACACATCCTCTAGTGTCTAGTGTGTCTAGTAGTCCACCACGACACGACACAACGTGTCCAACCGCCCAAAACATGGCTCGGGTAAATTCCTGATACACCCACGCGTGCACAGCGTCGTGCACGCGTGCAGTTCACTCTAGGACACGACACACTTGCACCCGTGTCTCGTGCTCGCGCGTGTGGGTTCGCCTAGGGTCAGGCTAGGTGTCCCAGTGTCTGTCTCGTGTCCAAGTGTCGCATAGTGTCGACACGAGGGCCGTATCAGTCGTGAAAATACGACTGATACGCGTGTTTTGCACTGCGTCGTGCAGTGAGTCACATGCCTCGTGGACACGACACGGCCACGTGGGGCTTCGTGGTCATGTCCACGTGTAGCCCACGTGTTGGGCTACACAATCGTGTCACCACGAGGTGTCCACGACTCGTGTCCGTGCGACACGAGTCGCGTGTCAGTGTATAAAATATGCGCGTGCACTGTCAGCCCGTGTCCAGTGCGAGTGAGTTTTCTCACTCGACACGACACGAGGCGACACCAAATTTTGGGGGCATGTGCGCAGACATTGCCCCCTCGTGTCCACAAATTTTCTCGTGTCCTAGTGTCTTGTGCAGGGAGAACCAAGGGGGTGGTAGCAGGGCACATTTACAGTGTACTGTGCACTGTGTCCAGTGTGTGAAACTGAGAGCTTCGTGTCCAGATTTTGGACACGACACAAACCAATACGTGCTCAGTGACACAGGGTTAGGGTTAGGGTTAGCTAGGCTAGGTTTTGGTTCAAAAAGATTTAGAAAACAGTGAGTAAATTTATACTAAGACAGTGTGTAATTTACACTAAATTTCAATGTGTTGACAATAGGATACGTGTCCGATACGACACCAAACAATTCCTAGATTTTACCAAACCTTACCCACAGCTATATTATAACTATATGCATGCAATAATGAAGAAAAAACAGTATATTAACTAGGTTTAGATATATTTACCTCTATGTGTGCAAAGTCTTGAGTTTCCACTAAATGAGGGTGTACATCCAATAGCCTCAACTTGTCCTTCCTTGGTGAAACTTGAGTAGCTCACTTCCCTAGGCTCCCTTAGATTGTAGGTGACCTAATGGAGAAAATTAGAGGTGATTTGGATCAAAAATGGCCAAGTTGTGGAGGTTTGAAGGAATGGGATTTCTAGGTTTTTCTTGGTTTTGTTTTGTCATGAAACTTGGAAATAATTCTAAGTGTTAGTTTTATAGGAATGGGGGTGGCAAGGGGGTGTCTTGGCCGGCCACAAGGCAGGGGGGGTTCAAAGCTTGCTTCTAGGTTAAGGCAAGGACTTTGGTAAAGGTTTTAAGATATTTTGCATAAATCAAGCAAAATATCAATAAGTAAATATCTAGATATTTGTATAGCTTTGACCCAATGATAATATCTAATCCCTAGTCATTCTAGGTTAGGAACTAACCTCTAGATTAGGGTAACTAGGTTAGGGATTATCAAGTCACTAATCAAAAGTCCATGAATAGTAAAATCTCACTAATCCTACTTAATTCCTAGAAAATTACCAAAATATCCCTTAGGCTAAAAATCACTAAAATGATATTCTAAGCCTATGGTCAAGTTCTCATGGTCATGGCAACTTCTAGGTTAGAGAAACTAGGGTTTACACTAAGGTTTACTAACAAAGTCACAAAGTCATAAGTCATGACTTAGCATGACTTTAGAATTGGTTTAACTTAACTAAAATCACCAGAAAATCATACCATGACTAAAATACCACTAATAAATAATAAAAATAATAATTTTTCAAAAATCCCCAATTTTCAGAAACAGGGTGTTACAAGTCTACCCACCTTAAAATAATTTCGTCCTCGAAATTTAGATGGTCGTACTCCTTCTAGGTCAACCTCCAATAATCAAGGACGAAGCCACTACCTAGGCAACATACAAGGTCAACAAGCAAAATATGGGTAGTAGACCTATACTGGGTTATGTCCAAAAATTGGCTGGCAGTTTCAGGTCATAAGGTGTCCTGAATTCAAATCGAAGCCAAAAGTAACTCCATAGGGTAAATCAGGATGGAGTCTCGGGTCAGGAAAATCGTACTAAGCAAATAAAGCACACAATGGTATGCCTGAGTGGGACACTAAGGTCATGGGTGTAGTATGTCATGTCTAGGTCTGGTATGTGAAGTCAGTTTTGAGAAAACAACTAGTCTTGTGCTCCAAATTTAAAAGTCACGGTAATGTGTCTACGATGATCATAATTCAGAGTGGGAAGGCCTATGGCCTAATTGAACCAAAAAATCGTGATGAAATAGTAGTATAAAGGACATGTTAGGTGGGACAGTCCTGGTCATAGGTATAGACTAGGAAGATAAGGAAACAATAAATCACAGGGCTAAAAGGGTTACCATTCTATGGTCAGAGCTACTCTATTAAAAGGCATAACATATATACACTAATTTATTTAAGGGAAAAATTCTTGACAAAAGAGTCTAGTCAAGAATTATATTAACAACTAAACTACTCCTACTCCTACTCCTACTCCTACTCCTAAGTAAGAGATGAAGAAACAACAACAATCGACAAAATCAAAAGAACTAACAGGTCAAAACTGATCACTAATAAAGAACAGGTAGGAGCAGATGGAATTGGATTTTAAGATAGATATAATGAAGCAAGGTGGGAATGGAATTTAGAAGAACAGAACCTGCAAGCACATCGCCAACTGCCTGAGCATCCTCAACTGTCATGGCGTAAGCACGCCCCTGCTGACCTCTTCCAGCCTGCTGCTGAAACTGCATAAATCTCTGCTGCTGTGGCTGTAATGGTCCTCTCTGCTGCTGTCCTACCGGAGCCTTGGCTCCTGCTCCTGGTGCTGCTCCCTGTGCTACTCTGCCTATGAACTGGGAACACTCCCTCAGCTGGTGGTCTGCTGCCCCACATAGTAGGCACGAGCCCAACCTCTTCCTGCACTCTCCCCATCCATGTCCCGATTTCTTACAGTAGGGACAACTGGTAGTCTGCTGTCTCAGGGCCTGCTGCTGCTGCCTCGGCTGCTGATACTGCTGTGGCTGCCTCTGCTGCTGCTGATAGTGAGGCCTCTTGGCCTGACCTCCACTGCTGCCTGCTCCCTGTGTGTCGCGGCCCCTCTTGAGCTTCAGCTCATGATCATCCTCAGCTGCCATCGCTCCTGCTAGAATATCATCAAAGGTGGCACTCCTCTCACTCTTGGTCAAGGACTTGACTTCCTTGACCAAGCCTTTCCTGAACCTCCTCGCCTTCGCTGCCTCGCTAAGGCCCTCCACGAATCTGCTCAACCGGCAAAACTCACCGGCGTACTCCTCTACGGTCTGGTTCCCCTGAACCAGGTTCTCGAACTGGGTCTCCAAAGCACCGACTGCCTGATCCGGGAAAAACTTCCCTTTGAAGAGCCCTTTGAAAGCTCTCCATGTCTGCCCTGGAGTGCCTACTCTCGGGTCCGTCTGATACCAGGTACGGGCAAGATCCCGCATCTGGCTAGCTGCTGCCTCCACCTGGAGTCCGGCTGGTATCTCCGCCAATCGGAAGATCTCCTCGATGTGCTCTATCCAGTCATCCGCAAAAAGAATCCCCTCAGTACCCAAGAAGTCCCTGGGGTTCATCTTCTTGAACTCCTGGATGCCAGGAATCCTCTGATGTCGCGGCGGTCCTGCTCCTCCCTGCGGCTGGGCTGCCAACCTCTCTATCGTCGCTGTAGCCAGCTGATGGACATCATCAATGCCTCTGGTAAATGCCGTCGTCTGACGCTGCTGTAGGGTCTGCTGCGACTCTAGGAACTGCTGGAAATATGTAAACATCTGTGCAGCATCCACAAATCCAGATGGCATCTGCTGCTGGTACTGCTGGTGCTGCTCAAACTGAGGCTGACGAAACTGCGGGGGAGGCATGTCTGGGGTAGCTGGGATGGTCCCCCGAATAAGTAGAGCTGCACCCCCAAATGTGGCAGAAGCTCCCACATGAGCTGGAGTAAGGGGAGCTGCAGTCCCCGGGTCCTGGTGAACTGGACGAGAGGTGGCAGACCTCTCAGTGGTGTCACCTGGACCGAGACGCTGCGATCGTGTCTCCACCATCCTGAAGACAGATCAATAAGGAAGTCAATAACGGTATAAGGATGATAGTATCAAAGGACAATATGAAATAGATTATATAGATTTGAACAAAAGTCAGTAGATTCAAATCCATGGAAATTTTCCTAATTGTGATTGAGCATCCACTCTCTCTAAGCCTATTCCTTAAATCCTATCACAGGCTGTAGTGATACTCTAGTTCGAATACCACTACATAAACTCGAGACCTGCATGGGCCACCACTAAAAACGTGTCACGACCCGCACCCATTGTTAGGGTACGAGAACGTAACAACGCCCAGCCTACGCCGCAGTGTCGGCGGTAGAACGCTGTCCTAGGTCAATCATTTAACAATACCAAAGTACCTGTACAGTTTATACTCTCCGAATGGAGGTGACATAACAATATACATCTCAATCACATCTAGGGTAGAAGAACGAAAAACAGAAGATAGATAGTAACTCAAAGAGAACCATAACATAGATGAAATAAGACTAAGTGTCTAAGATACATAACATCCAGAATGTCAACTCATAATACAAGACTAAGAGTCTAAACATAACTCAACATCTCAAAATACAACTCAGATGTGAGACAAAAGTAAATATAGAAAAGACTGCCTAGGCTAAACTGGTCTAGACTACTGGAACAACATCCTCAGCTGCAGGTGGATCCTGCTGAGGGTCCACAACATAAGTATCATCTAGTCCTGCTCCATAATAGGTAGACACCAGGGCCTCCTCCTCATCCTCTGTAATATTTTTAACAGGTCCAATCAGGACGGGAACGAGCACAATACATCTCACGCAGTGCATAGAATGATAGGAGATATAAAGCATGCAATAGAGTAAAATACAGGAACTGATGAAGGAAGATACATGTAGCAAAAGAGATAGCTGTAAAGGAAATATCTACTGTATATAGAGAACTAGCAGTGTCTAGTGAGTCAGAGTAAAATATAGACATGTGAAATGGCATAGGAGATTCATGATTACAGCTAGAAGTGATTCATGACTACAGCTACTGGGGTAATATCCATATGACTATTTCCACTCCCCCATCCCCAATCAATACACAAGGATCCATTCAGGTTATGTTAAGATTCGTGGTAAGCCCATAAATGGGAGATTCATGAGAGGCTCTGTGAATCATGAGAGTACATGAGTCACAAGCGATTCGTGAATCTATGAAAGCATAGAGATACATGATGATAGTGAAAAGCACAAACATGCTGTATCTGATGCTCCCGAAGGGGATAACATCTCATGAAAAGATCCATATAGTACCAATCCGTGATAACAATCGTGTCAGCATCAAGTAAAGTAATCTAGAGTAAGAATATAAATCCTGGCAAATATGAAACGGTCAGAGAATGTACTCGCCTGATAACTGAATGTCTGAAGAAGATATACTGTCTGAGGAGAGGTGTATGGCTCCTAATCAGAGCAATACAAGTCACAATGTATCCACAATGGTAAAAATAGAGTGTACAATGCATACGACATGATTCTAGGTCAATCTGGTCAAAAGTCAACTCTGGGTCAACTCTAATAGTTAAACTAGGTCACAGGAAGTCATACTAAGTCAAATAGAGTCAAACAAGGTCAAACAAGTCAAATACTAGTCAACATGATCAATCTGGGTCAAGTCTAGGTCAAACTTAGACCAACTAAGGTTTTGGTCAAACAAAGACCAGTCAGTAAGGTAATTAGGTCAAACAAAGACCAGTCAATAAGGTAATTAGGTCAGACTAGTTGAACTAGTCATTTATTAGGTCAATTAGGTCATGGTTTGACCTAAGGTTGACTTTAGTCAACCATGGTCAATAATGGTCAACTCTAAGTCAAGCTAGGTCAACACTAGTTAAACTAGTTAGGGTTTAGTCAAACCAGTCATTCTAGGTTAGTTCAAGTCAAACTAGGTTGATTAGGTCAAGTTGGGCCTAAGGTTGACCTTGGTCAACACTTGGTCAAACAGGGGGTAAACTAGTTAAGTCATGGGTATTTGGTTAATTAGGGTTAGCCCTAATGGCCATAGGCTAATAGCTATAGCCCATAGGCTAATAGCTTAGGTCAACTAGTTCTAGGTTTACATATATATATATATATATATACATACACTATATAATGTAAAACCTATATATATAGCCACTATATATAATACCCATATACCCCACATATATATATAAACATATATATACACTAATATATATCTATAACATATATATATACATACAAAATGTATATGTATAATATACCTAATATATATTATATACAATATATATATATAGAGAGAGAAGAGAGACACAAAGAGAGAGAGAATGAGAGAGAGAGAGAAAGTGAGAGAGGGAGACATAACACAAATGGGGGGGGGGGCTGTTCTCAGATTCCTGAGAACAGGAATCACAGCCCCCAACATAACAAAATACACGCACACACCCTACACAAATACATACATGTATATACACATGTATATACATGTATACTACCCAAAAACTCACCCACACACTCACATACATATATACTTCCTATACATACACTGAAATACACATATACATATATAATTCACATCAAAATTAGGTTTGAAACTCGAATTTTAAAAACTGGGAAAATAACCAAAAATCTGGAAATATTTGTACTGTGCAGGAAAATGGGGTAATCCCAAAAACTCACACAAAACCGAGCTATGGCTCGAATCCCTAGGTTGGTAATTAAAGCCCCACACATCCTCTAGTGTCTAGTGTGTCTAGTAGTCCACCACGACACGACACAACGTGTCCAACCGCCCAAAACATGGCTCGGGTAAATTCCTGATACACCCACGCGTGCACAGCGTCGTGCACGCGTGCAGTTCACTCTAGGACACGACACACTTGCACCCGTGTCTCGTGCTCGCGCGTGTGGGTTCGCCTAGGGTCAGGCTAGGTGTCCCAGTGTCTGTCTCGTGTCCAAGTGTCGCACAGTGTCGACACGAGGGCCGTATCAGTCGTGAAAATACGACTGATACGCGTGTTTTGCACTGCGTCGTGCAGTGAGTCACACGCCTCGTGGACACGACACGGGCCACGTGGGGCTTCGTGGTCATGTCCACGTGTAGCCCACGTGTTGGGCTACACAATCGTGTCACCACGAGGTGTCCACGACTCGTGTCCGTGCGACACGAGTCGCGTGTCAGTGTAGAAAATGTGCGCGTGCACTGTCAGCCCGTGTCCAGTGCGAGTGAGTTTTCTCACTCGACACGACACGAGGCGACACCAAATTTTGGGAGCATGTGCGCAGACATTGCCCCCTCGTGTCTACAAATTTTCTCGTGTCCTAGTGTCTTGTGCAGGGAGAACCAAGGGGGTGGTAGCAGGGCACATTTACAGTGTACTGTGCACTGTGTCCAGTGTGTGAAACTGAGAGCTTCGTGTCCAGATTTTGGATACGACACAAACCAATACGTGCTCAGTGACACAGGGTTAGGGTTAGGGTTAGCTAGGCTAGGTTTTGGTTCAAAAAGATTTAGAAAACAGTGAGTAAATTTATAATAAGACAGTGTGTAATTTACACTAAATTTCAATGTGTTGACAATAGGATACGTGTCCGATACGACACCAAACAATTCCTAGATTTTACCAAACCTTACCCACAGCTATATTATAACTATATGCATGCAATAATGAAGAAAAAACAGTATATTAACTAGGTTTAGATATATTTACCTCTATGTGTGCAAAGTCTTGAGTTTCCACTAAATGAGGGTGTACATCCAATAGCCTCAACTTGTCCTTCCTTGGTGAAACTTGAGTAGCTCACTTCCCTAGGCTCCCTTAGATTGTAGGTGACCTAATGGAGAAAATTAGAGGTGATTTGGATCAAAAATGGCCAAGTTGTGGAGGTTTGAAGGAATGGGATTTCTAGGTTTTTCTTGGTTTTGTTTTGTCATGAAACTTGGAAATAATTCTAAGTGTTAGTTTTATAGGAATGGGGGTGGCAAGGGGGTGTCTTGGCCGGCCACAAGGCAGGGGGGGTTCAAAGCTTGCTTCTAGGTTAAGGCAAGGACTTTGGTAAAGGTTTTAAGATATTTTGCATAAATCAAGCAAAATATCAATAAGTAAATATCTAGATATTTGTATAGCTTTGACCCAATGATAATATCTAATCCCTAGTCATTCTAGGTTAGGAACTAACCTCTAGATTAGGGTAACTAGGTTAGAGATTATCAAGTCACTAATCAAAAGTCCATGAATAGTAAAATCTCACTAATCCTACTTAATTCCTAGAAAATTACCAAAATACCCCTTAGGCTAAAAATCACTAAAATGATATTCTAAGCCTATGGTCAAGTTCTCATGGTCATGGCAACTTCTAGGTTAGAGACACTAGGGTTTACACTAAGGTTTACTAACAAAGTCACAAAGTCATAAGTCATGACTTAGCATGACTTTAGAATTGGTTTAACTTAACTAAAATCACCAGAAAATCATACCATGACTAAAATACCACTAATAAATAATAAAAATAATAATTTTTCAAAAATCTCCAATTTTCAGAAACAGGGTGTTACAAGTCTACCCACCTTAAAATAATTTCGTCCTCGAAATTTAGATGGTCGTACTCCTTCTAGGTCAACCTCCAATAATCAAGGACGAAGCCACTACCTAGGCAACATACAAGGTCAACAAGCAAAATATGGGTAGTAGACCTATTCTGGGTCATGTCCAAAAATTGGCTGGCAGTTTCAGGTCATAAGGTGTCCTGAATTCAAATCGAAGCCAAAAGTAACTCCATAGGGTAAATCAGGGTGGAATCTCGGGTCAGGAAAATCGTACTAAGCAAATAAAGCACACAATGGTATGCCTGAGTGGGACACTAAGGTCATGGGTGTAGTATGTCATGTCTAGGTCTGGTATGTGAAGTCAGTTTTGAGAAAACAACTAGTCTTGTGCTCCAAATTTAAAAGTCACGGTAATGTGTCTACGATGATCATAATTCAGAGTGGGAAGGCCTATGGCCTAATTGAACCAAAAAATCGTGATGAAATAGTAGTATAAAGGACATGTTAGGTGGGACAGTCCTGGTCATAGGTATAGACTAGGAAGATAAGGAAACAATAAATCACAGGGCTAAAAGGGTTACCATTCTATGGTCAGAGCTACTCTATTAAAAGGCATAACATATATACACTAATTTATTTAAGGGAAAAATTCTTGACAAAAGAGTCTAGTCAAGAATTATATTAACAACTAAACTACTCCTACTCCTACTCCTACTCCTACTCCTAAGTAAGAGATGAAGAAACAACAACAATCGACAAAATCAAAAGAACTAACAGGTCAAAACTGATCACTAATAAAGAACAGGTAGGAGCAGATGGAATTGGATTTTAAGATAGATATAATGAAGCAAGGTGGGAATGGAATTTAGAAGAACAGAACCTGCAAGCACATCGCCAACTGCCTGAGCATCCTCAACTGTCATGGCGTAAGCACGCCCCTGCTGACCTCTTCCAGCCTGCTGCTGAAACTGCATAAATCTCTGCTGCTGTGGCTGTAATGGTCCTCTCTGCTGCTGTCCTACCGGAACCTTGGCTCCTGCTCCTGGTGCTGCTCCATGTGCTACTCTGCCTATGAACTGGGAACACTCCCTCAGCTGGTGGTCTGCTGCCCCACATAGTAGGCACGAGCCCAACCTCTTCCTGCACTCTCCCCATCCATGTCCTGATTTCTTACAGTAGGGACAACTGGTAGTCTGCTGTCTCAGGGCCTGCTGCTGCTGCCTCGGCTGCTGATACTGCTGTGGCTGCCTCTGCTGCTGCTGATAGTGAGGCCTCTTGGCCTGACCTCCACTGCTGCCTGCTCCCTGTGTGTCGCGGCCCCTCTTGAGCTTCAGCTCATGATCATCCTCAGCTGCCATCGCTCATGCTAGAATATCATCAAAGGTGGCACTCCTCTCACTCTTGGTCAAGGACTTGACTTCCTTGACCAAGCCTTTCCTGAACCTCCTCGCCTTCGCTGCCTCGCTAAGGCCCTCCACGAATCTGCTCAACCGGCAAAACTCACCGGCGTACTCCTCTACGGTCTGGTTCCCCTGAACCAGGTTCTCGAACTGGGTCTCCAAAGCACCGACTACCTGATCCGGGAAAAACTTCCCTTTGAAGAGCCCTTTGAAAGCTCTCCATGTCTGCCCTGGAGTGCCTACTCTCGGGTCCGTCTGATACCAGGTACGGGCAAGATCCCGCATCTGGCTAGCTGCTGCCTCCACCTGGAGTCCGGCTGGTATCTCCGCCAATCGGAAGATCTCCTCGATGTGCTCTATCCAGTCATCCGCAAAAAGAATCCCCTCAGTACCCAAGAAGTCCCTGGGGTTCATCTTCTTGAACTCCTGGATGCCAGGAATCCTCTGCTGTCGCGGCGGTCCTGCTCCTCCCTGCGGCTGGGCTGCCAACCTCTCTATCGTCGCTGTAGCCAGCTGATGGACATCATCAATGCCTCTGGTAAATGCCGTCGTCTGACGCTGCTGCAGGGTCTGCTGCGACTCTAGGAACTGCTGGAAATATGTAAACATCTGTGCAGCATCCACAAATCCAGATGGCATCTGCTGCTGGTACTGCTGGTGCTGCTGGTGCTGCTCAAACTGAGGCTGACGAAACTGCGGGGGAGGCATGTCTGGGGTAGCTGGGATGGTCCCCCGAATAAGTAGAGGTGCACCCCCAAATGTGGCAGAAGCTCCCACATGAGCTGGAGTAAGGGGAGCTGCAGTCCCCGGGTCCTGGTGAACTGGACGAGAGGTGGCAGACCTCTCAGTGGTGTCACCTGGACCGAGACGCTGCGATCGTGTCTCCACCATCCTGAAGACAGATCAATAAGGAAGTCAATAACGGTATAAGGATGATAGTATCAAAGGACAATATGAAATAGATTATATAGATTTGAACAAAAGTCAGTAGATTCAAATCCATGGAAATTTTCCTAATTGTGATTGAGCATCCACTCTCTCTAAGCCTATTCCTTAAATCCTATCACAGGCTGTAGTGATACTCTAGTTCGAATACCACTACATAAACTCGAGACCTGCATGGGCCACCACTAAAAACGTGTCACGACCCGCACCCACTGTTAGGGTACGAGAACGTAACAACGCCCAGCCTACGCCGCAGTGTCGGCGGTAGAACGCTGTCCTAGGTCAATCATCTAACAATACCAAAGTACCTGTACAGTTTATACTCTCCGAATGGAGGTGACATAACAATATACATCTCAATCACATCTAGGGTAGAAGAACGAAAAACAGAAGATAGATAGTAACTCAAAGAGAACCATAGCATAGATGAAATAAGACTAAGTGTCTAAGATACATAACATCCAGAATGTCAACTCATAATACAAGACTAAGAGTCTAAACATAACTCAACATCTCAAAATACAACTCAGATGTGAGACAAAAGTAAATATAGAAAAGACTGCCTAGGCTAAACTGGTCTAGACTACTGGAACAACATCCTCAGCTACAGGTGGATCCTGCTGAGGGTCCACAACATAAGTATCATCTAGTCCTGCTCCATAATAGGTAGACACCAGGGCCTCCTCCTCATCCTCTGTAATATTTTCAACAGGTCCAATCAGGACGGGAACGAGCACAATACATCTCACGCAGTGCATAGAATGATAGGAGATATAAAGCATGCAATAGAGTAAAATACAGGAACTGCTGAAGGAAGATACATGTAGCAAAAGAGATAGCTGTAAAGGAAATATCTACTGTATATAGAGAACTAGCAGTGTCTAGTGAGTCAGAGTAAAATATAGACATGTGAAATGGCATAGGAGATTCATGATTACAGCTAGAAGTGATTCATGACTACAGCTACTGGGATAATATCCACATGACTATTTCCACTCCCCCATCCCCAATCAATACACAAGGATCCATTCAGGTTATGTTAAGATTCGTGGTAAGCCCATAAATGGGAGATTCATGAGAGGCTCTGTGAATCATGAGAGTACATGAGTCACAAGCGATTCGTGAATCTATGAAAGCATAGAGATACATGATGATAGTGAAAAGCACAAACATGCTGTATCTGATGCTCCCGAAGGGGATAACATCTCATGAAAAGATCCATATAGTACCAATCCATGATAACAATCGTGTCAGCATCAAGTAAAGTAATCTAGAGTAAGAATATAAATCCTGGCAAATATGAAACGGTCAGAGAATGTACTCGCCTGATAACTGAATGTCTGAAGAAGATATACTGTCTGAGGAGAGGTGTATGGCTCCTAATCAGAGCAATACAAGTCACAATGTATCCACAATGGTAAAAATAGAGTGTACAATGCATACTACATGATTCTAGGTCAATTTGGTCAAAAGTCAACTCTGGGTCAACTCTAATAGTTAAACTAGGTCACAGGAAGTCATACTAAGTCAAATAGAGTCAAACAAGGTCAAACAAGTCAAATACTAGTCAACATGATCAATCTGGGTCAAGTCTAGGTCAAACTTAGACCAACTAAGGTTTTGGTCAAACAAAGACCAGTCAGTAAGATAATTAGGTCAAACAAAGACCAGTCAATAAGGTAATTAGGTCAGACTAGTTGAACTAGTCATTTATTAGGTCAATTAGGTCATGGTTTGACCTAAGGTTGACTTTAGTCAACCATGGTCAATAATGGTCAACTCTAAGTCAAGCTAGGTCAACACTAGTTAAAATAGTTAGGGTTTAGTCAAACCAGTCATTCTAGGTTAGTTCAAGTCAAACTAGGTTGATTAGGTCAAGTTGGGCCTAAGGTTGACCTTGGTCAACACTTGGTCAAACAGGGGGTAAACTAGTTAAGTCATGGGTATTTGGTTAATTAGGGTTAGCCCTAATGGCCATAGGCTAATAGCTATAGCCCATAGGCTAATAGCTTAGGTCAACTAGTTCTAGGTTTACCTATATATATATATATATATATATATATATATATATATATATACATACACTATATAATGTAAAACCTATATATAGCCACTATATATAATACCCATATACCCCACATATATATATAAACATATATATACACTAATATATATCTATAACATATATATATACATACAAAATGTATATGTATAATATACCTAATATATATTATATACAATATATATATAGAGAGAGAGAAGAGAGACACAAAGAGAGAGAGAATGAGAGAGAGAGAGAAAGTGAGAGAGGGAGACATAACACAAATGGGGGGGGGGCTGTTCTCAGATTCCTGAGAACAGGAATCACAGCCCCCAACATAACAAAATACACGCACACACCCTACACAAATACATACATGTATATACACATGTATATACATGTATACTACCCAAAAACTCACCCACACACTCACATACATATATACTTCCTATACATACACTGAAATACACATATACATATATAATTCACATCAAAATTAGGTTTGAAACTCGAATTTTAAAAACTGGGAAAATAACCCAAAATCTGGAAATATTTGCACTGTGCAGGAAAATGGGGTAATCCCAAAAACTCACACAAAATCGAGCTATGGCTCGAATCCCTAGGTTGGTAATTAAAGCCCCACACATCCTCTAGTGTCTAGTGTGTCTAGTAGTCCACCACGACACGACACAACGTGTCCAACCGCCCAAAACATGGCTCGGGTAAATTCCTGATACACCCACGCGTGCACAACGTTGTGCACGCGTGCAGTTCACTCTAGGACACGACACACTTGCACCCGTGTCTCGTGCTCGCGCGTGTGGGTTCGCCTAGGGTCAGGCTAGGTGTCCCAGTGTCTGTCTCGTGTCCAAGTGTCGCACAGTGTCGACACGAGGGCCGTATCAGTCGTGAAAATACGACTGATACGCGTGTTTTGCACTGCGTCGTGCAGTGAGTCACACGCCTCGTGGACACGACACGGGCCACGTGGGGCTTCGTGGTCATGTCCACGTGTAGCCCACGTGTTGGGCTACACAATTGTGTCACCACGAGGTGTCCACGACTCGTGTCCGTGCGACACGAGTCGCGTGTCAGTGTAGAAAATGTGCGCGTGCACTGTCAGCCCGTGTCCAGTGCGAGTGAGTTTTCTCACTCGACACGACACGAGGCGACACCAAATTTTGGGGGCATGTGCGCAGACATTGCCCCCTCGTGTCCACAAATTTTCTCGTGTCCTAGTGTCTTGTGCAGGAAGAACCAAGGGGGTGGTAGCAGGGCACATTTACAGTGTACTGTGCACTGTGTCCAGTGTGTGAAACTGAGAGCTTCGTGTCCAGATTTTGGACACGACACAAACCAATACGTGCTCAGTGACACAGGGTTAGGGTTAGGGTTAGCTAGGCTAGGTTTTGGTTCAAAAAGATTTAGAAAACAGTGAGTAAATTTATACTAAGACAGTGTGTAATTTACACTAAATTTCAATGTGTTGACAATAGGATACGTGTCCGAGACGACACCAAACAATTCCTAGATTTTACCAAACCTTACCCACAGCTATATTATAACTATATGCATGCAATAATGAAGAAAAAACAATATATTAACTAGGTTTAGATATATTTACCTCTATGTGTGCAAAGTCTTGAGTTTCCACTAAATGAGGGTGTACATCCAATAGCCTCAACTTGTCCTTCCTTGGTGAAACTTGAGTAGCTCACTTCCCTAGGCTCCCTTAGATTGTAGGTGACCTAATGGAGAAAATTAGAGGTGATTTGGATCAAAAATGGCCAAGTTGTGGAGGTTTGAAGGAATGGGATTTCTAGGTTTTTCTTGGTTTTGTTTTGTCATGAAACTTGGAAATAATTCTAAGTGTTAGTTTTATAGGAATGGGGGTGGCAAGGGGGTGTCTTGGCCGGCCACAAGGCAGGGGGGGGTTCAAAGCTTGCTTCTAGGTTAAGTCAAGGACTTTGGTAAAGGTTTTAAGATATTTTGCATAAATCAAGCAAAATATCAATAAGTAAATATCTAGATATTTGTATAGCTTTGACCCAATGATAATATCTAATCCCTAGTCATTCTAGGTTAGGAACTAACCTCTAGATTAGGGTAACTAGGTTAGGGATTATCAAGTCACTAATCAAAAGTCCATGAATAGTAAAATCTCACTAATCCTACTTAATTCCTAGAAAATTACCAAAATACCCCTAGGCTAAAAATCACTAAAATGATATTCTAAGCCTATGGTCAAGTTCTCATGGTCATGGCAACTTCTAGGTTAGAGAAACTAGGGTTTACACTAAGGTTTACTAACAAAGTCACAAAGTCATAAGTCATGACTTAGCATGACTTTAGAATTGGTTTAACTTAACTAAAATCACCAGAAAATCATACCATGACTAAAATACCACTAATAAATAATAAAAATAATAATTTTTCAAAAATCCCCAATTTTCAGAAACAGGGTGTTACAGTCGGCGTGTCCATATATTATTCTTTTGTGTTTACTTGTATCGGATTGATTTCCGGGTCAGTAAATACAAAGGAGATTCTGCCGAAAATTTTGAGAATTTTCAGAGTTAGTCTATTTCCGTCAATTCGGACTCTTTAGAAACTTTTGACTCAAGTTCTAGACCATTTGAACCATCCATCTCCGACCTATAATATCGGAGGGATTTTTGGAAATCATGTCCAATTAGATACCTTGGAATTTTACCTTGGTTCCAACATTTCTCGGACTACTTTAGTTTCGGAAAAGACGAAACTATTATTTGAATGCGACTTGACTTCTAGGACTCCCGTTTGGGAGAAAGTTTCCCTGAAGTCTGAATGTCTAGAATAGGTTGCATGGGGTTTGGGAGAGAAACCGTCGGATCACACCCTGCTGACTTCTTTGTAATATAATTTTCATTTTCGTACTGATCAGTCCCTGATACGGTGTTCGTGCGGCCGCGCGAATATCCGGGGTGAGGCTTAGCTCACTTTCTTGATCGCAATTGGACATCCAGGCCCTGAGTTTCAGCTCAGCTATCCTTTTGCACATTACCCTGAGTTTTCAGCTCAGAATACTTATTAAATTCATTAGATATCCAGGCCCTGAGTTCAGCTCAGCTCTCTAATGAATGGATTCGATATTCTTGGAAAAGTCCAAGTCATACGAACTTCTTGTTATAACACATGATGCGATGACTCGACCCAGATGATTCAGAAAACCACTCATGATGTTATCTTGCTTGTAATCACATCAATATGTGATAGTACAGACGGATGGAGAATCTAAGCACCAACCCATTTTGTACGAGCCTGATCCCGGACAAATGGGGTTATTGTTGAGATGCTAGGCGAGTGTGTGTGATCCAGAAAATTTCTCTAAATTGCATTTAGGTCTAGAAAGATCTTGTCGTGTCCTTTGTGACATTAATCTAAAAATTACTTACTTCTTGACTGTTATTCAAGGTATGAGTTTTTAATTGCCCTAGACACTATATCTTATTTTCACTTGTCTTATCATTACGTAATTATACTTCCTCCTTTGACTGGGGGCTTGCTCGTCGTATTGACGACCTAGTTTTGTTCACTAGGGATTGTTGAAGATTAGGATGGAGATCTGGAGTACACCGAGAACGAACTCTACGAATGACGTGGAACTAATGGATTGTAGTTTTTATTTTGAGAACCTTCTCGATTATGTAAATTATGTGTTTTGAAGAACAATGAATCGAATATGTATAATTGTGTTTTGATGAATCTTGATCAAGATGTAAGTTTATGGACAATGAATGCAATATAAATTTGTGGAATTTCTGTTGATTATGCCTTATATCTATGCCTATTCCGGACCTTACATGCGACAATCGCAGGGTACAATTCGGTACTCATTGTATAGTTGCGTAGCCTGGGGAGAAGTATCACGTGCCTCGAGTCATCCTGGAAACCGGGGATATATATATATATATATATATATATATATATATATATATATATATATATATATATATATATATATATGTGTGTGTGTGTGTGTGTGTGTGTGTGTGTGTGTGTGTGTGTGTCGGGTTTCAGATTTTTTGGGTAATCCGACACATGAACCCAAGTACAACCCAATTTTGATCGGGTTCAAATATTTTAACCCAAACCCGAGTTTCATCAACCTTAACCCAACCTATTAACAGGTTTACCCGATCGAATTCGGGTTTAGTCTGCCCAAGTTGCACCCCCATTAGCCACGCGGTGCCGATGCACCCCCTCAGATTTTGAGTTTTTTATTTAAAAATATAATATATAACATGATCACAAGCGAATAACGGAGAGTTTCTTCAAAGGTTCAAGTGTATTATTAATAACATTGCTAAGTTGTTTCTATATCATTTTGACAATAAAGAAACAACGATTACCTGATTATTCTCTCTTGACGACATGCCTGATTATTCTCTCTTGACGACGTGCAAATTTTAATCAAAACAAAGCACTACGGAAAGGAAATGCATTCCCTTGTAGTTTCCATAGGAATGAAAAAATAGAATTCATGTCACATTTTCTTTCCGTTGTTTGGTTGGTGCATGTAAGGAAAGCAAAAATATAACAATGTTCCAATAATATTCTTACCTTTTAAAATAAAAATAACATTATGAAAAATAACATTAATGGTAAAATAAGCAATGACACATGCTTACTTTTGTCATAATTTTTGTAATAAATGTTGGGAAAATAGGAGGGAAAATCAACCCATGGGTTCTGAGTGGAACCATATTCCCTCCAATTTTCTCCCTTGTCAGAAAATTGATTCCCAAATTTGTGGCTACCAAGCAAAGGAAAGGAACAACTATCCTTTCCTGGTTACTTAAATCCGTGAACCAAACGAGGCCTAAGAAGTCCCTCTTTACTACCAACACACATCAATTTAATGACATTTAGAAGGTATTGGAACATCTTAAATCCTTTTTGTGGGTGAGCAAGTTAAGTTAATCAAATTTAGTGTCTTGTAAAGAGATCTAATATTACATGGAATATTAGCAGACCATTTCTATAGCTGGATATCGACTACAAAGGATAGTGAAATATTATTAAGGATATAGAAATATTTCAAATTCTTCATTATAATAATGATGGCCTTCTCGATTTGAAAATCCATGTTCAATCATCATCTCTCTAATTTTTAGTCACTTTGATCAAGTGCGACGTTGGAGATTAAGATCCGTTTTAAAAGCAAAATAATTAGTTTGTTGTGCTACTATGGGAAAAGGACCTAAATGTGAAAAAGAACCGTCATCACTGTTGATATTTTTTTATAAAGTGGGGATCATTATCTAGATCTCATCTGAGCCATTTCAATTTTGATCCAATTGGTACTCGAGATGTATATGTAACACAAACCTCCTTTATGTGGTTTGCCTTAATCTTGAAATCTTAAACTGGTCTATATGACTTTAAGATGTGTAACAAAGTCAGATCAAACACAACTAGATCTTCTCTTTTTTAGGTGTCCTTTCTCCAAACCGGACCGTGGCTATATAAGCCACCAAGCCATCTGAGGGGGATTCGAACCCCAGACTTATGCTTGGGCGGCCTCCCGCACTACCACTAGACTAGTGCCTTAGGGACCACAACTAGATCCATTGAAACTCTTATTATAATTGATTATAGTGAAAACATATTATTTACTCGGAGCCAACCCAATAAATAGATCACTTAAGCTGAAATGTAGGTGAATCTTGATCAACTCTTATTATAATTGATTATAGTGAAAACTCCAATGACTCTTGTGCAGGGGCGGCCCTGGTCCAGGACAGGCCGGACGATGGTCCAAGTCCCAGACGAAAAGGGGCACCAACATAGTTCTATCTACAATAGAACTATTATGTATCAAGTATCATTTTTAACAAAAAAAAAATTGTGGTGTAGTGGTTATAATGAAGACTTTTACTTTAGAGGTCCTTCGATCGAAAGTTAGTGGTAACAAATTTTTGTTACATTTACTTTCTTTTTACATTACGTACGGAGGGTCCATTTTGAAAGTTTCGTATCGGGCCTCCATCATCTCAGGGCCGACTTTGCTCTTGTGGTTACCGAACAGAGGTATAAGAACATGATTGGGTGAAAAAGATTAATGGATCAAGTCACGGAAGCGTATTTATTCCTTCTATTTATAAAAATAGTGGTGGCCCAAAAGACGAATTTGATCCTTCCATTTATACAAAATGGCGGTGGCCCAAAAGGCATGTATTGCGACATGCACAAAGTTCCGAGCGTCGGACATTAAAAAAAAACTGTTTTTTATGATAAAACGGAGTTTGTTGTTTAAAATGACCAACGCCCCGTTACAAATGGGATTGACACTAGCCCATAATCCTTATCATGTCACGTCTGGCCCAATTTTTGGCCATAATCCTTATCATGTCACATCTGGCCCAATATTTGGCCACAATCCTTATCATGTCACATCTGGCCCGATTTTGGCCCAGAGTTTCCATCTTTTGTTGGACCTTTTTGTGGATTGTTAGGAAGTCTTCATCAATCACAACTACTCATTGAGATGTGTGTGTATGCAATTTGATTGAGATGTGTGTGTATGCAATTTGTCCATATGGTTGACATGTTACTATCTATTAATTACACCATTACCATATCATTTTCTATCATAGTCGTTGGTTACTTGTTATTGTAATCTCTCTCCAGTCTAATGAAGCAGATGATGTCAAGGAAGGGTGAGCATTATTGGATTTTGGACCGCTCGTTCGTAATTGAATAAGAATAAGAGATTCGGTTCAGTTTCAGTTTTAAAAAAAAAAATCAGTTTCGATCTTGGATTTCAGTTCAAATCAAAATTTGAATAAAATTTATACGGTTATATAAATACTCTCAATTTTATGTATATCTTATGATTAAAAAATATATTTACTTTTTTTTTTGTATATTTTGAAAACAATAATTATATGTATGTATTTTGAAAGTCCAATTTTGATAATTTAAAAATTAACCCAACTTTAAAGTACAACTAAAAAAAATGTGTATATAAAAATTATATATATTTTTAATATAATTTAACCACAATACAATATTTGGATCCGACTCATTAAACAATATAAATAATCAAACCGAACCAATTATATCGGTTCGATTCTAGCTCTACTAATTTCGATTCAATTTTAAATTTTTACAATTTTTATTTATTCAGTTTTGATTATTTAGATTCGGTTGAAACCCAATAAACTTCACCCGTAGTCTCAACAAATTTTACTTTGCTATTGCATGTCCTAATAATTAAAGCCAAATGCAAAGACTTAAAATTGTGCCTCCATTCATGTAATCACTCGGGCTTTTTTTTTTTTTTTTTTTTGAAATCTCACTCACACACACAATTGGGGGGCTCGAACCTTGCCGGCCCCTCCGGGTGTCCGCTCTAATACCACTAGGCTAGAGAGCTCGGACATGTAATCACTCGGTTGTGAACTAGGTTCAAGCATAAACTATAGGAAAATGCCAAACAGCCCACGGTCTTCGGCTGTGACCGTGAACTTAGGTGTCGCCATCCCATTTGTCTCCTTTATTCGTGTGGGTCCGATCCGTTGGTGTCCTGTCAAATGAAAACCGTCACGTTGACTGTGGACCAAAAACTATGGGACAAAACGCAGTCCACGTAGCATTGGAGCAAACCATATCCAAACCTATATTTTCTAGAGTGTAGGCCATGCTACCGAATCCAAATTGGCTCAAAAGTTTGAATAAAAATACATCACGTTCAGACTTACGTGCATGCAACGAGTGAAGTGTTTGGCTATATATCAAACGAAATGGATGCCATCATCATTGAGAAAGTGTGAAAGGAAAGATGGAGCATCATCAGCAAGAAGAAGAAAAGGATACTAATGAGTGCCGGAACTGGTCGGACCTCCCCGAGGTCCTCCTCCTCTCGGTACTCGACCGGCTGCTCACCGTCCCCGACGTACTCGCCTTCGCGGCCGTCTGCAGCTCGTGGCGGCCGCTCGCCAAGTCGCACGCCGCCGCAGGCAGCACGTCGCGCCCGCCGCCGCTCCTCCTCCACTGCCCCGTTCCTCTCGACGTCCTCCGCGAAGATCCGCCGCCGCCGCGCGAGTGCCGCTTCCGAATCCCGTCGAACGACCCACGGTCGTATCGGACCGGAGTCGCGCGCCGAACGCTGGGCGGCCGCTGCGTCGGCTGCTCCTACGGCCACCTCATCGTCGCGCTGACCGAGAGGACGGTCGTGCTCGTCGACGCCTTCACCGGCGCGGAGATCGCGCCTCCCGACATCGGCAGTTCTTGCCGCGACGTAACCTGCGGCATCCTGACGGCGCCGCTGTCCTCCTCCTCCTCCTCCATGCTCGTTCTGACAACTTCCCGCGACGATCGCGTCATGTGTTGGCTCCCGGGGAGCGACGAGTGGTACGTCTCCGGCTCCGGCTTCGAATTCAGCCCGAGGGCCCGATCGCTGGCGTCGTACGGCGGCCAGGAGTTCTGTATCGACTCCGACGACAACCGGCTAGTGATGGTCGACTTCTCTCCTCGCATGACTGCGAAGAAGCTAGGATCGCCGCTGCCCCGTCGTCCGCTGCCTTGCATGAGGAACTTCAGCAACTACCATCTGGTCGACTGCGGCACGGAGCTCCTGCTGGTGCTCT
The DNA here is from genome assembly GCA_029216955.1 of Iris pallida. Taxonomy (NCBI): domain Eukaryota; kingdom Viridiplantae; phylum Streptophyta; class Magnoliopsida; order Asparagales; family Iridaceae; genus Iris; species Iris pallida. The sequence goes on along the minus strand of JANAVB010035820.1, from coordinate 3,606,830 downwards.
TCGTCTCGGCCGAGACGTCGTGGATGCACTGCTCGCTCAGGATCGCGATCGAGGTGTACCGGTTCGACTTCTCCGGGATGGAGTGGGCGAGGGTGGACGGCCTGGGGGACCGCTGCCTGTTCGTCGACCCCGTGGGGAGGAGCCCGCTGTCGTGTCGGAACCCGACGCGGTGGGGAGGGAGGAGCAACTGCGTCTACGTGGCCGGACCTGGGTGCGATGCTTGGAGTGTGTTTCCGTTGGATGGCAGTGTGATTGATGCTGGTGCGACTACTAGTACGGAGTGCCCTCTGTCTGCGGCGAACTGGAGTATGCGGACATGGCCTTCGCCTGTGTGGGTTTATCCAAGTACGCTATTCTAGTGTTTCGGTTTTGGATTCCGATTTTGATCCAAAACTAGAAATAGAATAAAATTTACAGGAATTTTCATATAGATTAAAGAAATTTATCTAAATTAAAAAAAAAAAAAGTTTGAGATATTCTCAAACAGGATAACGGAACGTGAAGTAGGTTGGCGCACGGGGCTGTGAAATGAGGAGAGGACGGGGAGCCAACTGAGTTAGTGCACGGGGGGGGAGGGTGCGCCAACTCAGTTGGCGCGCGCTGTGTGCCGTCAGAGAAGATGGGGAGGGCGCCATGTCAGTTGACGCGCGGAGGGTGGGGGCGCTAACTCACTTGGCGCGTCCTCTGCTGCGTGGGGGAAAGTGAGGGGGAGAAAGAGGGGGGAGAGATCCAACGACTACATTTTTTTAACGTTCACATCCCAACGGCTACATTTCAACGTCTTTTTTTCCTATTTATTTGCTATGTTTACTGTCACGCCACGCTCCCGTAGGAGCGATCGTCCTCGCTAAGCCGTGATGCCGCACGAGCCTAGATTGCGCTCGTGCAAGGCGGGTTCCATAACGGCCGATTTCAGCGGCTGCGACAGGGTCGTCGCACAGAAGTCCCAAGCAGAGACATTGAATAATAGCATCGGAATTTAGAACCAAACACAAGTTATTCAAAGAAGCTCTTTATTGATATTGAAACAAAGGTTATAATGGGACGCAAGGCCAAGATTACAATCGCTCAAACTCACTCTTCTCACATTACAAGTCACTCAGCTCTCTCTCATCTCTCAAATACAAGCCTTGAGCCAGCCGATGCTTCGGAAGGCGACGTCCATATATTATGTCTCGTATAAGTCTTGACTCCATGCGACCGCACGCTTCGAATCGTCAAGGTACTTCGTGTCTCGACGCATCCAAGCGAGCTCCGCACCACGAGCTTCTACCTGTGCCTGCACATGGAAACTATGTGGGTGTCAGTACTCAACTGTACTGGTGGAATGAGCTCCTCGCCCACCCATATAAAACTAACACGTTTTATTTACTTTTGTGCAACATAGTCCCCTTTATGATTGTCTTTCTACTCTTTCCTTAGGATTAGTTTTAGGACAGACGTCTTGGTCTATTTTGTGTCTCAAGACCATTTCGTGCTTGCAACGCAACGTTATCATATACATCGCCTTTAGACTCTTCTCGTATCGACAACGTTAACCTATCAAGTCGTGTTTGCCTTACGGCTTAAAATCAGAGACGCAACTACGCGATGAGGCTCCATTTTCGTATGACCGTGCTACAAACCCTCGGTGAGGCCGTGCCTCGCAACTCAGTGAGACTTAACCATATCGCCGCCTCGCGGCCCTTGCTACTTTGATCATCAACTGATCCAATCGAGACTTGTGAACTTAGTGTCACTTAACCATCTTGCCTTGCGGCGATTCCTGACTTAAATTCGAGACGACTCAATCCAACTTGTGCAACTCTATGCCAACATCTTAACACTCGACGCCACAACTCTTGTTGAAGCACAACGCCTATGTTGATGCCAAATCTTAGGCCCAAACATTCCTTGTGTTCTAACTTATACACACACCTTCGACTTGACTCCTTGATATAGTGCACTCAAGACTCGACTCAATCCAAAGGCACACTCGCAGATTGCCGTCCGTGCCGATTCATCTATATGAACTTGGTCACTAGCACGACAAGCTATCTTGGACCTTCATTGGATATGAGGGTACGTTCGTCAATAACGAAGCACGATCTCGCCGAATTTTTCCTAATATCCGCTCTACGGCGCACCCCTTGGGTCAGGTTGCACACCATCCAAGGGTCCCGTAAGCACGTGTTCCTCCTAGGCCAGACCAGTCCCCCGTGGCCACGGGTACCGTCTGAGGAACAAAACCAAATCCTTGTGCACCGGTACACAAGTTGTCCAATGACCATGCAGACTCGACCCACTTTCTCATTTCAGGACCGTTTGATTGTCTTTACTTTCATTATTTTACTATCTTTTGAGTTCCACATTCAAGACTTCTATCATTTGAGACCCCTCGACGACCCATGGTCGCGAGCATTCTTTCTATGTTACCATATCATTTCATTCAACTCATGACTGCCTATTCGATAGTCCTTTCTCCAAAACTCATTAAATCAACCGTGGTTCATGCCTTAACGCTAAGTCCGTGCATCGTGCCTCAAACCGACTTACGTTCTACGCGACGCTATCGTCCAAGTCATACTTTATATGACGGGCCATGAGACCGTAAGACTATGTGGTTATACCCAATCGTAGAACTCGTAGGATCGTGCTTGCTACCACTCCGATAGCCTTTTTTACATAACTGGCCTAACTTAACGCACAACGAATCGACGAGCAAAGGCTGCGTCAAGTCTCGCATTACGGAAATGTGTCGCGCATGCGTTTAACTTTGAACGACCATATCATTTGGGTGCCTAGACTTACGCCAATAGCCGTGCGACGCAACTTAACTCATGGGGCGGTCAGGGCTATGCTAAGCCTTTGGACGATGGGACCGTTCATGCTTTATGAAGCATTTATGCGGGCGATGCCTATGACTTAGGCTAACTCTGAGCTTTATGTTGAATACCAACTTTCCTTCTCCCAAGCCACGGGACGAAGGACCGAGTGTCATTTTCAAAGCACGCCGTGCACCAACTCTAAACCGACCGTTGGACCATTCCATATTCTATCTCAATTCGACCCGTCGGGATTACTCCTTTTAGTTATGTGGATTCGTCTCTTTTATTATTAAGCCTACTTGTGCAAGTTGAAAACATACGATTTATTATGTGAAGGCAAAGATGAGGTGAGTTCACCGAAACTACCCCACCTGTGCGATGCCTCCGAGTAAGCCGTTGCAAGGCTAAGTCCGAACGCCGTCGGCGTTTCGATTCCTCCGATTGACTGAGCGAGACGGGGCACTACATCATACACCACTCAAAAAAAGTTGTCCTCGAAACTTACTGAGTACACTTATCGACTTATAACTTTGTTCTACATTCAAGGACTCTCGCACACACTACACCTATGCGTTCCCTCAATCCGAGCCACGCTCGTGGTTATCGCTAACTTAGTCGTAAGGCACACCAACCGATCAACCAACATTCAAACTCGTCTCAATTCAATGATCATCAACATTTCTTTGAAACTCACGATCTCAAAATCCTCGACACTTTTCCGTTCCTCAAGTCTCACTTGATTCAACGTATCATTTACTTGGATCGTGCACATATTCCAGGCGTCCCCAAAATACATGCAATTCAGCCAAGCCTCGTGATAGAGAATCCGCCATCACCACTCGAGTCGGATCGTGCACATATTCGGGCGTCCCTGATATACGTGCATGTCAACCGAGCCTCATGAGTGGTGCCTCCACAATTTCCTATCGCTTCGCACTCGGACGTCTGCCTAACCACTAGGCTATGTCTTTCCGTCAGTACTAGAATCATAGTTCCCAAACAATGATATCAACACTGACCCCATCCTAAGGTCAAACCAAATTGATAGTACGGGGCTTTCTATCCAAGCTCGTATCACTCCGATTTCTAAACATCGAGTACCGATTTTCTACTCACATCCCAATAATCGTCGCACGGGGTCCGAGTCGCTCAGCAAAGCCATCCTATGATAATTCACGTTCAACCAATCCTCAACAAGAACATATCGCTCGTTCATCAAGCCATTTCGTATAGTCTATCTCTTTGAACGCGTTCGACATAGTCCGCCTATCAATCCTTCCAAGTCAAGCACGCTACGACACAATTCATCGCTAAACCATAAGTCACATTTCATACTCCCTAAGTCATTTATCCCAATTCACGAAATTGATCACAAGGTCATCTGACTTGACAATACGTTGCGCCCCGATCTCACGCGAGTCAGATTATCCACGGTGGGCATAAAATCACCATGCAACGCTCCCGCGAAATAATCATTCTCATCGGGACGTAACTCTTGTTTTGAGTCTAGACTAATTCATTCTCGATGCGCGGATTGGACCTACTCAATCCTCAAGTTTATTCAATCTTCAATCACAAGTCCAAACATCCTCAAATTTTTCTTCGCATCAAACCAACAAGTCGAGACAATCAAAGTTGTCGCGTCCTGATTTTCCGAGTTCGATCATTCCCGCGACATGAATCACCATGTCAGCGCTCACGCGGAACAATCGCCCCAAATCTGACGCAACGCATGTGCGAGGCTAGAGTTGCGCTCACACAAGACAAGAATGTCGACGTTGTGATTATCTGCGTAACCCTGAAGACACAATCATTTTCATCCAACAATCATCTCAATCAAAATCCTAAGTATTGCATCCAACCGAACATTAACACTTGCACGATCGTCATTCGTCGAGTCATAGTACCCCTGAGTTATCGCATATCGATCTTTGATACACCTCAATACCATCGAAGATATGCGTAACTTGACGAACTTCCTTTGCAACCAATTTTGAGTCGTGCGAACGATGCTATCGTCCAACTGGATAATCTCCTCGACATTCAAATTCAAGTTCGATCATTATCCCTCGAATCATTCACACATCAATTTCCTTAAACCCGAGTTCACATATTGTTCATCCGTCTATCTTAAGTCATCGACCAAGGTATTTCCTCAATTTGTATCATTCCTTGCTAACTCAAATCATCGAGCAACATTCAATCCAATCCTTAGAGTCATTGCGTTACTTCAAAATTTAACTTTTCATGCACGCTATCTATCAGTCGTGCTAACTTTTTATATATGATCCGTATCAATTTCTTCGATCAAGTCATCCATTCGCTACACTTTAACTTTTTCCTAGAATCGATTTTACCTACTCAATCATTTTCGCGTTTCATACTTGCGCAATCCTCAATCCCGTGCACGTCCCGTGCACGTCAAGTTCTAAGTTGTTTGAATCACACATCGTCAAATCTTAAGACCTATATTTTGCTCAATCATATTCAATCTAAGGCTTTGCATCCACACGACGCTTGCTGATAGACTCATCGATACCCCATATCCTCAATCGATCGATCGACATTCCTGAGACTATCGCATACACCACTCAGGAATGAAGTCATTCAACAAATCCTCAAAACTATCATTCGAATCAAAATCGACTTCTTCGAATCCCATTCGAACCATTCCTCTACTTCCAAGCACGCTCATCAATATCGTATCGACGTTATCGTCGCTCGATAGCACCCCTATCGATAGTCATCTCATTTACTCAATCAAGTCTAACCCATCTCGTGCTTGAAACATTATGAATCCCACATTCGACTTTGCTAAGGTCGACACGATCCTTGCTGTATTATGCTCAGCCCGACTTAGCCAGTGCTTACGCGAACCATCTTTTTGTTTTGACAAAAACTGTTCTCCAACATTTTGCAAAATAGATAGACTTATTGTATGGACATCCCGTGGGACATTTGAGAGAGAGCGCACCAACGATATCAATATGCGGAAGCAACATTCAGAGTTCGCGGAAACATCAAAGTTAAAGAATTCAATCGATAGTCCAAGGACGTAAAGCCGTGCTCTGATACCATTATGTCATGTCCTGCTCCCGTAGGAGCGATCGTCCTTGCTAAGGCGTGATGCCGCACGAGCCTAGATTGCGCTCGTGCAAGGCGGGTTCCATAACGGCCGACTTCAGCGGCTGCGACAGGGTCGTCGCACAGAAGTCCCAAGCAGAGACATTGAATAATAGCAACGGAATTTAGAACCAAACACAAGTTATTCAAAGAAGTTCTTTATTGATATTGAAACAAAGGTTACAATGGGGCGCAAGGCCAAGATTACAATCGCTCAAACTCACTCTTCTCACATTACAAGTCACTCAGCTCTCTCTCATCTCTCAAATACAAGTCTTGAGCCAGCGGATGCTTCGGAAGGCGACGTCCATACATTATGTCCCGTATAAGTCTTGACTCCATGCGGCCGCACGCTTCGAATCGCCAAGGTACTTCATGCCTCGACGCATCCAAGCGAGCTCCGCGCCACGAGCTTCTACCTGTGCCTGCATATGGAAACTATGTGGGTGTCAGTACTCAACTGTACTAGTAGAATGAGCTCATCGCCCACCCATACAAAACTAACACGTTTTATTTACTTTTGTGCAACATAGTCCCCTTTATGATTGTCTTTCTACTCTTTCCTTATGATTAGTTTTAGGACAGACGCCTTGGCCTATTTTGTGTCTCAAGACCATTTCGTGCTTGCAACGCAACGTTAACATATACATCGCCTTTAGACTCTTCTCGTACCGACAACGTTAACCTATCAAGTCGTGTTTGCCTTACGGCTTAAAATCAGAGACACAACTACGCGATGAGGCTCCATTTCCGTATGACCGTGCTACAAACCCTTGGTGAGGTCGTGCCTCGCAACTCAGTGAGACTTAACCATATCGCCGTCTCGCGGCCCCTGCTACTTTGATCATCAACTGATCCAATCGAGACTTGTGAACTTAGTGTCACTTAACCATCTTGCCTTGCGGCGATTCCTGACTTAAACCCGAGACGACTCAATCCAACTTGTGCAACTCTATGCCAACATCTTAAGACTCGACGCCACAACTCTTGTCGAAGTACGACGCCTATGTTGATGCCAAATCTTAGGCCCAAACATTCCTTGTGTTCTAACTTGTACACACACCTTCGACTTGACTTCTTGATATAGTGCACTTAAGACTCGACTCAATCCAAAGGCACACTCGCGGATTACCGCCCGTGTCGACTCATCTATATAAACTTGGTCACTAGCACGATAAGTTATCTTGGACCTTCATTGGATATGAGGGTACGTTCGTCAATAACGAGGCACGATCTCGCCGAATTTCCCCTAATATCCGCTCTACGGCGCACCCCTTGGGTCAGGTCGCACACCATCCAAGGGTCCCGTAAGCACATGTTCCTCCTAGGCTAGACCAGTCCCCCGTGGCCACGGGTACCGTCTGAGGAACAAAATCAAATCCTTGTGCACCGGTACACAAGTTGTCCAATGACCATGCAGACTCGACCCACTTCCTCATTTCAGGACCGTTTGTGTCTTTACTTTCATTGTTTTACTATCTTTTGAGTTCCACATTCAAGACTTCTTTCATTTGAGACCCCTCGATGACCCATGGTCGCGAGCATTCTTTCCATGTTACCATATCATTTCATTCAACTCATGACTGCCTATTCGATAGTCCTTTCTCCAAAACTCATTAAATCAATCGTGGTTTATCTCTTAACGCTAAGTCCGTGTATCGTGTCTCAAACCGACTTACGTTCTACGTGACGCTATCGCCCAAGTCATACTTTATATGACGGGCCTTGAGACCGTAAGACTATGTGGTTATACCCAACCGTAGAACTCGTAGGACCGTGCTTGCTACCACTCCGATAGCCTTTTTACATAACTGGCCTAACTTAACGCACAACTGTAGGCCTCAAAAATGAAGTCACGCTGAGTTGATCAGAACAAGTCACGCAGAGTGATCCGAGAAGCAGCACAAAAGATACGCTAAGTTCTGCCTGTCCATCTCCTTTAGAAATCATGCAGAGACAGCTCAGCCATACGTCAGAATCATAATAACTGACAACACAGCAGTCGAGAAACGTCTCCTCGTATGCCACGTATGCACAGAACTCGAGAGATCATCGCCGTCTTTTGCGTAATTTTCGAAATCTTCCTTAGCAAGACTCACTCTTCACCAAGTTGGCGTGACTTTGGGTCTTATCTTCATTTAATGCGGCTGACAATATAATCAATGTCAGAAATTTTGTGTCAGACGAAGCGTGCCAAATCAAGACAGCTGGCGGTTTGCGTGGATTCTGAACCTTCTCCTTCCTCAAGTTTGCGTGGATTTTTGAGTTATTCTTCTCAAAGCCTGCGTGAATTCTGAAGTATTCTTCTTCAAAGCTTGCGTGGATTTTGCCTTCAACGAGTCTGTGTCAACGAAACTGCATGGATTTTTGCCTTCAGCAAGACAGCGTGGATTTCATTTCAACTGGAGTACGTGGCAGCCATGCCACCGATCTCTCTCTCGCGTGCCCAGTAACTTGCACACGACCCATGCACTAATGCCATGTGTCCAACAGTTACGGGCCACGTCTAGTAACTACTCACTAACCCTGCATGTATTTAGAGTCTGCGTGACTTTTCAAATGCACCAGTGGTGAGGTAGTTATCTTTTCAGTTACTGTTTTGACTCTATAAATAGAGTTCTTTTTTCTCATTCATTGTACAGATACATTGATATCTACTGTCAAAATTTTGAGAGCTTTTCTTCTTCGCATAGTCCAAGGGATAAAGCGATCGTCTTCTAGATCGGATTCCTACAGTTGTAATTTTCCCAGAAACACAACAAATAAAGAGAATTTCTTTATGGAAAACAAATTGGCGACTCTGCTGGGGAAAACCATCTCCTCTTCTGAGATGGTAACAACTCAATGCGATACTTCGTCAATCGGCTCGACGAAGAAGGTGATGACGATCAAATTCGATCAACTCGCCTATGAAGAAATACAGCGGGCTAAGGGTGGCAAGCCCATTCCAGCCTCCATCATCACTGCCAAGTCGAAGGGACACTCTGTCTATGTCCCTAAGAATCAGTTGGCAGTCAATGGTGAAGTCTCTGCCACAGTGTCTACTCCTAACACTGGCAAGAACTCCACTGCAAGCACGCACACTCTTGTGCGCTCGAAGATGACAGTAACTAAAAGTCACGTTGACAGTACTGGCTCCTTAGCCGAATCTGTTCCAGCGTGCAAATTCAATTCTAAAAGTCACGCTGACAGTACTGGCTCCTTAGCCGAATCTGTTCCAGTGTGCAAATTCAACTCTAAAAGTCACGCTGATAGTACTGGCTCCTTAGCCAAATCTATTCCAGTGTGCAATCCCACATTCAAAAGTCACGCTGACAGTACTGGCTCCTTAGCCAAATCTGCTCCAGCGTGTAATTCTAAAATCAAAAGTCACGCTAACAGCTCTGGTTCTTTAACCAAGTCTGTTTCAGCGTGTATTTCATCAGAGAAGAATAACTCCTTAGTTATCTCTTCTTCTTCACCGAGTTCTACTAGAACTGGGGGTGGTCTTCCACACAAAGTCCCTTCGAAAAGGAATAACTCTTTAGTTGTTTCTTCTGCTCCTGTAGTTTTTACTCCAGGAACAGCTTTGACTGATACTTTTGTTAGTCAAAGGAAAGGAGATGGTCTTTTGACTACTCTTCCTTCTGGATATTCTATGTCTCAACATCTGAATGAGTCTAAGAAGAAACATTCCTTAATGTCTTCTTCTTTGATTTCTTCAAATTGGGCACAGAATCTGTCCATTAAAGAGGGTCTGTTACCAACTCCTAATCAAGGGAGTGGTTTAACTCTTCCTTCTCTGCAAATATCCAGATCAATGGAAGGAAAACTCCATGTTTCCAAAATTAATATGTTACCTTCCACTGATTTAAGAACAAAACTCAGCACTTCTGGTGTTAAGAAACCATACCAATTGGATATGAAGATAAAAGATCCAGATGCAGAGTATGCAAGAAATTATGTGGCTCACATTAATCACTCTTTGTATAATCAAGAGCCATCAAGACCCAAGAACAGGAAGTATATTCCTCAATCTTCACAAACAGATTTACGGGAATATCTTCAACAGAAGAGAATGAGTAATTCTATATCAAAGGAACATGCTGAATGTGACTTCTATCCAAGAGTCATAATTCAGTGCAGATGTGAATCAACAGTTCAAGACCATGGTGATCATGAATGTGACTTCCAGCCAAGAGTCACAATGCAATGTAGATGTCAAAATAAACGACAGTCTGTCTTTAATAGGATTCAGTATGAACCTATGCCTGATGAAGATGAGCCTTTGTTTGCCTCTGTCAACATGACTTCTCGGGACACCGGGGGTAGAGTTGATAGTCCAGATGGAGTATATAGAAACACCAGAGCAAGAGTCCTGGCTTCTAGTCAAAGAAATTTGATCCCTGAAATTGATTCTGAATTTCTTGGAGAATCTAACTTCCCACCTCTTCCTACTGGGGGTAATTCTCCTATAGTTGACTTTGATACACGAAGCAATGATTCAGAGCATACAACATCTACTAGTTCATCAATAATCCCTCATACAGTCACGACTTACATGGTTGATGGGAATACTGATGAACCTTCTTCTTCCCTGACTCCTCAAGATCAAAGAATTGCTTCTTTGGAACAGCAAATGAAGTCTATGACTGACACAATGAAGTCAATGTATGAACTCATGACAGCTCAGTTGCAAAATCGACAGACTGTATCAGATGCCATACCAGTTGATACTGATATAAGTCCAGTACAAGTTCCTCCAGCAGTACAATCCAATACTCCTGGACCTGCTCAACCAAATCCTAGTCTCTCTGGAGCTGGGGGTAGTGCTTACAATGCTGTTCCTCCTTCCAACTATTCTCTACAAGCCACAACTCCACAATCTTCGGGAGTTGTCTCTGAAGAATTGAAAAATCTCAAAACTCAATTCGAGGCATTCAAACAGAAGGATGGTTTACAAAGGTTAGGCATCAAGCAGCCTTATCCGATAGAATGGAAGCAAGTATCATATCCTCCTAAATATAAGCCTCCTACTATCTCATTCTATGATGGAACCACTTCTCCAAGTCAGTTTATCAATCACTTTGAAGTGATGACTGATCAACTACAACCAAGTGATGCCCTCCTTACTCGGGTATTTATTGGATGTCTCAAGGGAACGGCTTATGAATGGTATAGAAGTCTCCCAGATGGGAGTATTACCTCATTTGCTGGTTTCAAACAGATGTTTCTTGAAAGGTTCTATGAAGGGCTTAATGACATGACTATGTCTGCTCTTATTAGAATCAAACAGAAAAATAATGAATCTACAGAGGAATACATTGAACGGTTTCGAAGAGAAGCTCTGAAGATGCCTCTTGGAACTCCTGATGCTGTCACCATTGACACGTGCAAATCAAACTTGTTGCCAATCATCAGTATGTGGACAGGGTCCACTCAATTTCAAGATTGGCCTTCCTTCATAGTCAGTGCTAAAGCTGCAGAAATCAGTGCTGAAACCTTCAAAGGTTTAGGAGTGCAGATGACTCCTAAAGAAACAGGACAAGGTGCTAACAATAAAAATAATGCTCGCAAAGGAAAAGAAACTCTTGAAGTTAATCTTCAGAGCAAAGATGCATCAAATGTTCAAACTCCTGCCTCTACAACTCAACAATCAAGAACACCTCGCCCCAGAGAAGAATATTCTTTTGATGACGACGATGTCCTTGGTATCTTTGAATGTCTGCTGAAAGGTAATAAAATACAATTACCAGAGATCAAGAAACCTGATGAAGCTGGTAAGACAGATCATCCTAAATACTGTCCATATCACAGAATGCTGGGTCATACAATTCGTACATGTTATGTATTGAAAGGAAAGATCCAAGAAATGATTAAATCTGGAGCTATCTCTCTTACTCCAAAAGAGAAGACCGTCACCTCCAACGTCGTCTCTATACAATTTGGAAATTTTCCTCCTCAACTCCTTGAAAGTGGGATTATTCCTATTCCCAAGGCAACTCTTGACATAGTGAATCTTCCTCCTCCACAGTCTGAAGGATTAGTGCCAATCACTTTAGAAACAGGGGAAATCATGTGGATCCATCCTGATCTAGTGGCAGATTTTGAATCGCCTTCTCCTCAAAAGATTTCTTCTCAAAAATCCAAGAAGGCTGGAAAGATCAAGTCATGTCATATGACTTCTCTTGGGTCTACCTCTGACACAGAGCCAAAAGACAAAGAAGAAGCACTTGTTAGTGCTACTCGAACGGGGAAACCTTACCTAAAGGATTATTCTAAAAATACTGAAGATCCTACTGATATCCCTTCAGATGCTAAAGATGCTCCTAATGTTCCTCCCGAAGAAGAACCATCTACTGAACCTGTTCCTCCCAAGCCTACGGCTCTGGAGAAAGGCAAACAACAGGCTCGGTTTGATAAGCCAATCAAGAAGTCTTCTCCTCTTGGACTTCAGAAGCCTTACAACTTCGACATTTTGGCTCAGCTTGCTAATACTTCCGCTAGAATGTCCCTTTTTGAACTTCTACGTCTTTCCAAAGAGACTCGGGAGACGTTAAGTGAAGCACTTCTACAAGCTGACTCTTGTCTTGCACAATTGAAGAAGCCGGATGCGGAACCTGCCACTTGCTTACATTGCAACAGTGTACTGGAGATTATCCCAAATATCACTTTTACACAAGACGACATGTTACTGGAGGATAATCGACATGACCGACCTCTCTACTACACTGGTTATATTGATACGATGAAGATAGATCGTATTCTCATTGACCCAGGGTCTGCTATAAGCATAATGCCAAAGAGTTTGTTGGATGAACTAAAAATCCCTCTTCACAAGCTCTCCAAGACGGTTACTACTATCTTGGGATTCAATCAAAGCCGAAGTGAGCCTTTGGGAAAGATTCATCTGAAGCTTCAGATAGGTGATTTCAGATCTAAAGTCACTTTCTATGTGATCGAGATCGCGGGATCCTATAATCTTCTTCTGGGGAGGCCCTTTCTTCATAAAAATAATGTGGTGCCCTCTACTCTTCATCAATGTTTTAAATACATTGATAGCAATGGAAGAGTACAAAAAGAAGTTGCTGATATAAATCCCTTCCATGGGGTTGAAGCTTATTTCAATGATTCCCGAATGTACAAAGAAGAGTATACAAGGATCATACAAGCTATGGAGAAAGAAGATGCACAAAGTGAGACTTTAATAATCCCTGTTAAATGTCGAACTACTCAGCAACAATCTCCTAAACCCTTTGGAGAAGATTCTTTCATCATTCCAGTGAGTGGACGGATCTCTCCGTTACCTCAGTCATCTACTCAGAATACACTGATCATTCCTGTCAGTGGGCGTACTACAGTTCCTGTACCTTCACAAGATACTCTGCTAATTCCAGTTGGAGGGCGGACTACTCTTCCTATTCAAACTTCAAGGGAGCTCACCTCTTCTGAGCCATTTGTTATCGATCTTAATCGAAACAAAGCTTCTTCTTCTTCTCCCCCTTTAGTTATTGACTTGGCTAAAATCTCTAAGGCTCAGCCTTCTTCCAATGTAAATATTGCTGCTTTTACATTTAATAAAAAGTCTCCACCTTTGCAGTACGTTGATGTGTGTAATTATGTTCATAGTTATTTACATCTGTTAGATGACTTGAACACAATAACCATAGGAGTTGTACAGACTGTTCATACAGATGTATCTCTAGAACCTGTACAATCTTCATACTTTCTAGTTCCCAGCAGAAAGCCAGGAGACATTCCAATATTCTTCTACAAAGGGCCTCAAAATCCTTCTGATCTTGAAGATGATGACAAAAATGATGATACTGGAAGATTACAACTACGTCGTTATAGTCAGCAATCTAGAGACATCATCAAAAATATGGGCTATGACTTCAGGACTGACCTTAATAATGGAAAAGGAAGAAAAATGCCTGTCCGGATTCCTCCTTTGAAATATGGAAGGACGAAATGCGGATTGGGTTATACTGCTCCTACTCCTTTCATCAACATTATCCATGAAGATCTTGAGTCTGTCGAAGATAAGAGATCTGATTCTTCTAGTACCACTTCTTGGGATTCCGATACGAGTATCGGTGACTTCTATTGCAACCTTCTGTCTTCCAATATGGTTTCTATTGACTGTTTTGAAAAATGATTCATATTTGACGGTTCATCCGTTCATCTGACGGTTTGACCGTTCATCAATACCTGACGGCTCGTCCGTTCATCTATCCGACGGTTCGTCCGTTCATTATAATCTGACGGTTAATCCGTTCATTCATTTAGTCTTTTGATTTCCGAGTCTAAAGATCATGAAAAATTGAATTTAAAGATATTTTTATGTCTGAATTCTATTTTTTCCAATCAGTATTAAACTAAGATCATTTCTAGTTTAATATCATTTGATAGAATTATCGTTTGTATATTCTATTCTACTGAAATATGTCATGTATTATTTACCTCTGAACATATTTTCTATGAATCTATCATTTTCAAAACAGCAAAACCAAAAGTCAGATCAAGGATTTTCATTTACTCTCATTCCAGAATCAAAACATGAGATACAAGTGAAAGTGAAAATAAAAGAAGTTCACTCATTTGGAGTTATCATCTCCCTAATACGATCTAGAACAGCAGTCAGTTTCTCTTCATGAGTTTTTCTAACTCGTTCTGCTGCTACAATTGAAACATTCTGTTCATCAAAAGTAATGATGGTAGACTGGCGACGGCTGACTTCTTCAATCTGTTCCGCCTGCATCCGTTCTCGTTCCTTCCGAAGAGTCTCATAGTGTTCAACTTCAGAGATATAAGTAGTAGCAACCTCAGCTTGATCTGCTTCCATGACAGTAATGCGCTCTTGAAGACGAGCTAGTTCCTCTTTTAATTTTTTCAGTTCTTCAGCCTTGGACACTTTATCCTTCTCCAGAAGCTCTACTCTTTGACGAATAACTAATATTTCTTCACCCTTTTCTACTAATTTCTCAGTAGAAGAGGCAAGGAATGCTTCAAGGGCTGCTTGTTGGAATTGTGCTTCATGCTCTAGTTGACTAATTTCAGTTGCAGTTAAAGATTGAAGATCTTCCTTCTTAGTCTCCCAGTACTTTCGGATAGTTACTTCTAATTCATCCAGGAGATGTTTGAAGAAAATGCACTGAGATTCACAACCAGCATGATGCAGCGCCATGAGAGGGAACTTAACCATAGTTCGAAGATCAGAAAATGGCATAGCTTCATCCTTCAAGAAACGTTTGGAAAATGTATCTAGATATGAGTAAATGATATCTGAATACATTCCTAGAGTTCTTGTTAATCCAGTCTCAAATCCAGGAGTCACTGTTATCATGGAAGAAGAAGCTTGAATATTCTCTATCCTCGGAACAGAAGTATGTGCCATCGGAGAAGTTAAGTGTGAATTCCCTTCATCGGCATCAGCCTGGATAAGCGGAGCATGAGTCGAACTCATTGCTGCAGCAGTTCCTACAGTTAAAGAGAAATGTAATCGGCATTTAAAGAAAGAAAGAAGCAGCGGAAACAGAATTTGAAATAAAGTTCTACCTGGCTGAGGTTCATACTCGGTATGTGGAGGGAGCTTTGCTTCCTCTCGCAACCGGTCCATGATTGTATCCGATACCTGCTTTATATGGCTGCTTCCAGCTCCAGAATTACTGGGTGCTAGAGCGTTGTTCGGTGATTGAGCAGGTTCAGGGCTAAGTTCCATTTTGTTTCCCTTGACTTTGTCTTCATCGTAAGGAGTAGAGGTGCCAGTATGCCAGTCTTCTCCTCCTTCAGCTTCTTCTTCTTCTTCGTCTTTAGGATGAGCTTCTGATTCAGAATCAATGATATTTACATCTTCATGAGTCTCTGGAACAATGACGATAGCAAGCTCAGTATTGGCTGCCGGTTCAGTTGTCTCAGGAATATCGGTTCGAAGAATGATATCTTGACAAACATTCTTTAACAGATCATCAGCAGCTGATAGCTCAGACGCCGGCACGTCTTCGTCGCCTCTGGCCAAAGAAATGTTTTCTTCAGCTTGAATTTCAGGAACTTCTGATTGTTTGGTAGTTTCTTCCGGAGCTGTTGCTTCTTCAGAGTAATCAATCTGGTCATCCAGTGCTTGAATGACACCTTCTGTCCCATGCTCAAATGGGATTACCCTCGTCTTCGAGGGTTCAATAGCTACTCCACTTGTGGTCGGAGCAGTTATTTCCTGAACTTGAACAGACTCTACTTCAGTCTGTTCAGTTGAAGCTGTTGCAGGGTGAATATCATCAGATTCGGTCTTCTCAGTAGAAGCTGCTTCACTGATTTCTGGCAAAACTTCTCCACTCATGATCGTTTCTAAGAGTTTGTTGCCCTTAATTTTGCTGGCAGACTTCTTGACATATCTGCCTCTTGACCTCCTTATCAAAGGAGCGTCGTCTTCATCAGTCTCTTCGTCTTTATCAGCGGCATCGTCCTCATCAACCGAGATACCGCCTAAAGATGATGTAGCAGTCACTGAGACTCCTTTCTTCTTTTTTCTAGATGTTGGAGACTTAGTACTCCTCTTGGAGATGGTCTCAGATTCGTCACTTCTCTTCCTCTTAGAAAGATATATAAATATAGGAGGAAGGACCTCATCAGAAAAATTTTCTTCCTGGAATAATTCATAGGGAGACTCAACTTCTGTTGTCTCATCTTCGGGTTCTGAAGGAAAGTGCTGAATAACAATTTTCTTCTTTGACCTCTTCGATGGAGCTGGATCATCCTCTGCAACAAAGGTCTTCAGATTGAAACTCGGTCTGAAGGTGCTCGATGACACATAGAAACGTGCATACGTATAAAGCATCTTTGGCCCCGAGCTAGACAAAGGATTAGGCATAGAGAATACGACCTTTGTATCTCTAGCTGCAAAATATCTCCAAGCTCGAGCTCCGTCAATGAGTCCTCTGCGAGCAGATAAACAAGTAGTGGCGTTCCCAACATGGAGTTGGTCATACCCAAATTGTCTGGCAAATCTGCTTGGTAAATATGGTTCCAGATATGCCATTTCTTCGTGACGATATACTAGATGAGAAGGCCGGATCCTCTGTAACCATTGGAAAGCTACATCATCTAGTCGGTTTCCCATATCTCCGTCCATCATATTTAAGGGAATACTCTCATAGCCCGATGGTGGAGGGACACATTGGATCAACCAATGTGACGCCCTATTCAAAACATTTCTACATTCTGGGAGGGTGTGAACCTTCCAGAACGTCTCTCCAGAGTACCTCTCCAGAAAAAGACTGCTACTTTCTCATGCCCCTGGAGGTATCAGACCATCATGATGAAGGAGAAGCCAACCATAAAGATACGTGAAGGGCATCTCTATTCTTGAGAATTCTTCAGTCATCATCCTCTGAGCAGACAACATATTTGTGACAAAATTCCGGAGACCTGCATTTAGCCTACAGGTCATCGCCGATAACAAATCCAGCTTGTAACCATACACAAGGCGCACTGCTGCAAAGATAACACCTCTGTGTATCCTGTCCAAAGAGCTGGAGCCAGGAATGATGAATCTTCTTAACCACAGGGATAGGAATCCGGCCAGATGACCGTTCCTTGATAGGCTCTTTCCGCTCTGTCTAACATAAGAGCTGAAAGTGGTTCCGGCTTTGAACTCGTACCAGTCTTCAGTAATCGTGAAATCTTTGCAATCATATTTCTCCAGCAAATGAGTGATTTCACTTTCAGAAAGAGGTTTGAAGTTGCTGATCCGATACCACCTCTTCTCATTTATTTTCTTTTCATCCTTCTCACGGTTCATGAAAAGGTAGGACATCCACTTCTGAATGTGGTTGCCAGCTTCATCCTTAGAACCCTTGTAATATAGAGTGCATGTGCCAAAATGGCACATCATCTCTTCAAATAGATGGACCATCTCTGGGTTCTTCTCTGACAGAAAGTTCAGTTCCTCTGTTGTAGGAACATATTCCTCATACGGCAGCGAGCCTGAAGGCAGGTGTGAGATGTATTCCATCTCATGAAGGGCGAAGCCCATCTCTCTTTTCGGAGTCATAAAGGTCCCCGTCCTGTGATTATATCTCTTAACCAAAGCTAAGAATAGGAAAGGGTTAGGCTTGAAACCGTAGGATGAATTGACGACGGCATCATAGAGATTTATCTTCTTCAGCTCAGTCGCGAAATTCTCCAAAGCCCAGTTGACCAAAGTCTTCCATCTCACATTCTCCTGATTCATTAGGCCGTTCATCCTCGGTGTCGAGTCGGTGGGATAGAATGCATTCTTGTTAGACATGAATTCATTTATGAAAATGGGCATCCTGAATGGCATCAATATGGCTGAGTCTTCAGGTGGTATGCATCCAGGCTTCAAACCCCGAAATACTGATACATGATCCTCCGGGGCACTGAAAAATCCTTCCTTCCTGTAAATAATACGGCTTGCCTTCGCCTGCTGATATTCTGTCAAATACCAGGACATCTTTCTCGGATAGCTGGCATGCATAAGTCTCATGATTGATAAACCCCGGGAAACCTTTGGCCAGTACATAGGTTGTTTCACATCCCCCTCAAAGCAGAAACACACCTTTTCCCTGATGCCCTTCGGCTGAGATTTTTGTGCTATAGCATCTCCGAATAAGAATGCTGGTTTCTTGTGGGATACCAGATCCAGACTCTGAAAAGGTTGTCCATTCATCAAGCAGAGTAAGGTTGTATGGTCTTGATTGGCCAACAATGATAGTCTTGCTTCAGGAAGATCAAATTGAGGGAATGTTACATGAGATAAATCATGCTTAAATGAGATACTCAAGCACCTTTCAAAATCTGCTTCTTCGCTTCGGATGTTCACTACAAGAAATGGCAGAAGACAAAGTCAGATATAGACTCTATATGGATATACTACCATAACATACTGAGTGAGTTATTCACGCAAAGTCCAGACAGATTAGGATGAAGACTAATCTATCCAGAAGATGACTCTCAGAAGTCTGCGTGAATAATTCAACATTGATATCTCTGTCAACATGTGAAAAATCACGCAGCGTCATCCTGAAAGCTGCGTAACTATTTCAACATGGACATTTCTGCCAACGTAAAAAGTCACGCAGAATTATGAGAGTCATGCTCCTTTTGCGTGGAACACAGAGCTTCGTAAACACGAAGATGTGAAGTATGGCCGACCCTAAAGAGGGAGGCATACTTTATTAATATCCTTTGCCCTAAGAAGGAGGGATATATTTCTGAAGTTTATTATTTTAAAGATCCTAAAAAGTTCTATGTGGAGTTCATCTTCATCAAACTCGTCTTCAACAGATCATGTTCTTCCATCACTTACGATGCATAGGAGCTTGCGGAACTTCCTGTCGAGGAAGTCTGTCAGTAGTGGCACGCGAAGAAGTTGCAGGGGCCTTCCCCTTAGCCTGAGCATCAGCTTTCTTGGGAGCCATTTCGACTGAGAAAGGAGAAAAGGAAGTCAGGGAAGAAGGAGTTCGTCGGCGAAGATGAAGTTCTCTTCTGAGGGTTCTCTCTTTCAAAAGCAAGTGAAGAAGGAAAGAAGTAATCTATGGCTTATTTATAGGTTCATTCTAAACGGCCCATCATGATTCGTCTCGATTTAGGAGCTTGATACGGGATCCTAACTGCACATAATCCCAACAGTCCAATCATTTAGGGATAAATATCTCTTTGGAGTCATCTCAGCGTGACTTTAACTCATTTTCATCATCTTTATTTTCAAAGTATTTTGAAAATATTTTATCATTTTTCGAAAACTTTGAAGGGGGTTTTGTAGGCCTCAAAAATGAAGTCATGCTGAGTTGATCAGAACAAGTCACGCTGAGTGATCCGAGAAGCAGCACAAAAGATACGCTAAGTTCTGCCTGTCCATCTCCTTTAGAAATCACGCAGAGACAGCTCAGCCATACGTCAGAATCATAATAACTGACAACACAGCAGTCAAGAAACGTCTCCTCGTATGCCACGTATGCACAGAACTCGAGAGATCATCGCCGTCTTTTGCGTGATTTTCGAAATCTTCCTTAGCAAGACTCACTCTTCACCAAGTTGGCGTGACTTTGGGTCTTATCTTCATTTAATGCGGCTGACAATATAATTAATGTCAGAGATTTTGTGTCAGATGAAGCGTGCCAAATCAAGACAGCTGGCGGTTTGCGTGGATTCTGAACCTTCTCCTTCCTCAAGTTTGCGTGGATTTTTGAGTTATTCTTCTCAAAGCCTGCGTGAATTCTGAAGTATTCTTCTTCAAAGCTTGCGTGGATTTCGCCTTCAACGAGTCTGCGTCAACGAAACTGCGTGGATTTTTGCCTTCAGCAAGACAGCGTGGATTTCATTTCAACTGGAGTACGTGGCAGCCATGCCACCGATCTCTCTCTCGTGTGCCCAGTAACTTGCACACGACCCATGCACTAATGCCATGTGTCCAACAGTTACGGGCCACGTCCAGTAACTACTCACTAACCCTGCGTGTATTTAGAGTCTGCGTGACTTTTCAAATGCACCAGTGGTGAGGTAGTTATCTTTTCAGTTACTGTTTTGACTCTATAAATAGAGTTCTTTTTTCTCATTCATTGTACAGATACATTGATATCTACTGTCAAAATTTTGAGAGCTTTTCTTCTTCGTATAGTCCAAGGGATAAAGCGATCGTCTTCTAGATCGGATTCCTACAGTTGTAATTTTCCCAGAAACACAACAAATAAAGAGAATTTCTTTATAGAAAACAACAACGAATCGACGAGCAAAGGCTGCGTCAAGCCTCGCATTGCGGAAACGAGCCGCGCATGCGTTTAACTTTGAACGACCATATCATTTGGGTGCCTAGACTTACGCCAACAGCCGTGCGACGCAACTTAACTCATGGGGCGGTCAGGGCTATGCTAAGCCTTTGGACGATGGGACCGTTCATGCTTTATGAAGTATTTATGCGGGCGACGCCTATGACTTAGGCTAACTCTGAGCTTTATGTCGAATACCAACTTTCCTTCTCCCAAGCCACGGGACGAAGGACCGAGTGTCATTTTCAAAGCACGCCGTGCACCAACTCTAAACCGACCGTTGGACCATTCCATATTCTATCTCAATTCGATCCGTCGGGATTACTCCCTTTAGATATGTGGATTCGTCTCTTTTATTATTAAGCCTACTTGTGCAAGTTAAAAACATGCGATTTATTATGTGAAGGCAAAGATGAGGTGAGTTCACCGAAACTATCCCACCTGTGCGATGCCTCCGAGCAAGCCGTTGCAAGGCTAAGTCCGAACGCCGTCGGCGTTTCGATTCCTCTGATTGACTGAGCGGGATGGGGCACTACATCATATACCACTCAGGGGCACAGTAGTACCCGGATAATCGGCTGGGATATGTGTATGCAATGAAGGCATATCAGGATCCCGTCCAAGACTAAGTGAGTCCACACGAGATAAAATATCGTGCATCCACTCCCGTCCATATGGCCACAAATAGCTCTCTGGTTCTTGGATATATTATTGGCCCATAATTGCCTGAAATATGAAATGTGCAATTAAATTTGTGACCATATATTTCTAATTTTGAATTAGTAGTAAAGTCGTACCGCTTCTGATATGCCATCAGCAAAAGCTCGCAGACTAGATTCATCTACGGCTTTAGACTTGAACCTTGGCTCCTCAAATATGTATGCTCTGTTGATCATACGAGGCGCTCCCCACCAGTATCTATAAGCAAAGTCACCAGCATCTACATTTCGTGAAAACAATTCTAAGTCGAATACACTAGTGTACGTAACCCGTCCAAATACACTAGTAAGTTCGAACTTACATTCAACATTGGATTCTATTAGAGGCAGATCTGCTATACTACTATCCTGGAATCGCCTATATCAGGCAGCTCTGGCACTATCGATTCTGTTTCTTGCATTGGCTATCTCATAACTCATGCAACACGGATCATCCAGAATTACCTGCCTCTTATCCCATTGTCACGCCCCAGAACCAGAATACTGGAGAGCGGGGGAATGACTAAGCCAGCTACGTATTACGGGTAGATGAATACCGTATAATACGATCAATGCTGTCTAAAAGATGAGGGTGTGCATACTACATGAAAGTCTCACTATGGTCAATTCACATCTTTTGTCTCAATCATTCAAACAAGAAACAGAAATAGAGAACATGTAAGATAAAGCAGTGAGTGTAATGCATATAGTTCGTATTACGTATCTTGGTATACGTGTACGTATTCTTGACTCGTATTACGTATTTTCCTGCATGGTTATTTTGGCATGTCATTGGATATGGCATAGCTTGGTTCGGCTTAGCTTGGTTTGGTTTGCTTTTGGGTTCATCATGAACCAAAAGAAAACCCCCCCACCTACCACCACCACCCTCATTTATATTTCCATCTAACTCTCTCTCTTCATTTATTCTTCTCCTTCACTTCTTCTTCTCCACCATTTACTCTTCCACCTACCAGGAAAGAGAGCTAGACAAGTGCAAACTTGCTTCATGATGGATCTCAAGTTTTATTGTTCCATTCTCTTCCCTACTTGATTCTAAGCCTCTTTAGAACTTGACATTTTTGGATTTGATGGATGGATTCTTGTAGATCTAAGTTTATAACTTTTCGATTTTCTTGGTTTTGATCTCTAAAACTTGGTTATTTTCGAAAACTAGTGTTTCTATGTTGTAGAGAATTCAATTTCATGCAGTTTTGGCTTTTGTTTCGCTTGATTTCGACTTCGGATGAGGAAGTTATGGCCAAAACAATTTCTGGTCATTTCTATGTTCATCTGCAGCATGAACAGCATGTCGCAGAAGGCGCATGTCGCAGTAGGCGCATGTTGCAATGAAGCGCATGTCGCAGTAGCCGTATATCATGTCGCAGAAGGCGTATGTCGCAGTAGGCGCATGTTGCAATGAAGCGCATGTCGCAGTAGCCGCATATCATGTCGCAGAAGGCGCATGTCGCAGTAGACGTATGTTGCAATGAAGCGCATGTCGCAGTAGCCACATATCATGTCGCAGAAGGCGCATGTCGCAGTAGGCGCATGTTGCAATGAGACGCATGTCGCGGTAGGCGCATATCATGTCGCAGTTGAGCCACATGAGGCGCATGTCGCGATAGGCGCATATCATGTCGCGCATGAGCCGCATTAAGGCGCATGTCGCAGTAGGCGCATATGGTGTCGCAGTTGCATGCATATCGCAGAATAGGCCGCATAATGCATATTTTGACTATTACTAACTGTTATATGTCCTAATTGACTGAATTATTGCTCGAATTTCTCCCAACTCCCAACGTGGAAGTTGTAGATCTTTTCCTTAGCAGCAAGAATATGTCTCTAGTTATTTTATGCAAGTTTCTCTCATTCATAATATTGTAAGAATAGAACACGATAGTGGTCCGCTGTGGTGCACTCTTGACAAGTAAACTGACATGATATATCACGGCATGCTGTTACGACAGCTAGCCTGACATGACAAGTATGAAATACCTGGACACCATGGGCGATTGTGTTTGTAATAAACTAGTATTGTCTTGCATCATGTCTAGGATGGGGATCCCTGAGTACCACGGTCAGGGGTACCTACTGAAATTGACTAAGGCTAATTAACTAGAATGATTCAGTAGTCATGAAGAGATTCCCAGCTACAGGCAATCCCGTTATCTGGGCGCATTCAGTGGACTTGTAGCCTACCGACGAGTAGGGCACATTTACAGCACACAGTCATGTGTTGCATTCTTCCTAAATAGACATTCGACCTGGATAACCGGATGGTCTGCAGGGCTTGTGGCTGTTGGGATAATCTCATTGCATCTTGCTAGTAACTAGGCCTGTGATAACCCTAGTTAGTTAAAAGTATCAAGCCGTACTCTTGGTTGGCCGTGATTGATTGGATGAAGTTTATTCCAGCTTAGTCTTATCTTGATCCTGTACAAGATTGTATCAGGACATGATTTTTTGTATCGATAAATGATGGGATACCAAGTTCTGTTCAGATGAAGGGTTACAACCCCGGTCCTTGTTTGGTTTAAGGGTTGTAACTTGGCTATCTGAATAGTTCCATGGTTATCTTATCATATATCGTCCTGCTTATTGTGCCCGCCTTAACAATAAAGATCAGGGGTCCAGTTTTGCTCATGCGAAGGGTTACAACCCCGGTCCTTGTTTGGTTTAAGGGTTATAACCTGGCTCCCGGAGCAGTTATGTGTCCTCTCTTCGTTTATTGTCTTATTGTAACCCCCTGTCATGCTCGTCATGTTTTACCTTTACTTCAATACCATGATTATTTATACTGGCCTTAACAATAAAGATCAGGGGTCCAGTTCTGTTCAGGCGAAGGGTTACAACCCCGGTCCTTGTTTGGTTTAAGGGTTGTAACCTGGCTTCGGAGCAGTTCTGTGTCCTCTCTTCGTTTATTGTCTTGTTACCTTATCAATAGTAATTGAGGTGGGTTTCTATTCAGGCGAAGGATTGCAACCCCGGTCCTTGTTTGGTTTAAGGGTTGCAGTCTGGCTACTTGAATGGTTTCTCCGTGTTCAATATATTATTGTTATCTCAGTATTATCACTATCTTTTAATTACCTTTACTATTTATTTGTGATATGCTGGTTTTAGTTCCTAAGTGAAGCCTCCTTTGTGGCACTTGCTCTTTCTGGGGTCTGACCCAGCTGGTTTTGTGTGGCCAGATATCGGAGCAGCACCAGAGGATCTACCTACTATCCAGTCAGATGGTGACCACCAGGCGTAACCCTGGCAATGAGTGGGTTTCTTTTTGTCCTCCCACTCTATTTGTAAAATTATTCTTTTGAGGCGTTTAGCCGGCGAGCACGTGTTAGCTCGTATTGCACCTTTATTTACTGTCTGCCTACGGGTTGTAACATGATTGACAAATTCTAGGGTTGATCATGTATTGACTAAAACTCTTGCTAGTCCTGACATTTTGTACGACTAGCTTCATGATCATCTAATATGTAATGTATTGGACGCCTTACTATTGTATATTGATGCTCTAATATCTTGTGACTGCTACTACTTGCTTGTGATTGAGACAATAGGTTTGATCTTGACCATAGGAGACTGATGGATTGTAGTTAAACCCTCATATATCTAGACAGCCGTGACCGTATAGTGACGTGGATTCTATTTCATTATACGTAGCTGGCTATGTCTGCCCCCGCTCTCCAGTATTCTAGTTCTGGGGCGTGACAGTGAGGCGTCCCAAACGCTTAGTCAAAATGTTCTTGATATCTGGCTTTACAAAACATAGCCAGATGATGTAGCAAAGTATACACAATTGTTATCAGCTGCAGTCTGACTTAATTACAATTATTAAAAGTAAGTACAAGACAATCCGACTAACATGTCGGTGCCAAATGGCAAAATATAAAGTAAGTAACAAAACGAACGGAGAAGTAAGGAACCCACTCGAGTCCTCCTGCGATCATTCCTCTAGTATTGACCATCTTAGAGGTGGAAGTAAGCTGAGTCCTCGGAACCGGCTCTAGATCTGGCCATGTAAAACCAGAGAGGTTAGACCTCTAATAGCAAGTACCGCAAGGAAGCACGATATGAGGAATTAAACCAGTAAATAAGAGAATATAATAGTAGATCTCTGCTTGCTACTGGGATTCACACAACGTCACGATACTTCGAACCAACCTCCCAACCAAACAAGGACAGAAGTTGGCCCGTCATGTCTCGACACTCTGATCATCTCAGTTAGTCAACAGAGTAGGTACAGTATACAACCAAATCAATTTAAACGGCCATGCAACTACTACGGCTTGCTATTGTGGGTTCCAAGTTATCTTAGAACTATGCGATAAAGGATTCCTCAGTTCTTACTATGCACAAACAAGGCTAGTTTACCCAATCAATCAATTGCGCCAATCATGTATTTAGACGAGTCCCAGCGGGACGCCCGTCGTTAATATACAATGTACAATAAATAATATAAGCAGATACCACTCCCTGTGTCACGCCCCAGAACCAGAATACTGGAGAGCGGGGGCGTACATAGCCAGCTACGTATATTGAAATAGAATACATCTCAACTATACGGTCACGGCTGTCTAGATATGAGGGTTTACTACAGGCCAACGGTCTCTTATGGTCAAGCCTATTGTCTCAATCTCAAGCAAGTAATATGATCACAAGATGTTTGACCACCAAATATACAATAAAAGGCGTCACAAATATTACATATCAGCTGATCATGAAGCTAGTCGTACAAAATGCTAGGACTAGCAAGAGTTAAGTCATACATGATCAACCCTAGGATTTGTTAATCATGTTTACAGCCCGTAGGCAGACAGTAAGTAAAGTGCATCGAGCTAACAGGTGCTCATCGGCTAAACGCCTCAAAAGATAACTTTACAATAGAGTGAGCGAAACAAAATAGAAAACCCACTCGTAGCCCGGGTTCCTTCTAGTCGCCACCATCGGGCTGGAGGTTCGGAAGATCCTCGGGAGCTGCTCCGAAATCTGGCTACACAAAACCAGCTGGATCAAACCCCAGAAAGAACAAGTGCCACAAAGGAGGCCACGAAATAAGAACAAAAGCCAGCATATCAGAACATAAGAAAAGAAATGGAAGAAGGTACAAGTAATAAAGAGTGCAACAGGACAATAAACGACTAGTACGTGGGACCATTCCGGGAGCCAGGTTACAACCCTTAAACCAGACAAGGACCGAGGTTGTAACCATTCGCCTGAACAGCACTCTGTCTCTACCCATTTATTGTTAGATAAGTAAAACAAGCATGTACAAGAGTTCCAGGTACAGGGGCTAGACAAGACTTAGACAAGGCTGGACTCCATCCATTCACAAGCGGCTAAGCAAGTACTACGGCTTACTACTAACTAACTAGGGTTATCACAAGCCTTAATTACTAACAAGATGCAAGTGAGAAATTTCCAATCCCAAGCCCTGCAGACCATCCAGTTATCCTTCCGCGGGTTGAGAGTAAGGTTGGGTACATTGTAAAGCCCGCTCCGTACGGCGCATTACGCTGAAGCGTTGACTCAACGAGTCGCTGACGCAAAGGAAATGAATCGATGCAAATCGATAAGCGAGTTACGTTGTCCCGAGCAACGCATCAACTTTGTCGATGCGAAGAGTTGCCTTGTCCCGAAAGAATGCATCGAGTTGAATCGATGCGAAGCGCCGCGTTGCCCCGAAGGATGAGTGCGTTGAACCGGCTCGAAGATTCTAAGAAATCGAATCGACCAAGGCGCAAGTCCGAATCGTTGAAGTATTGATTTTATTGGTTTCGTGTGCAGGTTATACTTTGACGAAAAATATTAGAGGTCGATCTTTTGCAATATTTAGTAAGGGGTCCGCGAAATCAAATCGTCGCCTTGCGATGGGCCGAGACTTGGGCACGCTAAGGCAAATCGGACGTATAACTCAATGAATCACGAAGTGCTCGAATGGCTAAGTCAGGAGAGTGGCCGTGCAACAAAGTTAGGGAATCGAGCCGCATCGGCTCGGCGAAACAACGAAGGCATATCGACTCATGGTGGGAGGATTGACTTCTTTTTACTCCTTCATTCGATAAGTCATATATTCTTGTATGCTAAAAGTTAACCTATCGACGCCACGGGCGTGGTCCGATCGGAGATAAATTATAGTGTGAGTCGAACACTAAGTTAGAACAATTGAAATGAAACGTGCATCAATATGCACGAGTCGCTATGGGACATTGGATATCGCTAAAGCGAGCGCCTCGGTGCGCAAGCCGCATGAACATGGGATAACTGTAATCGGCGAGTGCCTTAGTGCACGAACCATACCGTGCCTTTGCGTACGAGTTAGAACGGCTAGAACATTGAAAGACAATAGGCGAGCGCCTAGCGCGCAAGCCCCGAATATTGAATGCTAAGTTATAGAACATGGAAATACGGTCGAAACGTGCCTACGCGCACGGGATAATAAAAGATGGCTTCGTTGCGAGAGAATACAGTTGTGGCATGAATATGGCAGAACTGTCGAATATGACATGGTGCCTCGAAAGGTGTTCGAGACCTTCGGGTCGTTCGGTTGACGAGCATTGAGTTGAGGCACGATGCCATTGAATCATTGAAACGAAGTATAAAATGTAAGAACACAGAAAGCTAATGAAAGAGATACGAGATAAGTCTGAGTTTCGGACTCAAGACTATGTTTGGTTGTTTGAATTTGATTACTTGAATGATAGGGCGTTGCATGGTCGATTGGAATGGGCTCGAGATTAAATCGTGATAATAGCTCGTGCACGAGTATCCCCCCAAACGGTTAAATGCCGGAGGTCCCCGGAACCGATTTGGCCTCGGAGGGATGGATAATCTTTGTAGGCGCACATCCTTAAACAAGATGGGAGAAGCCGCAAATGATGGCATGTAGCGGAAACGTTTCGGTTGTTTGGGATGTGAACCCCCCGTGAAACGCCCGGCAGCCCAACCAAATAGAGAGAAAAGAAGGAGAGAAAAGAAAGGAACTCCTTTAGTCCATTCCGGCGCGGATACGCCAACGGCCCTCATATAGTTAAGGAACGATAGATTGAAAGTGTACGCATATGCGTCCCGCATAGAGATCCTGCTTAGAGATGCACAATAACATGACAGGGAAGGATTACGGCGTATTCACCTTGCGTCGGTGCAAGGACGAGTACGTCGACTTGGTAAGTTGCGCCACGAATCAAACACGAGATTGCTTGTTTGTTTGCCTATTCAATTCGATAACATGATGCTATGATAACATGCTTTACGCTTTCGAAGATGCCATGAAATTGACCCTAAGGAGAACATAGCAAGATCATAAGCTAAGTTGCATGATTCAACATAAATATTAAAATGTCGGTTTGGAAAGATGATCTTTGCTTCAGTACATACGAGGACGAACATACTGAT
This sequence comes from Iris pallida, assembly GCA_029216955.1. Classification (NCBI taxonomy): domain Eukaryota; kingdom Viridiplantae; phylum Streptophyta; class Magnoliopsida; order Asparagales; family Iridaceae; genus Iris; species Iris pallida. Next base: position 3,578,039 of record JANAVB010035820.1, on the reverse strand, counting down.
CCCCCACCAGCTTCATGCAGGGTGCAGGGAATGGATTGCTCGCGGCGAAGCGTTGCTTGAACGTGTTAAGGCTTAGAATGCCGAAGCGCATTGAAGCGTGCTATCGCATTGACGCTCGGACTACGCAGCTGGATTGATGCGGCCGAGATATAGAAGGCATGATGTATGGAACGGTGAAATCCTTTATGGGCAAGAGAGAACCTGAGTATTGTAGCCAATCTGGCATATATTGTTAGGCTATCGAAAGCCATTGTAATCTCAGTTTCAGATATCAATAAAGAGAATTGTTCCGTATACTCTGTTTCCTTTCGTTGTTAATATCGAATCAAAAGATAACCATTTGAGAACTTGTCATCTTGCCTTGCACGAGCGCAACTCCAGGCTCGTGCGGCATCACGCCCCCTGCGAGGACGATGATTCGGGTGATTCCGGGTCGGGGCGTGACAAATTGGTATCAGAGCTCTAGGCTCAATTTTCTCTGGACGCTTGCTTCATTACAATTCGAAAAGTTGCCCACCACCACTTGATATCACTCTTGACTCTACTCGATGCCGCACTGGATGTTCCATACAATAAGTCTAATACAAATCGTGTAATTTTACCGTATGTGTTTTGGAAAACACGATGTTTGCTAAGGAAGTCGCGAGGGGTATATTGCATTGAATGCAAACGAGCCGTAAAATGTTAGTTGCTGCAAGCGCAACAAATTGTGAAATACGTTTTGAGATGTTGTCGTAATGTAACATGTTGAATGAGAAATAAAGTGATGCACGAAGTGCAACGAGTAATGGCGAATATGCGTTAAAATGAAAGTGAGAAGTGATAAGCCAATACCGAATGTGTTAAAACGGATTGTGCATTGACTTGGAAAGTCGAGAGTAATTCGTTGCACGAGGTGCGGTAAATGTCGAAATGATCGTTGCACGATGTGCAACGCGTATTAAAAAGTAAAAATCATTGCACGTGGTGCAATGCATATCAAATTAATCGTTGCACGAAGTGCAAAGGAAATTGGAATTGAATCGTTGTATAAAGTGGAATGAAAGTGTCGGAAATAAATCGTAGCACGATGTGCAACGCGTATCGAAAGTAAAATTTGTTGCACGGGGTGCGACGCATATCAGATAAATTGTTGCACGAGATGCAACGTAAGGAAAGAATTGAAATCGTAAATCGATAGAACGAATCGTTTGGTTGCACACCAGACTTATGTTGACAAACGAGAACATTTACCGAATCGTGTCGAATTTTGATAGAATCAAAGTTACGGTTGTGATCAAGCACGATCACTGCGGAAATCGTAAGTCGGAAGAGAACGTTGGCCTATACTAAGTATAACGCGAGGGAAATGGCTTGAATTCCGAGTGGTATATGCCATACCACGTAGGCGATGAATGACTCGATTTCGAGTGGTATATGGTATAGCACTTGTGCGATAAATTGCATCGACGCTTTGTGAGAATTGCGGAAAGTTTATCCGCAACGGACGGGAGTACCGAGACTCGTTGAAAATTTGTATGGCGATATGATGCAAGTGTTCTTCGAAAATCGGTTGGGACGATAAGGCGAGACTTGTATCGATGAACGATACGTCGGACGAAAGTTATAAGTTGGTCGGACGACCGAGACTAGCGAAACGATTATGCCTTGACGCAATAATCGGATCGACGGGAAAGGAATACTCGAGCTTACAAATAAGTCGCACGACTTGCGATCTCGATAGAAATGTTGAGCGAGGCGAATCGAATCGTACGACTTGCGATTTCGATAGAAATGTTAGGCGATGCGAATTGTAATCGAATCGCACGATGTGCGACTTCGGTGAAGAGTTGGTTGATGTGAGTAATCGTGCCTAAGAAATAGTTGGTTACGTTACGGCGACACTCATTTGAGTACGACTGAAAACACGCAAAACTTAGAGGGCGAGATCGTATAACTCGAGGGCACGATGTTGGATAATCGGTAACTCGGTTACGCGATCAAAGTATAGCGGATGCGGCGAATCGGAGAACGAGTAGATGCGTATGGAAAAGTTTGTTACGAACTTGGATGTATGCGATGCGAGTTAAGTTGATGTCGAAACGGATTCGAAGTCGACCCTCTTGCTATCGAAATTGATATGAACTATCAAGATCGATACGCAAGGAACGTAAGCACGATGAGAGAATGCAAAATGGAGTGCGCCTTGCGCTATCAAAATTTTTGTAAGTAAGGATACGAGAATGAACGAACTTGTTGATCGTAAATTTTGTGATTGATCAAAGACGAGACTATAAGTCATCGACGATTGCTCGATGCGTATAGTATCTCGTGTGTCGACCCGCAAATAAGATAGACTCGAACTCGATACGAGTAGATGTTTCGTAAATTGCGGAATCATCGACGGCAGTGCATGACTTGACTGGGAGGATAGTTGCGCATCAGTTGCGCCGATAGAAATGGTTTTGTCCGAAATTGGGTAGTCGCATAGAATCGTCGGAACGTGATTTGGCTCCGAAATAAGATATAGCATGGTTCGTAGTAAACTGTCCTTCGTTAATGATCCACAATTATCGAGCGTAGCTTCGGGGCAGCTGACCCTAGAAGACTTGACCGCCAAATCAAATTGAATGCTGCAGACCGTAAGATGACCCATGCGATATCGCATATGAGATTGCACCGATAACAAATATAATACGGTGCATGTTGACGATAAGAATAGGCGATTGCGAGAAACGTGCTATGTACGAGAGGGAACGATAAGGAATGACTTACGAGTCATGTCGTTAGATTCGGATTCACCTTGCAATTGAGCTTGCGTGAATCGAAATTTACATTCGATGTTGCGAGATGGATAAGTTGGGAATTTGGCTATCGAATTCCTACTTGTTAGGGAATTGAATGTAACGCGTCGTAAAGACCTTCGTGCTAAGGCGATCGTTGCCTTGAGCACTGTCGCCTTGCTGTGAACTTTCATGTTGGATAGATTGTGGCCTTTGTGCAATGTCAATTTAAACTTGCGTCGGGAAAATCTAAGCACAGGGACTATGTAAGTAACCTAGCGGGCAGCCCTGAATGTTGATGCATTTGCAAGTCAATAAAGAAAAATCGTATCGAGACAAGTTGCATAAGTAAGACTTCGAAAATAGTTGGGTAGCGACTTCGAACGCAAGGCGTTCGGAGACTCGTTGTGATTGGATGCGCGACGGGTTGACGCAATGCGTAGATTGATAGTTCCGATGAAACATACGAAACGAGAAGGCGATTGTGAATCGCGTCGCGTGCAGTGACTTTATTGAATGAATCACGTATGTATCGAATATATGTATGCGATGAAATTTCGAGAACGGTTGCTAAAAATAAGTCCGATCGAGAGTACGAGATGGCAAGCATAGATTGAAATTTACCTGTCAGCTTTGTTCCAATTTGCTACCACTGGAATTGGTCAAAATACATATATCTTCGGACGCCTTGAATATAAGTATGGATCCAAATCGAGTTGTATACAAAATTCAAATCGAGCGACAGGGAAGACTTAAATGTTAGTGAAAAGCTTGCGAGATAGTGTGAAACTGAATAACGTTGGTGGGACGAGATCGTGAAACGATCTATAAAACACTTAGTCGGAGTGTTGGTTTTGGTTCGAGGACGAACCTTGTTTTGAGTGGTATATTCTGTAATGCCCCGCTCCGCACGGCGCATTACGCTGAAGCGTTGACTCAACGAGTCGCGCTGACGCAAAGAAATAAATCGATGCAAATCGATAAGCGAGTTACGTTGTCCCGAGCAACGCATCAACTTTGTCGATGCGAAGAGTTGCCTTGTCCCGAAAGAATGCATTGAGTTGAATCGATGCGAAGCGCCGCGTTGCCCCGAAGGATGAGTGCGTTGAACCGGCTCGAAGATTCTAAGAAATCGAATCGACCAAGGCGCAAGTCCGAATCGTTGAAGTATTGATTTTAGTTGGTTTCGTGTGCAGGTTATACTTTGACGGGAAAATATTAGAGGTCGATCTTTTGCAATATTTAGTAAGGGGTCCGCGAAATCAAATCGTCGCCTTGCGATGGGCCGAGACTTGGGCACGCTAAGGCAAATCGGACGTATAACTCAATGAAGCACGAAGTGCTCGAATGGCTAAGTCAGGAGAGTGGCCGTGCAACAAAGTTAGGGAATCGAGCCGTATCGGCTCGGCGAAACAACGAAGGCATATCGACTCGTGGTGGGAGGATTGACTTCTTTTTACTCCTTCATTCGATAAGTCAATATATTCTTGTATGCTAAAAGTTAACCTATCGACGCCACGGGCGTGGTCCGATCGGAGATAAAATCATAGTGTGAGTCGAACACTAAGTTAGAACAATTGAAATGAAACGTGCATCAATATGCACGAGTCGCTATGGGACATTGGATATCGCTAAGGCGAGCGCCTCGGTGCGCAAGTCGCATGAACATGGGATAACTGTAATCGGCGAGTGCCTTAGTGCACGAACCATACCGTGCCTTTGCGCACGAATTAGAACTGCTAGAACATTGAAAGACAATAGGCGAGCGCCCTAGCGCGCAAGCCCCGAATATTGAATGCTAAGTTATAGAACATGGAAATACGGTCAAAACGTGCCTACGCGCACGGGATAATAAAAGATGGCTTCGTTGCGAGAGAATACAGTTGTGGCATGAATGTGGCAGAACTGTCGGATATGACATGGTGCCTCGAAAGGTGTTCGAGACCTTCGGGTCGTTCGGTTGACGAGCATTGAGTTGAGGTACGATGCCATTGAATCATTGAAACGAAGTATGAAATGTAAGAACACAGAAAGCTAATGAAAGAGATACGAGATGATAAGTCTGAGTCTCGGACTCAAGACTATGTTTGGTTGTTTGAATTTGATTACTTGAATATAGGGCGTTGCATGGTCGATTGGAATGGGCTCGAGATTAAATCGTGATAATAGCTCGTGCACGAGTATCCCCCCAAACGGGTAAATGCCGGAGGTCCCCGGAACCGATTTGGCCGGAGGGATGGATAATCTTTGTAGGCGCACATCCTTAAACAAGATGGGAGAAGCCGCAAATGATGGCATGTAGCGGGAACGTTTCGATTGTTTGGGATGTGACCCAACCCGTGAAACGCCCGGCAGCCCAACCAAATAGAGAGAAAAGAAGGAAGAAAGGAACTCCTTTAGTCCATTCCGGCGCGGATACGCCAACGGCCCTCATATAGTTAAGGAACGATGGATTGAAAGTGTAGGCGCATATGCGTCCCGCATAGAGATCCTGCTTAGAGATGCACAATAACATGACAGGGAAGGATTACGGCGTATTCACCTTGCGTCGGTACAAGGGCGAGTGCGTCGACTTGGTAAGTCGCGCCATAAATCAAACACGAGATTGCTTGTTTGTTTGCCTATTCAATTCGATAACATGATGCTATGATAACATGCTTTACGCTTTCGAAGATGCCATGAAATTGACCCTAAGGAGAACATAGCAAGATCATAAGCTAAGTTGCATGATTCAACATAAATATTAAAATGTCGGTTTGGAAAGATGATCTTTGCTTCAGTACATGCGAGGACGAACGTACTGATCCCCCACCAGCTTCATACAGGGTGCAGGAATGGATTGCTCGCGGCGAAGCGTTGCTTGAACGTGTTAAGGCTTGGAATGCCGAAGCGCATTGAAGCGTGCTATCGCATTGACGCTCGGACTACGCAGCTGGATTGATGCGGCTGAGATATAGAAGGCATGATGTATGGAACGGTGAAATCCTTTGTGGGCAAGAGAGAACCTGAGTGTTGTAGCCAATCTGGCATATATTGTTAGGCTATCGAAAGCCATTGTAATCTCAGTTTCAGATATCAATAAAGAGAATTGTTCCGTATACTTGTTTCCTTTCGTTGTTAATATCGAATCAAAAGATAACCATTTGAGAACTTGTCATCTTGCCTTGCACGAGCGCAACTCCAGGCTCGTGCGGCATCACGCCCCCTGCGAGGACGATAATTCGGATGATTCCGGGTCGGGGCGTGACATACATCGCCCCGGAGACGATATACCCTTAGGTGACTTAGAGGGTGCAACACATGACAGTGCGCTGGAAATGTGCTCTACTCGTCGGCAAGCTACAAGTCCAATTAAGAGCGCCCAGATAACGAGATTGCCTGTGACTGGAAATTCTCCATGAACTATAGTTTGATCTAGTCATTAGCCTAATCCATATTCAGTATGAATCCCTGACCGTGGGAACCAGGGAGTCACGTCCTAGACATGATGCAAGACAAGACAAGTAGATTTCACAAGCAAGCAAGCAGGAACACCCACAGTGTCAAGTTGATTATACGAGTCAAATTAGCCGTCGCAACAGCATCAAGATAAATCATGTCATGGTACTTGTCAGGAGTGCGCCACGATGGGCCAATATCATGTCAGGTTGGTCATGTCAGGAGTGCACTTGCCTATGGGTGATGGTGTTGTGTAGAGGAAGAAGAAGAAGAATTAATGGAGGAAAGTAATGAAGAGAGAGTGTTAGGTGGGGATTTTAATGGTGGAGGATAAGTTGAGTGTAGGGTGAAGGTTAGCTAAGGTGCTCCAATGCAAAATAAACCAAACCAAACCAAACCAACCTTCTCCACAACATAAAACCAAGCAAGGTAAAAACCCGAGAAATCCAAAATCCGCAAGTCAAGTCAATTATAAGTACAGGCCAAAATCCGAGAAAATAAAATACAGGTCCGAAATACGTATACGCCTGATAAAATACGTATTCCGAATATGGGTGTTACACCCTGCCCGTGTGGCAGGTTTGCAGTATCTGTGGGAACCAGCCGGCCTGTCGGGCACTTAATAGTCCCAAAGAGGGCTGCCATGTATGAACTCGGGAATCCGTTCTCTCCATGCAATCATCATTTTATTTAACTTAATAGCCTCTATGTTGAGTGAAATCACATGCCGTGGATCATGGTCATTCAAAATGAGTACTTTCGTACGGGGTACGATATGCACATCTCTACAACGATACCCGTGCGGTTAGGTTGTAGGTCTTACATAGCGTAATGCAACAATCAAAACTAGCCACGGAATAATCATGCCTTGACCATAAAGTACACATGCTGCTTTTGTAAAATAGATAAAGAAATTAAAGCCTGCATGTATCTATATGTCAATATTCGGGATCAGCCAGTCGATTGCAATAGTTCATAGTTCATATGAACGTGTCTCATTCATTCAATTCAATAAGACGACTAGCCGGTCTCTTAGTTCCAACTAGGAACGCATGATCAATTATTAGTCAAGGTCATAATCAATATCAATCAATGTTAATTTGGGACAAGAATAGTCAAAAGGCATCATGGGCTAGAGTTCATGCGGCCGAAAAATTATAGAAGTTCATGCGGCTGAGAATGCATATGTGGTCAGGATCTCATGCGGCCAGGAAGTGTCATGCGGCCACGAAAAATAGCAGTCAACAACATGCGACCACAAAAACAGCATGTACCAAAAACAGCATGTGCCAGGAAACAACATGCGCCAGAAAACAGCATGCGCCATAAAACAGCATGCGCTAGGAAACAGCATGCGCCAGAAAACACATGTGCCAGGAAACAGCATGCGCCAGAAAATAGCATGCGCCAGAAAAGCATGCGCCAGGAAACAGCATGCGCCAGAAATAGCATGCGCCAGAAACAGCATACGCCAGAAAACAGCATGCGCCAGAAAACAGCATGCGCCAGAAACAGCATGCGCCAGGAAACAGCATGCGCCAGAAATAGCATGCGCCAGGACTGCATGCGCCAGGAAACAGCATGCGCCAGAAACAGCATGGCAACATATTTTGCCAGCAAACAGCATGCCCAGCAAACAGCATGCGCCATGACAGCATGCGCCAGCAAACAGCATGACAAGCTTTTTGCCAGCAAACAGCATGCACAGCAAACAGCATGGCAACAGCTTTTTGCCAGCAAACAGCATGCGCCAGGACAGCATGTACTGCTCATCTTCTCCAATCAGCCTCTAATGACCATGAAAACCCATGAACCAAAAAGACCATAAATCACTCAAAATAAGTCGAAATCAGGACTTCCAATAGTCTAAATTGGGTAGAATCGAATTCCTACGACATGGAACCATCAAAACTTAAAAATAACAAAGTTACTAGATCAAAACCTAAAAATTTCGAAAATGTATTAAACTTAGATCTACATGAAATGAGCCATGGGAATTAAAAATGCTAAGTACTAAAGTGTCTAAGAATCTAGAGAGGAAGACAATGGAACAACAAAAATGGAAATCCATCAAGAAGTAAATTGGCACTTGCCTAGCCCTCCTAGGTTGGTGGGAGAGTATGAGGAAGAAGAAGAGAAATGAGAAGAAGTAATGAAGAGAGAGAAAGGGGATGGGCTTTAAATGAAGGAGTGGTGGTAGGTGGGGGTTTGTTTTGGTTCATGATGAACCAACATAATTAAACCAATCCAAGCCGAACCCAAAGCAAAGCTAAAGCAGAGTATAAAAGCAGAAAGTAAAATAGAAATAAAATTACAGAAAATTAATTAACATAAATTAAAAGGATTTAAATACAGAATAATACATGATAAATATTAAATAAATGTTCCAGCAGTACATATTTTAGAATACGTATTTCGGGAACGAAGTGACATCTCTATCCTCCTTAAAAAAATTCTTTTCTCGGAATTTCAAATCCAAGCATGATAGAAACATCGGAGCTAAACTAATCTAATATAAGCAATTGAGTAAGCAATCATTCTACAATGCCAATAGCAAGTAACATATCTATGTTTAACTATCGACGACACCAAGCAATTCTACTCATAAGGTGACGAGCATGAGAAGTTAAGACAATCAAGGTATACAGAAAGAGATATACCTTGTGAGTCAAACATGTGCGGATACCGTGATCGGATATCATCCTCACGTTCCCATGTTGACTCCCCTAAAGAGTGATGACCCCAAGCAACCCGGACAAGGTTAATTGTTCGGTTCTTGAGTATCTTTTCTCTTCGGTCCAAAATAGACACAGGCTGTTCCTTGTAAGACAGGTTGGTACCAACAACCAGCTCAGAATGATCAAGGATATGGCTTGGGTCCGATACATACCTTCGCAACTGAGATACATGAAACACGTCATGCACCTCTCGTAACGAAGGTGGAAGGGATAAACGATAAGCAACATCACCTATCCTATCAAGGATAACAAACGGGCCCACGTACCGCGGACTCAACTTCCTACGAACGCCAAATCTAATGACCCCACGGGTAGGTGAGATCCGTAAGAACACGTGGTCCCCAACAGAAAACTCTAGCGACCTACGATGTTGGTCCGCCCAATGACGATGTCGATCCTGCGCAACTCGAAGTCGCTCTCTAATTCCCTTGACCACTTCAACTGTCTGGACAATCATTTCCGGGCCTAACATCTTCTCTCCCCGATATTATCCCATGCCAGTGGCGACCTACACTTCTTACCATATAGTGCTTCAAATGGCGCCATCTGGATACTGGCTTGATAACTGTTGTTGTATGAGAATTCGACTAAGTGCAGGTGGCTTCCCAAGATCCTCCAAAATCTAGAGTGCAAGCTCGCAACATATCCTCTAAAGTCTGAATTGTTCTTTCTGATTGCCCGTCCGTCTGTGGATGGTATGCCGTGCTAAATCTTAACTTGGTACCCAGACTATGATGTAAGCTCTTCCAGAAATGTGATATAAAATGGGTATCTCTGTCTGACACAATACTGACAGGGACTCCATGCTGCCTGACTATATGTTGCATATACAACTCTGTCAACTTTTCTGTAGATTGCCCTACTCTGAAAGGAAGAAAGTGTGCCACCTTTGTAAGCCGATCTACTATCACCCAAATAGCATCTTTACCACTTGGTGATCTCGATAAACCGGTCACAAAGTCCATTGTAATATGTTCTCATTTCCATTCCGGAATAGGAAGCGGTTTCAATAACCCAGCTGGCCTCTGCTGCTCTGCTTCACTTACTGATATATCAAGCAACGGAAAACAAATCTAGCTATCTCCACTTCATCCTGTTCCACAGAAGTACTGCTTGATATCTCGGTACATCTTGGTCCCTCCAGGATGTATAGAATACTGAGAACTGTGAGTTCTGTCATAACCTCCTGTCTGATATCTCCATTAGGCACACATAGGCGCGATCCAAACCTAAGGGTACTATCTTCATGGATTTGCATCTCCTTTCTGAGTCCTGACTCACATTCTGCCCTAAGCTTCTAAATCCTTGGGTCCTGTGCCTAGCTGCCTTGATCCTGTCTACCAAGTCGGATTGAACTTGTAGACTTGTTAGAACTTCTACATCACTAGGAAGTATAACTTCGATGCCCATCTTCTGAAGGTCTTCTAAGATATGCCTCTGTGTTATCAACATAAATGTGCTGCCTCTCCTGCTGAGAGCGTCTGATATGGATGATACTGAAGCTCTACGTCGTAATCCTTGATCAACTCCAACCATCTTCTCTGCCTCATGTTCAGCTCCTTCTGAGTAAAGATGTACTTCAGACTTTTGTGGTCTGTGTATATTTCCACTCGATCACCATATAAGTAATGCCTCCATAGCTTCAAAGCAAACACTACTGCTGCCAACTCCAAGTCATGAGTTGGATAATTCTTCTCGTGGTCTCGAAGTTGCCTAGATGCATATGCTATCACCTTCTCATGTTGCATGAGGACACATCCAAGTCCTTTACCTGACGCATCACAATATACAGTGAAACCTCCGGGCCCAACTGGCAATGTAAGAATAGGTGCCGATATCAACTTCTGCTTCAAGTTCTCAAATGATGCCTGACATTCTGCCGACCAGACGAATGGTACATCCTTCCGTGTCAAGCGGGTCATGGGTGCTGAAAGTCTTGCAAAGTCTGCTACGAATCTCCTGTAATATCCCGCCAATCCAAAGAAACTCCGCACATCTGCTACGGTCTTGGGTACTAGCCAACTCTCTACTGCTTCTATCTTCTTGGGATCCACTGCTACTCCAGCTCCTGATACGATGTGTCCCAGAAATGAAATATGGTCCGACCAAAACTCACACTTGCTGAGCTTAGCATACAACTGGTTCTCTCTCAGAACCTGTAACACTTTTCGGAGGTGGCCCTCATGCTCCTCTTCACTAGCAGAGTATACGAGAATGTCGTCAAGAAACACAACGACAAATTGATCTAAGTACGGCATAAAGATACGATTCATCAAATCCATAAATATGCTGGAGCATTGGTCAAACCAAATGGCATTACCAAGAATTCATAATGCCCATACTTCGACCTGAATGCTGTCTTGGGAATATCCTCCTTCGAACCCTCACTTGATGATACCCTGAACGAAGATCTATCTTGGAGAAAACTCTAGCTCTGCTCAACTGATCAAACAAGTCGTCGATCCTGGGTAGTGGGTACTTGTTCTTTACTGTTGCCGCGTTAAGCTTCCTGTAATCGATGCATAATCTCGATGACCCATCCTTCTTCCCCACAAGTACCACTGGTGCTGCCCATGGTGATATGCTAGCTTGGATGAACTTCTTCTCCTTCAGTTCCTCTATGTGCTGATATACCTTGGCCTGTTCTGAATCCGCCATTCTGTAAACTCGATCTGATATCGGTTTAGTTCCAGGTACCAATTCTATGCTGAACTCAATATCCCTAACCGGTGGTAGACCTGGAAGTTCTTCGGGAAATACGTCCAGAAACTCTTCAACTACCTTCGAAACTTGAACTTCTTCCATTGCCGTCACTACTCCCTGCTCTTGTTAGTTGCCACTGATCTGACTAAGGTGAACCTCTTATGCCTGGAATATCAAAAGATACACTCCCTCTACGACAATCTATTGTCGCATGACTGTCTTTCAGCCAGTCTATGCCTAAGATAACGTCGAAATTTCCAACAGGAAATTCTATCAACCGCGGGTAAGGAATGCCCGCAAACTACAACGCTACATGCTAGAATAACTCTACTAACTCCTACGAGCCCATTACCAGTGAGTATATTTAACCTTCCTGGCAATGCCTCGAATTCCATTCCTAGCCGTGTTGTAAATTGTGCAGATAAATGAGTGTGATGCTCCCGAATCAAACAATGCTACTGCGGGATACGAGGCGACGAGAATGTTACCTGCCACAACATCTCCCGATGCTAATGCCTCCTCCAAGGACAGAATGAATGCCTGCCCTCGACCTCCTTGTTGGTTTCCATGTTGCGGCCTAGCCTGGTGCTGCTGCTGGCCCCTGCCTTGATGATGCTGGGGTGGTCTATGCTGGTGTTGCTGCATCGGCGATCCCTGCTGCCGAAACATCTGAGCTTGCGTCATGAACGGGCGTTGTGCCAACGGTCTCACTGCTACCGCTGGTCCTCGATACTGTCCTGCCCCTGGTGCTGGCAGAGCAGAAAATTGTTGCACTGGTCCTCCTGACCTCGAATTTATGGGACAGGTAGTAACCCGATGATCTGGATTTCCACATATCAAACATTGCCCGTTCAATGTCCGACACACATCTCTAGTGTGCCCTACCTTCCCACAATAAGTGCAGCCCGCTGGGGTTGTTGGTTCTTCCTATGTTACTGTTTCTGCTGCTGCCTTGGTGATGGTGTTGGCCCTCGCATTGCCACATCGTGGATGCGAATGCCAAGGGATGGTGCTGTTGTTCGGGACGCTACTCCCCCTCCTCCTTCAATCTGACTGTGGGATCTCTTCTGACCTCCAGTCTTTGCCGTAATCCTCTGAATGGTGATCTCATGCCTTCGGTTTGCCGTCAATACTTGTCAAAAGTCTGATAATTGTGCCCTTCTATCAATTGTAAGAGCTCAAGATGAAACCCTTGATGGAACCTCGTAGCCCTCTGGCTCTCTATTGCTACCATCTCCGGGCGAACCTACTCAATCTGCAGAACTCCGCTGCATAAGCATCTACCGTCTTGCCGGCTGCCTGAGGTTGATAAACTTCTGTTGTAGCTCAAACTGTGCCACAACTCCATAGTACTTCATCTTGAACCTTGCAGTAAAATCGTCCCAAGCAACAGGACGTCTGATGCCTACTTCTTCTGATTCCCACCAATCACGTACGAGATCTTGAAGTAACAACTTCACTTGATCCACACGTTCTTTCGCGGCACCTTAGCTGCTGTCAAAAGTCTCAATATCCTTAAGACATGCATCTGCTGAGATGGCATCTTCCGTGCCCTCGAAACGGCGGGGTTATACTTGCAAAACCTGGTTGATGCTCCTGAATCTGTCCTTGCCCCTCTTTCCAATGCCGTCTGCAACCCTTGGTTGAATAGTACGTTCTGCTCTTGCAACTGAGTGTGCATGCGCTGCTGGGCTAACATCTGGTGTTGCTGAGTAGCCATCATCCCTCTCATGATCTCCAGAAGGGCTGGTGTGTCCACTTCCACTGGGGTAGGTGGAACTATGGGTGGTGTAGAAACCTCCGGATACTGCGGTCCAGCTGCTGGTTCCACTATCACTTCTTCTTGGATAGTCTCTTGAGGTAGTACTGGTCCTTGTTGCTGACCAACCTGGTCATGTTGTCCATGTTGCCCTTGTTGTTGCTGTCCAGTTCTGACAGATGCAGATGAAGTGCCCCTAAGGAAAGGGACAAGAGAGCAATCAAACGACCGGACATGAAGGATCAATGAAGCCGAAGGATACGGGAATGTCAAGCTAGGATTGAGAACAACGAATCATGAGATCAAGGGGGAACATGTGTGATTGAGACATCCTATAAATCAAAACACCCCACAAGTTTGAAATCAAACCTGTATGGGCTACCACAAAACCTTATCACGCCCCAGAACCAGAATACTGGAGAGCGGGGGAATGATTCAGCCAGCTACGTATTACGGGTAGATGAATATCGTATAATACGATCAATGCTGTCTAAAAGACGAGGGGGTGCATACTACATGAAAGTCTCACTATGGTCACTTCACATCTATCGTCTCAATCATTCAAACAAGAAACAGAAATAGAACATGTAAGATAAAGCAGTGAGGCGTCCCAAACGCTCAGTCAAAATGTTCTTGATATCTGGCTTTACAAAACATAGCCAGATGATGTAGCAAAGTATACACAATTGTTATCAGCTGCAGTCTGACTTAATTACAATTATGTAAAAGTAAGTACAAGACAATCCGACTAACATGTCAGTGCCAAACGGCAAAATATAAAGTAAGTAACAAAACGAGCGAGGAAGTAAGGAACCCACTCGAGTCCTCCTGCAATCATTCCTCTAGTATTGACCATCTTGGAGGTGGAAGTAAGCTGAGTCCTCGGAAACCGGCTCTAGATCTGGCCATGCAAAACCAGAGAGGTTAGACCTCTAATAGCAAGTACCGCAAGGAAGCACGATATGAGAAATTAAACCAGTAAATAAGAGAATATAATAGTAGATCTCTGCTTGCTACTGGGATTCACACAACGTCATGACACTTCGAACCAACCTCCCAACCAAACAAGGAGAAAAGTTGGCCCGTCATGTCTCGACACTCTGATCATCTCAGTTAGTCAACAGAGTAGGTACAGTACACAACCAAATCAATTTAAACGGCCATGCAACTACTACGGCTTGCTATTGTGGGTTCCAAGTTATCTTGGAACTATGTGATAAAGGATTCTCAGTTCTTACTATGCGCAAACAAGGCTAGTTTACCCAATCAATCAATTACGCCAATCATGTATTTAGACGAGTCCCAGCGGACGCCCGTCGTTAATATACAATGTACAATAATAATATAAGAAGATACCACTCCCTGCCCGTGTGGCAGGTTTGCAGTATCTGTGGGAACCAGCCGGCCTGTCGGGCACTTAATAGTCCCAAAGATGGCTGCCATATAAGAACTCGGGAATCCGTTCTCCCCATGCAATCATCATTTTATTTAACTTAATAGCCTCTATGTTGAGTGAAATTCCATGCCGTGGATCATGGTCATTCAGAATGAGTACTTTCGTACGGGGTACGATATGCACATCTCTACAACGATACCCGTGCGGTTAGGTTGTAGGTCTTACATAGCGTAATGCAACAATCAAAACTAGCCACGGAATAATCATGCCTTGACCATAAAGTACACATGCTGCTTTTGTAAAATAGATAAAGAAATTAAAGCCTGCATGTATCTATATGTCAATATTCGGGATCAGCCAGTCGATTGCAATAGTTCATAGTTCATATGAACGTGTCTCATTCATTCAATTCAATAAGACGACTAGCCAGTCTCTTAGTTCCAACTAGGAACGCATGATCAATTATTAGTCAAGGTCATAATCAATATCAATCAATGTTAATTCGGGACAAGAATCAGTCAAAAGGCATCATGGGCTAGAGTTCATGCGGCCGAAAAATTATAGAAGTTCATGCGGCTGAGAATGCATATGTGGTCAGGATCTCATGCGGCCAGGAAGTGTCATGCGGCCATGGAAAACAGCAGTCAACAACATGCGACCACGAAAACAGTATGTGCCAGAAACAGCATGTGCCAGGAAACAGCATGCGCAAGAAAACCATGCGCCAGAAATAGCAGTACCAGTATGCGCCAGGAAACAGCATGCGCCAGAAACAGCATGTGCCAGGAAACAGCATGCGCCAGAAAAGCATGCGCCAGAAAATAGCATGCGTCAGGAAACAGCATGCGTCAGAAATAGCATGCGCCAGAAAACAGCATGTGCCAGAAACAGCATGCGCCAGGAAACAGCATGCGCCAGAAACAGCATGCGTCAGGACAGCATGCGCCAGGAAACAGCATGCGCCAGAAACAGCATGGCAACAATTTTTCCAGCAAACAGCATGCGCCAGAAAAGCATGCGCCATGACAGCATGCGCC